>CM060900.1:459164758-459764758 GCA_030762935.1 Hymenopus coronatus | reverse complement strand
TTTCTCGACCACGTATGTACAATAGCCCTCTTGCTTGGCCCCATCGTCATTCGGATCTAGTCACCCTTCAGGTCTCTCCCCTAATCCCTCCCTTCCTTGGGTCAAGAAAATGGCAAAGGGTCATAAGAGTCTATGTGCGGTTCTCTGCCCCCGAGTCTTGCGAGCTAATCCTAAATTCCAGTGAAATCTCGTTATCGAATTTTATATTAGAATACAGTACTACCTCTACCTAACCTACTGCATATTGTGTGTTACAGAAAATAAAAATTTATATGTTTCATACAAAATATTCATTATACAACAAAACGGGAAATGCATAGATTAGTTATTCTCTATTTATAACGCAGAAGCAGTTAATTCGACCAACTTCCGTGTCCCATAGCTCTAGTTTCTTTGCGCTTGCGCGAATAAGGGGATTCTATCCTCTCGTTGATGCCCTTCGGAAGACAGATCTATCAATATTTGAGTGAAAAACACGCAGTAAGACGACAGGGCCCTGTGGTTTTGAAGTTTAGCCCGAGGCTAGGGTTCAATTGCCTAGGTTGGTGTGTATATGAACGGTATAAGAAGATCTAGTGGTATCGAAATTTAGACCGAGGTTAGGGGCTACGGGATTACAAGGTCCTGTAGTACCGAAACTCGTCAGGAGGAAGGAAACTAAACCGAACAGCAGATGAAAAAAGAAGGTCGGTGTAACTGAGCAGTGAAATATTTACTCAGAGGTGTTTCCGTATTCCTGCAGAAACAAATGTAGTTATCTCATCTTATTGAGTTCAGAGGTCAAATGATAACTCAATAATTATCACTTCATTCGACATCTTTGCAGACTGGTGAAGTGTTACGTGCTACAAAACACCTTCATTGATTGAATTGATTTAATTACACACGAATATTAATAAAGGCGCGAGCTGGGTCAACTATGAAGCCCGGGACTTAAATTATATGTAGGTACTTAAGATATTGCAAGTCGCATTCGTTAGGTCATCTCAAAATAATTTAAGTTCACCTTATGGTTTGCCGGGAAACATGGGAATCAGTTGAGAAATGTAATGCCGTGCCGGCAAGTTGCCATGGTAACTCAGTGGTTAGAGCAACCGGCTAGAAACCGGGAGATCCGTGATTCAAATCCCGGCTATGGCATTGAATTTCTCAGTCTGGCTCTACCTATCCAAAGGTGCGAGGAACTCCAATAAATGTAATAGTATGGATGCCTATACTTCTCAATGTCTTACCTGCATGACCATGCTGAGGAAGAACAGTGACGTCACAGCTACCGTGATATTGATACCCTGAGGCGACTGATGAACGTAGCCGTACCCGCGTATTTTCTTCATCGTGAGTTACTACACCATACCTGAAAAAAAAAGAGCAAAACTATTTAGCTCTCTTATTGCTTTCTTTACTGCTGGGTGTTTTATGGTAGAAGATTTAGTGTATATGGCCTATCACGTTTTCACGGGAGCATTTATAGGACATTTACGAGTGTGTACTTGGATACTAGAACTCTTAAAACGAGTAGTCATATAAATATCATGTGGTATGGTTGCCGCCTACTTTTCATGGATATAAGGGGAAAATAACTTCCTCCTTTGTCTGAAAAGCTGTTATGTCTTAGTTATTGAGGTACTACTCAGCATAAAAACATACTACTCTTAATAAATAAAATCATTAGTCCGAAATTAAGCAAATATTGCTCACTGCACTGTGCTCAATTACCAATAAAAATATCTGCATTTATATTCCTATCAATTTATATATTAATTCCCGGTTTGATGTAGAAGGAGGTGATAAGTACTAATAGTTGTCAGAAATATCAATCACAAATGTCAATTAGATTAGAAGGGTTACTCGGTTGCCGTCCTAAAGCCAATGGTTTTCAATTTATAGTATTTTTTTTTTTAATTTGAGGGAAAGTTTTCCTTTATCATTATCCCAACATATTTTGTTATTAATTTGAGAACATAAATACATTAACAAGCGTTTAAATATTGTTAAAGTGTATCAATCTCTCAAAAATTAAGTTATTTACTTATCATACGTACAGAGAAATACGCAAATAAAAAATCATATTTTAAAATTAGTCGTACGTTCAAAATTGGAGATAATAAAATTAATTTAAATAAATAAAGTGTATATGTTTTTTAATGTAAAACCTGAAGAGACAGCAAAATTGTTTTACTACTTTCGAAATTAAAATCTTAGTGGAAATATAAATCACTAGCTTTTTTTTCTTTAGTGCATTTCTTTTAAGTCGCCTAACTGCAAGGTCTTATAGCGACTTTAAAAACATGATACAAACTTTAACACAAGGGATAAACATATAACATTATACAGTACATTAACTTTACAATATTTCCAAAGCTAAAATATTAAACAAATTCACATACATTATTTACAGTGAGATTGCATTGTGAAGCAGGTTTACAATAGTTTATCATACAATTTGGTGCATTTAAAAAACTATATCAGTCTAAGACATGAGCTCGAGTCCTTCATTGTCAGCTTTAGGTTATCTTTGATCTTGAGTTTTTTTCCTGTAGAATTGGTAGCGCGGGCACTTCTCGACTATGTGCTGGATACTGTTTCTTGTATTGCAGGTTGTGCATTGTGGTGGCTCTTCTTTAGAGAGGATGTAGGAGTGTGTAAGTTTTGTATGTCCAATTCGGATTCTAGTTATGAGTATCTGGTCACGGCGATTTAGGAATTTGACTGAAAAAAGGTGCTGTAGAATTACCTCTTGCGTCGTGGAGTTTACTTTTGGGAGAGGTAACCCAAGAGCTTTTCCATGTATCGCGGAGAGTTCTTTTCAAATGAATATTGAGGTCTTGATATGGAATTTTCGCACTTGGATTTGCACTTGGAAGATTTGTTGCATCTTTGGCTGCTTTGTCACTATCTTTGTAGAAGTGTTTGCATTTTGAGAATCTGAAGATTTGAACCAAGGTAAATCATTGTACCAAAGGGGAAATTTCTTCAAGTCAGTTTATGCTTTTCGACATTATGCATCTTTGAAAACAGTTCCTAATGTTTTTTACGTTAATATTTTAGTTAGTGCTTTGTGTTTATCATCATCATTCAAACCCTATACGCGACCTTATACCCAAAAAATGTTTTCTTGGTATATGTTAATTAATTAGGCATAAATTTATGTACCACGACCAAGTTTGTCAACAATCTCTAGACTTTTTAACGTATCCTCGAGGAAACATGGCATTAATCTTGTGTAAATATTTAGCACTTTCTTTTGGGCGTTATTCTTGTTTATCCTGAAGATTCGCTTTCTCTGGCAATCACCACGTAAGGCAAATATCAAGATATTCTTAACGAAAATAATATTTACTTGGAATGAGTACACGACTTTAAAATCGAGCAACTACTTTTCATAGTTGATACTGTCTCCCATGAAAATTACGAAGACCTAAAATATTAAATTCTATTACACCTTCTTAACAATCGATACACGAGTTTTAATGCATATTCGTTAGAATAACTAAAGAGTAGTAGTTTCTTGACGGCTATTTAAAATAAACAACACAAACTGAAATAGGCAGCGTATTGTGTTTCTCGCAAATTAACTTGAATATTTGTTACCAAATTTTAATTCAAATTGTCTTTGCTTACAGTAAAAATGATATCATTGCTGATGGATACTAAATACGAGAAAGCAGTTATTTTTACACTGTTTATTTAATAATTGTTCAGCATTCATCTGCACTTCCAAATCTATTTCGGATCCAATTGCCTGTGTTTAGAACATACCACTTTCTACAGTTAAATTGTGGTACTTGTTTATAAATGATGAGTTTGTATTCACGTAGATAATAGGCTTATTAATAGTTTAATATTTAATAATATCTGGTATAAATTGTTATAAATTACCTTTAATATAATGGGATAAAATGCGCATAATTTGAAAAGTCTAGTGCCGTTTTAAGAGTGTTTACTTCTACGAAGTAAGTTTTTAGAAGTAAATTTGGCTAACTATGTATTTCTGATTTAGATTTAGTATACTCCCCAAAGAATAGCAGGAATACTTAAGAATAAATTAATATTTAAGTCAGCTTCATCTGGATTTAGTGTATTGTTTATTAAATGCTTTAAGTCAGAGTACTATTATGGATATTATTGGCAGAAGTTTTATAGTATACCTGGAGCTCTATTGACCAGACATGGACAGAAACGGGTATAATATGCATCTGGGACCGTTTGAGATGGCCTTTGTCAGGGCGCTAACCATATCTTGCACTTCGACTAGAGTTTATTCTAACCTTTCAATTTTGCTTTAACACTTGAATGCTTTTGGACTTAATCTGTTATTTGTATGGACAACTTTAATGTTATTTAAAATTCACACACGCTATGTGTGAGTCAATTTGTGACAAATATAGAACTCAAGTATTAGTATCGTTCAAAGATAAACGTATTTTAGATAGGAGCACAAGCATTTCTAGCGGTTAGCTTGAGCGCGACGCAACTGAAATAGTACATATAAACATTGTTATATCCCAGAGATGTGTCATCTAGGAATGTCAACCACCACAATGAGATGTAACATGAAGCAAAATATAGACATCGCTTGGGAGATGTCTGAAAAGATTGTACATTTTCATACTTGACAATGAATATGTTTTACTTTCAAACAAACATGTTTCTGCCATTAAAGTCACAGTGCTCATTCTTTCCCCTAGTTTTTATGCAAGCATTTTATTGCTATTACAGTTTTATTACGCAGTACAAATCGAGAAAAGCCCCAAGCGCAACGGAAACTATCACAACACCAACAATGTTTACTGCCGTCGCACTTCCAAGAAGCGCGAGAATAGCACTTATTTAACTAGCTCAAATACGAGCTTTTCCAAAATGATAAAAGCTAACAAACATGAAATGAGTAACTACATAACAAGTATAACTCAAATATAAAAGAGTAAAAGAACGGTAAACTGCGAAATAAAAATAGTAATTATTAAAAGCCTAAGACAATTGAAAAAGTTACAATTGTAGAATATGACAGTTATTAACAAACAATACATAAAGGAATACCGAGTTCTAAAATTTAAGAATAGAGATGGTGTCTTTAAGTTTACTGAGACTTTAAGTGCAATTTTAGATTCCGTAAAAATAATTTTGGGTGGTATATCTACTTTCTTTTAAATATGAAGACAAAATATGAATGGTTCCTCGACTTCCTACAGCCATTCTATCTACTCCAAATTATATAATAATTATTTTATTTACAATAATTTATGGTTGATCTGTCAGTTTGTTTTTTCTCCCTTTCTACTTCCAAAGTTTGATCGGCTTGTGTTTCGAAGTGTACTGTTGGGTCGAGCATGTACGCTTTTCTGGGTTCTTTAAGAGAGATTAAGTCAATCCTCCAGGAGTGGAGAGATCCTGAACTTCTTTGTGGTCTGCAAACCTTTTTCCTGTAGGCTTTTAATAATCGTTCTTGTGTATGATATTGGAGGTTTCGGAGATCTTCACCATAAGTACAAAAGCCAAGGAAAAGGCTACAAATTATAGGTATTGTGCATACTATAATATACATATCTGATCAGTTAATAGAGCAATACATATGCTTCCCTTCCCTGCTGTTTACTTATGGTTTCCATAAAAAACCTAAAGGGCCCAATCACTGAACATTGCACGAAAATTGCCTATAAGCCAATTATTAGCTACTTAGCTTATAAATAAGTCTGATCGTTTAGGTTCATTTTAGTCCTTCATTGAGCCAGTTTACAAATTCGTTTTTCTCGGTTGCAGAACTTTTGACATTTTTCAGCACTTAAAAGGTTTGTTGAGTCGCAATTTTGAAACTACTACTAAGAAACGTTGAATTTAGTTCCTCAATAAATACTTTAAAAAACAAAACTTGCTAAATAATAACTACTATAAAAAGTATATGCTGTACTACCAAGGGCACCAAAGTTGGATAATCAAAAATTTTGTTAAAAATGCACCTAACAAATGTAATTATTAATTTAAGAAAATCCCTTTAGTTTAACATGTTGATTCTAGGCAAAGATTTTTCTAGTTCAATAAAGAACAAAAATTACAATTTTGTATAAAAAGCACAATAATTGCATCGCAAGCAGAATTTTACATAAATACTATATTTATTCTTCAAAGGTGCATACTTTAAAAAAAAAAAAAAAAAAAAAAAAACACTAGACATAAGTGCACATAAATTTGCAGGAATGTTTCTTTATACGCATATTGTACATGGTAATTCTTAGAAGTGTCATGTGACTAATTCAGATTTTGGAAAATTCGCTCTTCGGTTCTCTATAGAGGAATTTAAATAATAATCATGATTGAAATAATGTATATAAATAGTAGGTTATGCACTGGCACACAAAGTTCTGCTTCAGGTATATCATTTTTCATCAGGGAGTGACATTCTTTCTATTCCTTATTCCATTTAGTTTTGGCAAGGAGCAATAAAGCATAGAACTGTTCCAAGTGATAACCCGTTTTGCCTTCTGGCTGGCAGTAGAAATTACCTAAGCATCCATGTTGAACAGTGAGTGACTGGTAAAATGTAGATATGCGCGGCTTCCCAAATTTGAAATTTGTCAACAATAGAGCCAATATAATTCTTAGCTGTCAAAAACTGCTGCGAGAGCATCTGTTGACTTTTAAATGGTAATTAACCTTTGCCTACGTATACTAATCAATATTATGTTAGTTGTGAAGGAATTCCTGACTACTTAAGGGAGACAATCTGCGAGTTTTCTAAAACTTAAAGTGTTTGCTGAACTGCTCGAATATTTTACCACTTCTTATGTACACCAAGAAGTCCAGTTGCAAATTTCGGTGTTTATATGTTAAGCCGTTCCTGAATTATGCATTTTAAACACAAGTTTAAGCTATTTTGTAAAATGTGCTCATTACGAAATCTTCACAGCCTTCAAGATGTTTTTACTTTATTTTCCCTATTGAGATTGAAAATGAAGCTACTAATAATTATACTATTGAATTGATTGTTTTTAAAATAATTAAGTTCAATTGTGAGCTTCTACTTTTGCAATATATATTATCAAAGTTGGATCAATTTGGTGATACAAACAGACAGCTGATTTTAGGCACATATCTATTGTTTTTCTTAACATAGACTTTCCTCTTATTTTGTATTTACATGATTCATGAATGTGTGGGTATAAATAACGCAGTTTGATAGAGCCTAAAATACCTATGTTCCACTCTTAAGTATATTTTATGTGTATTTTAAGTTTAAAATCTGTGTTACATACTTATTTTCATTACATTTTAGTTACCTTTTCCTGTATTACATTCGAATCTGTGTTATTTTATACTATTCATAGAATCATAATGAGATGATAAACGTCTAATATAGCTGTTAAACTCCTCTACCGTCAAACATGGCAAGTTGTAAAGACCAACTATCCACTACGAGATAGCAGTAGCCGTTTTGGTGACTCTCAGCGCTCAAATTAATACTTTGTGACAAACGACAAAACTTTTCAATGGTTAATTTAGAGAAAATCTTATTTACTGGGAATCCCATATGGCAAAATGTTTAAACTTATACTGTAATTTTGGGAACCAGATTCAATTGTGAAACGATTTGTCTTCGGTTTGCTTCCAAATCAACATTGCTCATTAAATCATATTAAAGATCACTAATTCACTTACGCGCTGTTTTAAGTTCTTAGATATCTACTTATTTACATCTGTTTACTTTTAATTTTATACAGTCCAAATGCAGCTGTTAGGGAGCATATTTTAACTAAGCAACAATACTCTATATATAACTCATTTGCCTTATAGGTACTAAAAAGTTTTGGTTAGCATGTATTTGAGAAAGTATTTCCAAAGCATCTCTAGGGTAATTGAAACACTTCACCATAAGTATAATTTTAATCATTGAAAAATGCATCAAAATTAAACGGAGAAAAAACGCACACGAAAATACGCTTTTTTAAATAATCTTATATTATCCGCATGTATTTTCGTAAATTAGCACATATTTAAAATAAAAATCAATAATTTTACACTAATATGTATGGCCCGAACTTTACAAAAACACTGCTATAAGTGTTGGGGGAAAAGGACAAGAATTCTCTCAAAAAGTTTTAGTGCTACTTCACATCCTCCACTTTGTGGTGTTTAAAATGGCATGTAACTCTCAATCTCACTCCGATGACACATTTACACGAGACCGTATTGGATAATTAGTCTACAATAGATCAAGTGATCAAATTTTAATTTTTGTTCATTTTGGCGCATTTTAACCGTTCGGTCCCCTTAGTTATGGAATAAAGAAATTCTATGAATATATGGAAGGTTGAACTATATTTATAAACTGTTACAGTAGGAATCGTTGTGAAATTTTTGTGAAAGATGGAAATAGCCCTAGACACACATTAATAACGCTAAATGGAAACGAAGGTCTGGAATACGTAGCTGTAACTTTTATGTTCTAATTTCAGATTGTAGGTGTCCATAATGCAGCCGATTTTAAGCACACGGTAACTGGTAAACATCTATTGTTTCTATACACGGGAAAAGTAATGTATGTTCAAGTTCATTTTAAACTAATACTAATTTCCACGAATAAGGTAGGTTGTAGGCAATGGTGTTTGTTTATAACGATACATGAGAAAGTTATTGAACAACAAAAATAAAACGTTTGGTGTGCATTTTACATAACTTTGAGTTGTTATAGTTTTTTTTTTTTTTTTTTTTTTTTTTTTTTTGTATTTTCAATTTTCCACATTTTCGAGCATAATATATATTTAGTGATGCGTTACAAAAATAAAACTAGAAAGTTAACATTTGCGTATTCATACCATGTAACTAGAAATTTTAAAACAATGTACAAAATTTCAACGAAAAACAGTTATAATACAAGATGGTTAAATATGGGCCAAGTTAGAAAAAGTCTTGTTTCTGAAAATTTCGGGTTGGTAATAAATTCAATTTTGGAATTTCAAACCAAAGAAAAAACTGTAGCTCACCTTGTTTTATCCAGAATTAAATCACTGATAACCAAATGTGAATTATTAGAGAGTCTTCTCTTTGGAAACAGATTAGGTGTACTTGCACAACGCATGGATTACAATGTTAGAAATGCATTAGACGACAGTTTAAAATTTTTCTGTCATATGACTATGAATTGGACCCAATTATGGCCAAAGAAACTAGTATAACAATAAAAGTTTTAGATAACTTATTTGAGCTTTTAAGAATAGTTAGTAAATCAAGTATCGGTGAATTAAATAATATAATGACAGCATTCAACCATGTTAATTTAGAATAAGTTGTATTAATTCTGATTTGCTACTTTGTTACAAAGAATTGTGCATCATTCTTGGACAGCTAGCCATAGTAGTAGTGATACAAATTACGTGAAGTAACAGAACTCTTGCCATTGAAAGCATAAGGTGAGTCGTATAGTAGCGGTAACAAATTCGGTGAAGTAACAGAACTCTTGAAATTGAAAGCATAAGATGAGTCGTATAATAGCGGTAACAAATTAGGTGTAGTAAGAGAACTCTTGGCATTGAAAGCATAAGGTGAGTCGTATAGTAGTGGCAACAAATTAGGTGTAGTAACAGAACTCGTGGCATTGAAAGCATAAGGTGAGTCGTATAGTAGTGGCAACAAATAAGTTGTAGCAAGAGAACTCTTGGCATTGAAAGCATAAGGTGAGTCGTATAGTAGTGGCAACAAATTAGGTGTAGTAACTGAACTCTTGGCATTGAAAGCATTAGGTGAGTCGTAGAGTAGTGGCAACAAATTAGGTGTAGTAACAGAACTCTTGGCATTGAAAGCATAAGGTGAGTCGTATAGTAGTGGCAACAAATTAGGTGTAGTAAGAGAAATCTTGGTATTGAAAGCATAAGGTGAGTCGTATAGTAGTGGCAACAAATTAGGTGTAGTAAGAGAACTCTTGGCATTGAAAGCATAAGGTGAGTCGTATAGTAGTGGCAACAAATTAGGTGTAGTAAGAGAACTCTTGGCATTGAAAGAATTAGGTGTATCTTAACCACGTTTTCTGTGAAAAGCCCGTTCAATATTTGTAGGTAGCTATATAAAATGTCAGCGAAAGATTTTTCTCTACGTATAACTTAGTTGTAACAGTACAGCTGTGAAAAACGAAAATGTCAACTTGTGTGTTGCAGTTTGGTTATATCTGAAATGTAAATGGCTTGTTATTGATGGATGTTCTTTATCTACTGTAGTTCTCAGCGTCCCATTCTAAAATGGGCGTGAAAGACCGCTGAATTTTGTTCTATCAGGTTTGACGTTCTTTTACGTGCCTTAAATCTACGACACGAGACCTACTATGCTAAGGATTTCTACACCCGACAAAATCCATCGTCCTCCGTCGGGTTTGAACCCGCGATCTTGATTATTTAAAGTTAGCATGGCAACCATTACACCACGGAGGGCGACGGTATGTCTGATTTATATATATATATATATATATATATATATATATATATATATATATATATATATATAAAATGTGTGTGTGTGCGTGTGTGCGTGTGTGTGTGTGTGTGTGGGAGATACTGATTTGAAATAAAAGATTTTAAACCCGGAAATAAGGAAGTTTAACAGTAATGTTACTTTAGATATCTGTCAATTTTCATTTCTGTCATGTCATCACTCATTACTTCTGCCACAAGAATTAGCACGAAATCAATGCAAATCTATGTAGAATATTGAACACCAGCACACTAATTAGAATTATTAATGCGAAATTTTAAAACAGTTTTCAACAGAAAATGGAGCGCATTGTTGCCACATGTAGTATAAGCACACTAACAACTTTTAGCCCACAAATTCAATGTCATCCTGTGAATTATACATGACCAAACAGTGAAATTTATGTACTGCTATTTAAGGCTATTCTAGGGTATTTATTTTTCGCCTGCACTTTATTTCACCTCTTTATATTTTTAATATTTGGAAATACGAATTTATAGGCATAAAAAGGTTATTAAATATAGTGTTATGTGACAAATGTTTTAATTTTTTCATCTTTGTTTACCTTTGAGAAAATTACTGTGAGATGGGTGGAATGTTTTAAAACAGCAAAGAATGAACGATGCGTCACAATGTGTTAATCTGGCGTGTATTTGTTTCCCCGGACTGAAGTAGCGGTATCACCAGCCATGCCAGCATTTAAGAAGCAATTAAGAAATGATGTTAACATCAGCAGAGCAAACGTAAACAAGAACACCTTGTTTATCTATTCTAATACGCACACAGACTCGAAAGAAATCCAGAAGTTTGTAACGCAAAATCTAAAGTCAACACAAGACAAAATAAAAATCAGAAACATGAGAACAGCGGGAAAAAATCTAATTCTGAGCATGGAAACAGTAGAGGACCTAAACAATATTATGAATAATAAAACTTTACAAGGAAAAGAAACCCACTAATGATTATTTATGACGTAATGTCAGGAAAGAAAGAAGAGGAGTTAAAAGACAGCCTATATTTGCAAAATATGGAAGCACAAATCTCAAAAGATGACTTTGAAAAGGGCTTTAACCTGAGATTCAAAGCTGGACCTAAAGAGAAGGTTACAGTACATTACGAAGCAGAAATTACGCCAAGGATTAGAAATTTGTTAAACAATACCAACAGAATTTTTCTCGGTTTTCAGACATGCATTAAAGAAGACTGTCTCAGTTGCCAAATGCGTAAAGTGTTTTTGACTATGGGCATATTGCCAAGTTTTGTAAATCTACATATTCCGCGGACAATACGGAGAAGATACGCATGTTAGAAAATATTGTTTGAACAAGGAAACACCGAACACCAGTATACCCTGTTTAAAAAGAAAGAAAAAATGTGGGGGGAAAGACGACTGTCACACATATAGGATGTTTTGGGAGCGCACCGTCTCCAGGATAAACTGTGTTATGAGGCCACCTCTAAACTAACACAAACGCACAGGAAGGAACCCCGTCGAAGTACCCCTAGTAGAATAAGAAGAAACTTACTAAGAGTCATCCAATACAAACTTAAACTCATGCAAAATAAAACTAAATCTGATTCTGAAACCCAGACAACCAATGAATATGTAGAACCTAATGTTATAATTTTAAACACGTCACAGGAAATGAACGAATTAATTTAGAAACAAGCTTTATGCACACTGAATGCAACTTAAATACAGATATAAACCCACAAAAATACCACAAATAGAGCAACCAATTACAGTAGATTACAATGCGATCACTAAAATGACAGAAGTGGAATTCGAAAGCAAACTTTTTATTAAGAACACGGTTTCAATACAAATGTTTTATCTAATTTATGGAAATATAGATCTGGCCACTTGAACCAACTAAATCAAGAAATTAAAACACTGGGAAATTTAATTACGCGTGTTCAGACATAAGATTTCGAGCTAGCTGAGTGTAGTGATGAACAGGAAACATAGCACGTGCAAGGGGACAGATCAAGGACGCCAGACACGGCTGTCAGCGGTATTTATAACTCATTTGACTTAAACTAAGGAAAGAAACAATTTAATTGCAACATTACGCCACACTATTAGAAACCTTCACAAAAATGGTAACAAAATTATTTTTCCAGTTCCCGACGCCATAGACAGAATTGAACTAAGCTCACTAAATATTCCAACTAATCCTGAGGACTTATTAACTCTAGTAGAAAAAGGATTCGATAGACAAAACGAAAAACTTGACTTGATGAAGTATACAAACATTTCGTTCTTTGTCACGGGAGACTATCCTTAAATGGTTCGCAAAACTAGCCACACTGCTCGCACATCATAATACCTTCATTATCCGAAAATCACTCCACAAAAGTCCGCAATAAAACCCATCCTTCCTCAAAATACCCATTATTCAAATATTGACATTTTCAAACACAAATCCCTAAATGTACAAATAACGAAAAATTACAATAAATCCAAAATCACACGCCACAATAGTAATCCTTTCCTGTAAGTATCAATTTTTTTTAACAATAACAATAAACTTAAAACCAAAACTATAAATTCAAAACCCAAATCTCCACAGATGAGAAGAACTCAACTAGTAAGGGTGCATAAATTATCAAGAGAACTTACCGTAGAAAATAATAAACTGGGCAAGCAAAAATCCTACGCATCCAGAGGATACGTTCTACTTAGAAGAAATAATGGAAGACCATCCCGCATCAAATTTCTTAGAATCTCACAAATAAACGCCCAGTGAAGTCAATTAGTAATGTCAGAATTAAAGAAAATTATAGAGGAATTGAAAATTGACATTTTGTGCATTCAGGAACCATATCTGATAAATAATAAATTAACCCACATATCTGTTACGGCCAGGCAAATTCACGCAAGAGATAACCCCATGGCAGCAATAATAATTAATAACCACGATTTACAAGTTACAAAAATCACACAGTTTAATGACACGGCATAATAATTGTATACAAGTCCATCACGAAGCCGGAAACTTTATTCTTTCAAACCACTATTTTCAATACAGTCACGAAATCGAGCCATATCTTGAAATTTTACAAAACAATTACACATACCCCAATACAGAAATTTTACACGTAATGGATGCAAACGCAAAATCCCAATGGTGGTATAACAACATAAAAGACGAGAAAGCAGAACTTAATCTTGATATAGTTAACCTAAGACCTAACAATGCACCAACATTTGAAAACCGTGTTGGAGCCTCTGCCAATATTGATTTGACTTTGACTAATCGATATATGATTGACAAATTAGAGAATTGGAAAGTAGGCTTAGACTACACAAGTGATCACAGGCTAATTTATTTTAACTACGCAATAAATCCTAAAAGAAACAGATATTCAAAAACCGAAATAAAATATAATCTTAACCAAGCAAACCGGGATAAGTTCAAATAGCAACTAGCAAACATATCCCTCAACTTTACAGGAATCGATTTGCACCAGGAAGCAAAAAATTTAACAAAAATAGTTAATGAACTCAACTAAATATTTTCATATACAAACATACACGCTATAGGTAGTAATTTTTTTTTTTTAAAGAAAGTAGAAACAGTAGTGTATTTGTTCTTTATGTTATTCATTAGTTTAGTACTGGCAACCAGTACTGACAGTTGCCGCTGGGTGCAGGCGGCTTTTTTTAGTGTAGTCAATAGTATACAGATATAAAAAAATAACTCGATACCAGTTGTTTATTACAGGATATCAGTAAAATGGGTAGTTTTAATAACAAATATGTATATTTGATTTCAAAATATATTAATAATAAAAATAAAAAAATTAAAATAAAATAGCATTAAAATAAATATTAAAAATAAAAGTAAAATAATAATAATAATAATAATAATAATAATAATAATAATAATAATAATAATAATAATAATAATAATAAAATAAATATTTAAAATAAAAATATTTTTAAAAATATAAAAGTATAAAAAATTAGTTAGATAAATAATAATAGTACAATAAAATTGTAATATTAATAAATGTAATAATAATAATAATAATAATAACAATAATAATAACAGCAACAACTATAATAATAATTTAGACATAATAATATAAATTGATGCAAGCTATTAAATTTTTGAGAAAAAAATTGAAAAATAAATTAAATTTATATATTTGTTATTTTTAGGTGGTGGTAATGTAGGGATGTTGTAATGTAATAGAAGAATTAGGTTTTTGTGAAGTTGAAGATAAATTTTGGTATTAAAATATTTATGTTTGTGGTGTGTTTTTGTGTATTATATGATTTGTTTAGTTTTTATGTATGTTTTTAAATTATTTTTGTATATTATTGGTTATTTATTTAGATTAGATTATGAAAGTGTAATTATTTAAATTATAATTTTACTATTTTTATTGGTTTTTGTTGGTTTGAAGTTTATTAAAATGTATTAGTATTATTATTTATATTTCATGCTGTATAGTTTATTTTTCACTTATAAATAATCTGTTAATAATAATTGTATGTTGTATAAATATAAATAAATATTTAATAATCTGGCGTGTTACCCCAGGGTTTTTATACATATTATTATTATTATTATTATTATTATTATTATTATTTGTTTCCCCTCAGATTTTTTTATTTTAATGGCGTCCATATAGGTCCCTTCATTCCTTTATTTTTCATCCTATACATTACTGTTTCTGAGTATCTGGTAGCCTTAGCTGTTTCTTTTATTCTTTAACTAACACTTATTTTATTTTCATAATTTAAGGCATTCATTATTTTGCATTTCTCTTTTGTTTACAAACATTTCGTGCCTACCCAGTTTCAGTAACTCCATAACTATAAATATACCTTGCGCCTTAAGTTGGACTATTGCTTGTTAAGGTAATGAATGCAAACATTACATTTTTTTAAACCTTTCTCAGATCCCTGTCAACTTTTCTCTCGCTTGGTCCCCTTCGTAAACATAACGACAAAGAAGCTTCCCGTTGGTTTTTTTACTGCAGATGTATAGAAATTTGCAAAAATATTTTATTTAAAACACATAACTCTCATCTTACTAAAGATGGAGTTCAAACTAAGCAATTATCAGGACCGTAGTTTACTCCGCTAAGAAAGAACATTGTTGCGTTTGGTCTTTATTTCGTTAGTTACTGCGCGATAAGAATAGAATTAGCAAATGTGGGACTTTTACCAAATACTGTGTTTCCTTGGTAATTTCGACTCACAGAAATCTACAAAAATACAAAATAAATAATGTAATTTGAATAAGAGGAAAATTTTCTGCATAGGGTAAGCTGAAAATTATAATAACCGAAAATGTTCACCATGTTATTAGCAACTTGGCGATAGCATGAGTGTAGAAAAGGAAGAAGCTAATAGAAACATGAATGCGTTAGAGACAGAGATATAGCATTTAAAGTATGTTAAATTTGAGACAAGTTACGGTTTCAAGTCGGAAGTAAATCTAATGTTGTTTTGAAACTAATAAATTAAATCTGGTGTTCCATTTACATAATTTTCTCTACCTGCTCTGCAAACAAACTATGCTTGTAAAAAGGTAGAGTCAGTTGAAAAGTTCAATGCCATAGCCGGGATTTGAACTACGCATCCCCTGGTTTCAGTCCAGTTGCTCTAGCCGCTGAGCTTCCATGACAACATGCCGAAATGTTATTAAATTCCCGAACTGACTAGGATTTCTCGGTAAACCAAGGGGGTCTCATTTTGAGACGACATTCCCAGTGACAACTTACAATGTCGGAAGTACTTTAAGTCCCCGGATTTATAGTTTAACTATCCATTAGGTCAATCATTGCCAATTGTTTCCTCCACAGGAGCTGAGTGTATGGCAGAAGTTGGAAAGGTTGTGTCAGAGTGAAAAATGCAATGCCATAGCCGGGATTTGAACCACGGATCTCCTGGTCTTCGTCCAGTTGCTCTAACCGCTGAGCTACCACGGCAATATGCTGACATGGCATTAAGTTCCCAAACTGACTTGATGTTTTCCCAGTAAACCACAAGGAGATCAAATTATTTTGAGGTCAAATTCCGAGTGGCAAAATACAATGTCGTAAGTACTTTTAAGTCCCAAGCTTCAAAGTTTAACCAAGCATTGGGTCAATCGTTTCTTCCACGTTAGTCGTGTGTAGCACAGGGCTTGGAAAGGTAGAGTCAGACTATGAAGCCCGGGACTTAAAGTACTTCCGACATTGTTAATCGCCATTGGAGTATGTCATCTCAAAATAATTCGAGAGAGAGTGGTTTATCGGGCAAACCTCAAATCAGTTGGAGAACTTAATACAATGTCGAAATGTTACGATAGTAGCTCAGTAGTTAAAGCAACTGGACGGAAAACAGAACGTCTGTGGTTCAAGTTCCCGGTTTGAATTTTTTTTCATTCTGACTTTACGTTTCTAACTCCTTTCCTACACACAGCTAGTGTGGCAGAAACAATCTACTATTCTTACAAAAGAACATTCTTTTTTCTACATCATGCTCACCCAATAAATATTAGCAGCAATTATCTTATTACTTGCTTCTTTGTAATTAGAACGGAAATAAGGGGGGGGGGATACAATAGGCTAAAGCGAAGATTAAACCTTAAAAGCTGGTCGCTATGTGAAGCAATAAAATTTAAAGTCGGTTCTCTTTTCATGATCAAAGGCAAAGGAAAATACATGAAATGAATGAGGACTTCCCGTTTTAGAAAAATTTAAGTAGTTTAAAAATGAAACCAATAACAGGGAATATCTCGAAAAGGCTTAATTGTACAAAAATTGTATATGGTATAGATTGTGAATTTTAACAAGATTATTGTGTATTAAGTGTCTCCCCCCTCTCTCTCTCCCCTCTCTCTCTCTCCCCATCCCTCACCCCCCTCTCTCAGGTTTTCCAGTTATGCAAGTCATTCGGAATGAACAGGTCTTCAGCAGGTATTTCCAGAAAGTTCAAGATATACCTACACTTGTTTGTCATGAAAATATCCAAAACATATATTTTGATGAAAATCGTTAGAGCCATATTTAAGAAAATCAACATTTTCGATGTTTAGGGTAGTTGGGGATATTTTCTGAAGATCGTGTTGCATCCTTGGTAGATGCTGGGATTAAATACCAAGTTTGATACTTAACCAACTTGTCGATTTTGAGTTATGCTGCACACACACACACATATCCGCGTGTGAACTTTTTCTAAAAATATTTTTTTCTGGACTCAGTTGCCTCAAAATGTGGTTTACCGGTGAAAGCTCGACATTGTCTTTTTGGTGGAATACAATACCTTCTCTACCCACAATGTACGTACATGTAGAAAATGTAACATAATTCAAAAGTGTGAAATATCTTTAAGCATTAAATCTATTTTGAATAAGCTCACACGTGAAACACACTGCCAAGAATGATTTGCTTTAAACTCAATGGTAAACGTCCTGCATGAAAATACCTCTCAACAACGGAAGAGCTGCAACCAACAACTATGGCCACATCTTTACCAGGCGTATACTTCAGGAGCGGTTGTTGGTGTTTATATCAACTGAAGAAAGTAGAATGTCACCAAAACTAACCAGAGAGCTATATTGTGGGGCAAGTATAACACAGTGGGTTTTTTTTTTATGAATTTCAACTGATAGATATTAGATCTATTTTAATCTCGGAAAATTAATTTAATGTACTAAAATATTGCAGAAGTTCCAAGTGCAGTGCTTAGTAACACTTGTATGCAATGTATAACTACTTATACTGCTCTTTAAAAGATTAAAAAATCCAAAACATTTATTGATATCAAAGATAGAATACTCAATTTTACACTGTTTGTCAATGAGACCTCTGTGGAACAGCAAATACGATTTTACTAGGTTTTTCTGCAAGATTACTGATTCATTTATTTTGAGGAATGGGTGCCCCACAATAGAGTGCCGTATGGAAGATGACTAACCTGTGCATAGTTAACATTTAGCAATGAGTCCAAAGGAAGGTGCTTCTTTAAAACTGAAACATTATAGCTTGGACACACTACACAGTGACACTGTAACACCAGCATTTGCAGGCTTATCATCGGGGAAGTCTAGTCCTCTCATTTGCTTACTAGATACACCAGCCTGGACATGTATGCGCTTATCCACTGTGAGTGACGTTTAAAAAAACGCTTATTCATTTGGCCACTGAAGCAAATTTCTGGTGATATCGTTATTAGTGTATATTTTCTATACTGTCTCCTTCATACACTCGAAGTATCAGCTGATCAATCAGTAACAAAATGTTAAAGAATAAATATTATACAGATTGTAGTGATATAAGTGCAGATACTTCTATTGACAG
Source organism: Hymenopus coronatus (assembly GCA_030762935.1). Lineage (NCBI taxonomy): Eukaryota > Metazoa > Arthropoda > Insecta > Mantodea > Hymenopodidae > Hymenopus > Hymenopus coronatus. The sequence continues at coordinate 459,745,999 of CM060900.1, read as the reverse complement.
TTAAGGGCAGTGTAAGGAAAATATTACAGTAATATTTCATTCATTTGAGGATTTCTAATGTTATTTATTAATAATACAATATTTTCAGATTTATCAGTATCTCCAAGTAGACGTAACACATACAAGCAAAACGTGTTTATCTCCCCGAGTGCGCGAGGGGGTAAGCGTATCGCGTTTTGGGAATTAATGATAAGAATTTCTTTTCTTTGAAGTTTTAAAACTAGGACTATCATTTTTTCCAAAATTATAACATTTTATCTAACATTTTAATAAAAAATTAAATAAAAATTAAAAATTTAAACAAAACAAGAATTAAAATTTAACATACTTAAAATAATAACAAATTCTGTTAGTGGGCCCCGCTCTAACGAAATAAGTCCAAATGTCTTCTACAAGGCCAATAGCCTCTCACTACCTAGGTCAACAGGTCATGTATTGAGACGTGAGCATTTTAACCAAATTGGATAATCTATATTGACAGGCGGTGTTCAATTCACGGCGAAGTTATGATCATGCGAAAAACATCAGGTAGTGAACTATGTTATCGATGTGTAGTTAGACGAAGAGAAAAACGAAATGAATACATATTAAGGTACCACTTATTAAAATATTTGTATCTGTACGTGTATTTATAACTTCAGAAACAATTCCAGCACCAACACGTGTAGGCGAGACCCTTAAGGCATTACTACTGAACGGGGAAGTTTGCAGTTAAAACTCTAGAGAGGAACCACCTTGTTGAATAAGGTTCTTTACCGGGTTCCCTCAATCCTCATAACTAGAAAAAATTGGGGAAAAGGTCCCTAAGTTTAGTCCTGGAACGCTCGGTCCCAAAATTTCCATTTCCATTTATTGAATTTCATTATGCCCATATCACCACCTGTGGTGCCGTATGAAGTACAAGCGGGCGTTAAATTCTATTCGGAAACTATTCCACCAATATTGATTGATATTTGCTTGATCAATATTCTTATTGAGCCAGATGGCTCGACTGGGACTGGCATTCGGAAGGTCGTGCATTCGATTCCCAGTGGCCTACTTCTTTAACCCATGGGTTCTTTCGGGGGTTTTCCGGGTAACTAGACGAATGCTGGGGAGGTTCCTTTATTCCCCAGAACTTGCTGTCCCTTCATTTCAGTTCCATTTCATCCAAACCGGTTTCTTTCAGGGTTGCGAGGGCGACGACTATGGTAGTGGCGCCCTTCCGTGGAGGTGACTGTGGTCTGGAAATACAACTCTCGGCGGCGGGATGGCGTATTTAGACGTCTGTAGACTAAGAAGGTTCGCTCGAACCTGAAGTACTAGTGCTTCCCGCGTCGAGAAGAACAGTTTGGAAACACTTAAAGACTCTCCACGGTGGCTCCCTCTTTGTCCGGATTCAGGCGACCTTTGAAATTACACTCATCACATCCTCTCCTCAAGAGGTCCGACGTACAATAAGCCAGTGGTTGCAGTGCGGAATCCATTCCGGCATCCCTCTCCCTCGCCCCTTCCCACAGACACCAATGTTCTTCCGCACGGATATACTATGGAACATATCCAAATATTTTTAAAACGTTTTATTTATTTTAGGCTGCATAACTGTGCGGTAACAATACAACATAAAATTGCAAATGCAATACAATACAGCGCATACTTAAAACTTAATGTAAACAAATTTATGGAAATCAAGTATGCTCTGCTACACATTAATAGAGATACAGTACAATAATTCAAGGTCCAGAAAAGACTAATTCTGAGTAACCAAAAAGAAGCATAGAAATTGTTCAAAAATATGTACCCTACAGACAAAATGGATTCTCTAAATTTGCTGAATTACGCCCTAAAAACTGTGTCTCAGCAGATGCGAGTGGTACATTTCAGTGCGTGCGCGCGTGTTCAATGATAATTGGAGCAAAATTTCAACGTGAAAAGGCTTCAGAAGTAGATATAATTTTCAGTAAAACGGCTGCAGATGAGTAAAGATTAAGTTTAATTCCTAGTTTCGTTTTTTCCTGGTAAGAATCTGAAGAAATTAATTTTATTATTTGGATATTATTTTACATTCGACCAGTAAACATTACAATTCGTGTTATAATTGCTTGGGTGTTTTCATAATGTACATATGTGAAGAAGGAAATCAGTCAGTCAGGCTTATATAGGTAACAATTTGTATGTTTTACACAATGATCTGCTTTTACGAACGTCTCATTTGTCATTTTTGCTCTCTGTATACAGTATTGTTTACTTGACAACAGATTTGTTTACCTCTCCCCCCTGCGTTTTTATTAATGACCTGTTTTGATGCGGCGAGATGGTCGGAAAGGAACGGCGAACGGTACGAACTTCCTAGCTGTAAGGATGATGTATTCTTGCAAAAGACAATTTTTTTTTCTTTTCAATTTTTGAACTCTGGTAATGCAAACATTAGAAAAGAGGAAAATATAAAATTTTAATTGAGATCCTCTCACAGACTACTAAAACATGTGCAGAGTATCAAATAAAAATCAAACGGTAATGTAAATTACATTGGATCACTTGACATGTGTAGATGTTGAACGTAAAATACGAAGTTTGGTATTCAACTGATGAGGCGAGTTATGTCCATCTCTTGCGGATTACCAATTATGCAAAAGGCATCCACAATGAACAGGGCTTCAGCGAGTATTCCATGAAGATTCAGTTTAAGCATTTTATTTTTCATGTAAATATTCTAAACATAGCTTAACCAAAATCAATACATCAATTTTGAGAAAATCAAACATTTTGAAATATGTTCCATATAAAGGGTAGCTAACGGTAGGGGGAATTTCTTGAAAGTTTTCATTTCGCAATTTTGGAAGAAGAACTTGAACATCAAAATGGGTATTTAATGACCCCCTCTCCCTCCCCCCCTCTCTCTCTCTCCCTCCCTCTCTCTCTCTCTCTTAATGTTCCTTCAAGTGACTGAACACTTGTACTACAAACTTTTCTTGCACAGGATTAATCATCATTACAAATCATGCTTACGAGATATAGACTACTAGAAATCACCAAATTACATAATTCCTTGTAAATAAAAGCGAATTAAGCGAATATACTGGGCTCAAGTGATGGAGTTAAGTCTTTTCAACGCTATCGCTATGTGATTGCCTCCGATATTCGATCTTTGCCTATCCAGCAGTATAAAAACAAAAAACCTGTACAGATAGAGAAAATCATGTGAATGGAACACATTTGAATTTTAAAAAAGTTCAGTCTGTATGACTGGGAGGGAGCGAGACAAAGATATAGGTAATGTCGATTCAACACACCTATTTTACATCCCAGTCTCAGAGTTTGATGAAATTTTATACACTCAAAGTGGGTGTTAAAACTAAGAAAAATGCCAAATTTATTTTTTTTATCTCAAATGGTTTTCAAAATACAGCTATGTAAAATTTAAAAAAAAAAAAAAAAAAAAAAAAAAAAAAAAAAAAAAAAAAAAAAGCTCAAAATTGCCTGACGGCCAACTGTTTAAACGATCATAGATCCTCTACTAATTGAGCTAGAATCACAAGAGGGTTGTCATTTTGGCGCATTTTAAAATCCCTTCAATACGATATACGACACACTATAGGTTGTGAAGAAATTTTTCTAAAAATTCAAAAATAAAAATTTAAATCCAAATTTTGAAAAAAAAAAATCATTCTGAAAATTTAAAAAAAAAATAGGAAATAGCTCATGCTATTGTTAAATCGTGTACCAATTCTGATGGTGGGTCTATGATTGGCTCAATATAACATTAATTACAATATAAAGGTGGTTATAACAAAATGTTATATTGGAAAAAACTACATGCCTGAACAACGTTAATGATTAAACATTTTATAAATTGTTCAAAACAAATCACAGTCATCAATTACAAATTATAAGTCGTATAATATTGAAATGAATTTCACCAACGTTTAAAGCATTTATTAAAATGCAAATATTTTAGAAGTGTTTTATTTTTTGAGTAAAAGTGACTTTGAACCGAAGTGATAAAACATTGTTAGCAATTACGACTGGCATCTGAAACAGTTTTAACAGTTGGTTAAAATAGACAAGAAAGCGTTTACGCCTTGTTCAAAAAATTCATTGGAAGCACTTCAACAGTTTTTCGTTACTCCAGAAAGTTTCATCTTCGGATGGAACATAAATTTTTCCTGTTGGAGTTATTGGGCTTACAACACATAGACCATTAGTAAAAGGTATCCACAGCACGTCAGGCCTTCTTGGATAGCCAAATTATGGTGAAGGTCCTTGAGAATGAAGGAACGTAACTTTTACTTCTTCACTTTCTACCAGTACATACGCAAGCCACCAGTTTGAACAATAAACAACAGTCATATAATCATGGCAATCTGATAATTTCAGTTGGTCCTTTGACTTTGAAATAGATACACGAAAAGAGATCGAACTTGACTGACAGTTTATTTAGGCTTGAAGATAGAGGTATGAAGGCACGATACTGTTGGGTTCCTTTAATTGTGAGTGCTTCACTAAATCGATGTTTTAGAAATATTTCCGACAAAACATGTTCCTCCTGAATACTAAAATCAAAACTTATTCCCGTTATATTTTTCACATACCACTCGTACAATTCACATGGGGATAAGATTTGGATTTCTAAATGCCGTTGCAAAATAGCCTTTGTGGCTAATCAGTTTACTGTACCGCCGATTCCATCGCAGAGTCCTTTACCATGGGCAGTAGCAGATTTTTCTATTTTTATATTGAGCAGCAGACCCATCAGAAAAATAAATGATTTTCCTAGGAATTTCCCCAAACCCTGCTCGTATGAAAATGAATTAGTTTCTTTTGGAAAGTATACACAGACACTGTGTTGTGTTCAAGACAATCTGAAATAACTACATAATTCAAGTGTTTGATTTTTTCTTCCTCTTTGTAATAAATTGCAAAAGGTGAACTGTAGCCTGATCACTAGCCCAGTGATAACTTTGGACTTCATCTTGTACAACCATGCTGTAGTTTTCTGCAAAGTCGTGTTACATAATATTCAGATTTAGTCAGTTTTTTCCTTTATCTGATTCATGTATGCGGTTTGTTACTTTCCGACAAAATCATGGCGGATTAAGACTTAACTTATTGCGGATCAGGTCAATAATCTCTGTTGATGGTTTTTGTAATGTTTCCAAAATATCAACTGATATCCACTGCCTAAATGTAATTTATTTCACTGAGCTTTTCCTGAAAAAATCATTCTAAGGTTATTTTAATGTGTTTATTTCCTGGACACGATTTACATCCACTCACTGAACAGTCTATTGACATACGATTACATAGCATTTTTGCCATGAAATATCCCTAAATTTTTAACTCATTGTTTGTAATTGTTCCCAATTTTGCATTTTCTATCATTAATTCACATTTTGATGTGTTGCACAAACACACACTGCGTATGTTCCAGTTAAACCTGCCAAAACGCAGTGCTTAGGCCGAAGCTCAGCAAATTTAGAAAAACCTATTTGCATACACAAATAAGTATCAGGACTTAAAAAGAGCATAAGCCTATTTAAGGTTGCATAAATTAGCCTTTTTGATGTTTTGGTTGTATTTATTAACACAGTCCTTCATTCCAGGTTTGGCTTTGCTAACCTCATCATTTTCATAAAAGTCCTGGATTCTTTGAACAACTTCTTTTGGTAAACTTTTACCCAGTTTTGGATTGGGACTTTCCAAAATTCCTTTTTCTTCAAGTAACCTTCTTGACTGGCGGACCATATAATCAGGTGCACCAAACTCACGCATGATTTTTCGAATGATGCCCCAAGTTAATTGAATGCAAGTTAAAATCATCTACTCTTTGTTCCTACTTTCAGAATTGGAAAAATGTGTCTTAAGATTTTGAAGAACGGAATCGATTAAAATTTTCTCATCATTTTCTGAATATGATTCGTGTCAGTAGCTGGAAAGGAGGAAGTGAGCCTGTCCCAACTTGCCAAAAAACATGCACAGACATGAACAGTAGGCACAAAAATTAGGAATTGTACATAATAGTTGGAGTGGAGGGAGGGATGAGCTGTTTGAACCTTTATGTAAAGAATACTGCACTTACATGATGAACAATAAATAGTAATATAAGCGTATAGCATCATTGTCAATACTATTAATTTTATTGTCAATATCATTTATTGCATATGATTTTTAATAAATGATTTAAGCTAAAATGTTTTTATTCATTGTATGATTTATAAATGTTCACTAAAATTATTCCAGCTATAACTTATATAATAGTCTAATGTTAGAGAATTGTGTGTGAGTAATAATATCAATTTGATAATCTAGTTAAAACGATATTTCACTGAAACTAGTTTTGTAGTGAACCCACCATAGTGCCACCGTCAAACTTGGTGCACGATTTAACAATAGCATAACCTATTTCCTAATTTTTTTGAAAACTTTTCAGAACGCTTTTTTTTTTTCAAAATTTGGATTTAAATTATTATTTTTGTATTTGTATAACATTTTCTTCACAACCTATAGTGTCGTATATAATATTGAAGGGATTTTAAAATGCTACAAAATGACACCTCTCTCGTGATTCTGGCTCAATCAGTAAAGGATCTAGCATCCTTTAAAAAGTTAGCCGTTATGCAATTTTGAGCGATTATTGGAAAATGTATATAGCTGTATGTTGGAAACCGTTTAAGATAAAAAATTGAAATTCGGTATTTTTCTTAGTTTTAACACCTAAGTTTGAGGATATAAAATTACATCAGAATATGAGATGAGGTAAAAATTGTATTCAAAGTGCGTTGATTTGACCTGAAATGACCCAAAGTCGTTTAACCATCAATCCTGATAAAGTAAACCACTTTCCAAGGATGCGAGATGAAGGCTTTCGAGAAAATTAACCTAAATAAAGCAGCCCTCTATTTTCGAAATTTTGTTTCTCAATAGTGGCTCTTGACGATTTCGAATAAGCTACCGTATTTTAAGAATACTTTAAAAAACATAAAAACAAAAAAAACAACAATAATATGTATATCATGACTTTTCAGGGAATAGACTCTGAAGCCCTCTTCATTTTTTTACATAATTGTTAAAGCGTAAGAAGTAGACAGGTAGTTGCCTCGCAAAAAGCAGATTTCGATATCCCAAAAAACGAAAAGTGGTTACACCAAACTGGATATTTAAGTTTAGCCTCAACTTAGCATGAGACACGAATATTTTTAAAACCTCCCATACTTCAGACTACACTTCACATGGAAAGTATTCCAGCATTTTTTTTTTATAAATGGCTGTAGTATCTTGAGCTTTAAAATACTTGCACTTTCCAGAAAAGGGAAATCGTCATTCGTTTTGCTTGTATTTTACACTGAGAAGCAAAGGTCAGCTAATATCAAGTTCAATAGCATAGAGGCCGCTTTTAAGAGATGTGATTATCTCTTCAACCTAGTCTATACCCTCATTTCACTCCTACATAAAAGGAATTAAGTGAATTGACAATTTCTGTTAATGTATATCTTACAATATGGATTAGATAATAGAATAATTGTCTTCTCAGGATAAGAGAAAACCCAACAACAGTTTGTTTGCACTACAAGTATACAAGGTTATGTGACTGGATCATGCTTAATTTTAGCAGCAAATCTGTGAGTGAGTGAGTGAGTGTGTGTGTGTGTGTGTGTGTGTGTGTGTGAGTGTGTGTGTGTGTGTGTGTGTGTGAGTGTGTGTGTGTGTGTGAGAGAGAGAGAGAGAGAATGGAAATGTGTGATTATCAGTGAGAGAGGTAATATATCTCGTACCTACAACAAAAATGCAGTAAAACACCAATCTTGATACATTGTTTGCCATCTTCCAAGGATGCTATATGATTTTTTTTAAAATTCCGCCAACAGAAACTACCCTTTACCTGAAATAATTTCGAATTTGTTTACTTTCGCAGAAATCAGTGCAACGATTTTGATTAAACCTGCGCATTTATGGATATTTAAATGATAAATAAAATTGTACATCTTTAATTTCTAGGGAATAGTCTCTGAAGCCGTATTCATCCTTAGTGACTATTGCATACTAAATGATAAACATTGCGACATACAAAACCTTACTTAAAAATGTGTATCTCGGTAACTCAAAATTGGAAAGACGTTGAAATACCAATTTAGATATTTAAGTCTAGCATCTCTCACGAAGATTTTCAAGAACCCATCTCCAAACCCCTACTAAACACCCCACTCACACTAATTTGTGACAAAGTGGCTCCATTTTTTTTTTTTTTTTTTTTTTTTTTTTTTAATTTTAGACCACATATATTAAAGATATTGACATGACAAACAAAATGCACATTTTTATTTTTTTGGGAATAGCCTCCTAAGTTCTTTACAATCACATATCTTTGCATAACTGTTAAATCACATGAGAGAGAGAGACAGAGACAGAGAAAGAGTCTTGGTGCAGACAGTAAGGGGAATTTTCATAATCCCCCCCCTCATTTTTCATTTTTAATTGCGTGTCAATATTTCGAATATAACCTTTCCAGAGGTACCTAATAGTAAATAGTTTTAATATATTGCTCAAAATAATTCTGCGTAGTTGTTTTAGGACATTGTACACTCACTGGGTAAAACATCAATAAGTTTTTAAATATTAGTGCTAGAGAAGAGTTGTATTTTTATATTGATCGGAAAAAATTACTTTAGCTATTCCCAGCATTGGCATCCCGCTCATGTTTCCTTCATAACACAGTTTCCAAGTACTGCCAAGTTGTGTTTGGAAACTTAGGTTACATTTTTTTAATGTTATGTTTGAAAAAAATGTCTGGAGAAGTAAAATTGACTACACAAATGCCCCATTATCTCAGGTACTAATTGAAACTAACGGCTGAAATCTTTACCACACAATTTCACCTAAAGAGGCTTTATTTTAAGGAAAAGTCTTTTATGTTTATGGATTGGCAATTTTTTAAAAAATTAAAAGTCATTTTTAAATACAAATTTAAGAGCTTTATTAGAACACCATACCTTTCCTTCTAATCAACAGAAGTATTCTATTTTTCATTAATGAACAGTAAGAGCTTTTGCTGAATATACCTAGAAAATTTTAGCTCAATATTTTAAATAGTTTAACATTGGTAAGATAGGGCATTTGGACTCCCCTTAAAATTCAAAATTTACATAAAGAATGTGTTTTTCTAGAGCTATCGATTTTCAACATATTCTTGCTATTTATTGCCTCCCGTGTGTGTTTGCGCGTGTGTGTGTGTGTGTGTGTGAGAGAGAGAGAGAGAGAGAGAGAGAGAAAGAGAGAGAGAGAGAGAGAAAGAAAGAAAACAATATCTAGTAAACGAATATCAGATAAAACAAACAATCTAGACATTTAAGTTATCCAAGGATTCTGCATGAAATTAATAAAAAAAAGGTCACATCCTTTTGTTGTACAGGATATCATGCTATCCCTCTCTCATGCTTCAACTTAAATTTCAAGACACACACACACTCTCTCTCTCACTCTCACTCTCTCTCGCGATGATCTTCAAATGACTATATCTGCTTGAGCTGCAAACGAACTATTCCTATCTAACTCATATTAACCAGATATACCAACATTAACAGACATTGACAATTTACTTAGTTCCTTTTAAATAGAAGAGATGTAAGGGAATACACAATACCTAGACTAAAGCAATAGTCAAATCTTATAAATATTGTCGCTGTGTGTTTTAAATTTTATATTTGTTAAGCTTGCGAAGAGTAAAGCAAATGAAAATCGGATACGATTTCCCTTCTGAGAAGAGGATGAGTATTACAAAATTAATATGCCAATAGAAAGGAATGTCAGGAATTGTATGATTAACGATTTTTTTTTTTTTTTTGTAGCTATGTTTGCCCTTTTCTTACATTTTTAAATTATGCTGAAGTGATGCCAAATAAACTGGATTTCAAAGACTATTCCAAGAAAATTGATCACATACGTTTTTATTTCTCATGTAAATATTTAATATGCCATGGTCTAAACAAAATTGATAGTCATTCTACCGAAAGTCAAAAATTTTCGAGTATAGTTCCATATAAAGGTTGGTTTGGATCGGCGAAATATTCTTGAAAACTTCCTGTGGCTTACTTTTAAGATGCTCAAATTAAATTTTAAGACCCATATTTATTCGACACTTCGCTTTTGGGTAATCATGGACCCCTCTCTCTCTCTCTCTCTCTCTCTCTCTCTCTCTCTTTCTATCTATAACACCCTCTCATTTGTTTCTCTCATACACTCACAAAACCAATACCAAGGAAAATGTCGGGAAAGGTTCATTCTGCAAACATATTAAATTTAGTAAATTATTCCATCAAACGGGTAGTTTCTGTGGGGAGATTTCTTTTAATATCCTCATGTAGAATCCTTAGAAGATGTTAACTAAAATATAAAGATTAGCGTGTTACAAGCTCTTGGTTTGCGGGACATCGTGCGCACGCTCTCTCTCTCTCTCTCCCTCTCTCTCACTGCTACACACATTCCATCCATCCATCTGCCTCGTATTTCTATCTCACACACTCGCTGACCTGGTCATAAAATTGGAAGTGTTCCATTCACATGATTTTTATCTCCTTTTATAGCAAGCACACCATTCATACTGGGGTTTATTCTCCTAATTCATGTTTTGAATATATGTATACAAAGAAAAAATTGCAAATTTATTTAGAACCCTTTCGTTATAAATGGTAAAACGTAATATGCTATACTAAGAGAATTCTTCAAGTTCCTTAAAAGCTGTCGCTGTGCTAATGAATTTCATATCAGGTGATACTCGCTTTTCCAGCAGTAAAACAAAAGCAAAATATATGATAACCATTTTGAAAAAGTATAAGTATTTCAAAATTCAAATCATGTTCTCAACATTTTCAAGGATTTTCCCAAGTAATTGTGAGACTGGCGTAGAGGAGTTATTTTGAAAAGTTTGGTGATCCATCCTTGTTAGATGCTAAACTCGAATATCCAGGTGGCATTGTAACCGATTTTTCCTTTGTGATATATCCAGATGTACTTTTTTTGTGATGGTAATCTTTGTATATCCCTTACAGTTTTGCAGCATACAAAAGAAAAAGAGGGCTTCAGAGGTTATCCCCTGAAACTTAAAGATATACATTTTATTGGTATAACCAATGCATAGTTATCATTTAGCAATGAATCTAAAGCAAGATGCTTCTTTAAAGAAACATTATAGCTTGGGCACTCTACACAGTGACACTGTAACACTACCATTTGCAGGCTTATCATCGGGGAAGTGTAGTCCTCTTAATCGCTTACTAGATACACCAGGCCTGGACATGTTGGTGCTTATCCAATGTGAGCGACATTGTTTAAAAAAAGAAATGCGCATTCATTTGGTCGCAGAAGCAAATTTCTGGTGATATCGCTATTAGTGTATATTCTCTATACTGTCTCCATCATACACTCGAAATACCAGCTGGTCAATCATTAACAACATTTTGAAGACTAAATATTATACACACTGTAGTGATTTAAGTGCAGATAATTGTGTTGACAATAAAGGGCAGTGTAATGAAAATGTTACATTAATCTTTGCTTCATTTGCGGATTTATAATTTTATTTACTACTAATAAAATGTTTTCAGGTTGGTTAGTGTCTCCAAAAAAAAAAAAAAAAAAAAATGTAATACCTACAAACAATACGTGTTTATCACCTCGAGTGCGCAGCGCAGAGGGAGTGGGACCCGCTCTCACGAACGCTCTATCAGAAATGAGTTCGAAAGCCAATGCCCTCTCACTAACTAGGTCAGCAGGTCATGTGTTGAGGTATGAACAGGTGAAGGGAATCGAATAATCTATATTGACAGGCGTTGTTCAATTCACGGCGAAGTTATAATCATGCGGAAACATCAGGTAGTGAACTATGTTATTGAACTGTAGTTAGACGAAGAGAGAGAGAGAGAGAGAGAGAGAGAGAGAGAGAGAGAGAAAAAAACAACTAACAAATCGAAACGAATACATATTAAGGTACCACTTATTAAACTATTTGTATCTGTACTCCTAACGCACTGTATTCTAAGAGATTACACGTTGATCAATGTTGTATCTGTGCGTGTATTTGTAACTTCAGAAACAATTCCAACACCTACACGGATAGGCGAGATCCTTAAGACATGTCTAGTAATGGGGAAGATTGCTGTTAAACTCTTAGAGAGGACCCTCCTCCTTGAATAAGGTTCTTTACTGGGTTTCCTCAATCCTCATAACTAGAAAATGTCGTGGAATAGGCCCCTAAGCTTCCTCCTGAAACGTTCCGTCCAACATTTTCCATTTATTTAATTTCATTATACCCATATCACCACCTGTGGTGCCGTATGAAGTCAAAGGGCGTTAAATTCTATTCGGAAGCTATTTCACAACCATTGATTGATATTCCTTGATCCAATATACTTATCGAGCCAGATGGCTCAGGCGTTTCGTCTGGGACTGCCAATCGGAAGGTCGTGGATTCGATTCGCCACGGCCGACGTCTTTAACCCATGGGTTCTTTCGGAGATTTTCCCGGGTAACTAGGCGAATGCTGGGGAGGTTTCTAATTCCCCCGAACTTGCCGTCCCTTCATTTCATCTCCATTTCCTCCAAACCGGTTTCTTTCAGGGTTGAAAGTGACGGCGGTGACTGTGTTAGTGACGCCCTTCCGTGGAGGTGACTGTGCTTTAGAAATGCAGCCCTCGGCGGAAGAGAGACTCAGGAGGTTCGCTCGGAACTGAGGTACGGGCCCCTAGTGCTCCCTGCGAAAAGATGAACAGTTTGGAAACATTTAAGCAACCTCTACGGTGGCTCCCTCCTTGTCCGGATTCACCCGCCCATTGAAATTACACACATCTCATCCTCTCCTCAAGGGGTCTGACGTGCAATAAGCCAGTGGTTGCAGAGCAGAATCCATTCCGTCATCCATCTCCCCCCCCACAGACACCAATGTTCTTCCTCACGGATATACTATAGAACATATCCAAATACTTTTAAAAGGTTTTATTTATATTAGGCTGCATAACTGTGCGGTAACAATACAACCACATAAAAATACAAAGGTAATGAAATATAGCGCATACTTAATACATAATGTAAAGAAATTTATGGAAACCAAATATGTTCTGCTACACAATAATGGAGATACAGTAAAATAACTCAAGGCCAAGTAAAAAACTATCACAGGATAATGGAGAATAGTTCATAGAGTACAATGATTAGTAACCAATTTTTAACTAAAGAAATATTTTTGTTGTTGTTCAGTGGAAATTATATCCCCTTTGTTATATTGTAAGCTTTTATCTGGTATATACCGTCATATTATATAATATATATCACTATTAGAAGACACCCGCCTATTTTTGGAGTCGCTATTTCAACAGGTCTCTTCTCTCCAACTCAGCGTCGCCTACAATTTTGGGAGATTGGTTTTATTACAGCTGCGCGAAGTGTACTGTGTTGCCCTATAGCCCAGAACTAAAACCAAATATATTGGAAATCGTTAACTCTACAGAATATGTTCTACATATGAATATGTGAGCTTTAACGACATTTGGATCTTTTAATAGCAAGTTTTTGACCATTTCTATAGGTTGACCATTTGCACAAAAGTGATTATGTTAGAAAAGGACTTCAGAGGTTATTCCCAGAATATTGATGATAGTTCAGAAGTGCTACTTGTATAAACATGATTTGCTATTCTGTACAGTCGTATAATAATCACGTTTATATTATAACAACAGAGCGTCAGATGACTGTTGTTTTGTTATGTTTGCTGCTGATTCGGAAATTGCCTACAGACAATACAAGCTTGCATCAGTGTACACAGTACCGGAACTTTAGCCTTAAAGAAAGCAATTGATTGGAGTGTAGATAATCTACAGAATCTACGCGATTCCCAAGCTGCGCTTGAAGCAATTAGTCATAAAAGTGTTTATAATTAAAGTTTGTATTATATATTTAAATTAAATAAATTTATGTTTTTGTAGAACTAATTGATAAAATTGTCTTTAATCTAAATCCTATTATTGCGGTGTATATTATAAATACCATTACAAAAAAAAGTATGTTTGTGCTGGGTACTAGGTCATACTGGAAGTATAGGCAATGAAAGAGCTGATGAACTTGCAAAGGCAGCCCCTAAATTAGTTAACAAAATATACAAAATGCCCAATATCGTTGGTAAAGAACACTTTAAAAAAAATACATGCTTAACATTTGGAACTATATATGGCAACAAAAATATTAATGGTCATTTTCCAAAACAGATGTTCTTTCCCGAAATTCAAGATAGAATAGATATAAACCATTTTAGCCACATTTACAGTGACACAATTCATGACAGGACGTGGAAAATTTAATCATATCTTGAACGATTTAAAATAGTGAGTCAATATAATGCCACATTTGCCTGTTCATAATCCAATACAGAATGTTAATCACTTACTCTTTGACTGTCTATTACACGAAGGAAAACGGCTCAGATTAATAATGCACTTAGACTTCAGTTATAAAGCTTTCATTCCACCATTACACATTATTAGAAAACAGTGTTGCTACTCAGAATTTAAAATATTTGTCAATAATATACACCATTCATTATAAATAATTACCCACATTTCCCATATATTTCAGTTACTTGATACAGTAATGCCAGTAACTATTTTATTATTCCAATGAAAATGTTCCTATTCTTATTATCCGTACATTTACATTAATTCTTTGCTGTGGCATTATACTTAATATCAACTCTTATTATGTAAAAGTACACATTGTTTACAACTACAGTTTTAATGTACAATTGTAAAACGTGGCTAACATTTTGGAAACGCAATAAATAAGTAAATAAATGTATAGTCAAAACCTGTGGCAAATTTTTGACAAAATAATCATTTTCAAAAAGTTTTCCATATAAAGAGTAGTTTGAGAGGGGGATGGATTTTTTGAGCATTTTTATGTTGCATCCTTGGAAAATGGACTAAAATATTAAAGTAAGTGTTTAACCAAGTTTTCGTTTCTTATTTCTTGTGTTCTCTCTTTCTCTATATCCCTCTTTCCTTCTTTGTTTCGAACACACACTTACAAACCGTCCATAATCAAAAAATGCATACTTTTCATCCACATGACTGTCAATTTGTATTGCAAACAAACTGTTCTTACACAGGATTACACTTCTATTTAAATCATGCCAACGAGATACACATTAGGTAAAATTATCAAACTACTTATTTCCTTTTAAGTGTAAAAGAAATAGGGTAATATCACAAAAGGGATGGTAAAATCTTTTAAAAGCAGTAACTATGCTGTAACTTACGTATTAGGTTATGTTTGCTTGTCCAGGTGTAAAACAAAACAAAAAACGAAAGTGACAGAAAGATTTTCAATAATCTCCCGTCCCCAACCCAGTTAAACTTTTCGTGCAACAATTTTGGAATATTAAACTTCGGATAAGCGCTTCAACGGTATTGTTTAAACTAACGTATTTTATACATATTTATATAATAAATATTGTATTATGAACTCGTTAAAGAACACGATTTATTGCATAAATGTGTGTAGAATTAACGGTTTTCGACATATTCCTTGCTATTGGTTTCAATTTTAAAGTACTTATACCTGTCTCAAAAGGGAAGTCGTCATTCGGTTTTCTCTTGTTTTAATCATGTACAAGCAAATATAATCTAATAGCAAATACGAATGGATCAAAAACTATTTTTTTTTGGGGGGGGCAGTGGTGGAGTTTGTGTGTGAAGTGGGGTGGAGGGAGGGGCGAGAGAATGCGATAACCTAAGAACCAAAATTCTCTTACATACCAATCTTATTTTTGAGTATAGCTTTATCCAAATTTAAAACGCTATAATTACGTCATAAGGATACCTGAGTAGGAAATAATTGTGACAACACGTTCTTTATTATCCTCAGCATCTATGCACAGTGATTAGATCTTGAATGTCCTTTGGAAGTTGAATAAAATCACTTCATTGACTAGACTGAATTTCATCCCACAACATAACAAAACAGAAGTAAATATTATCATTGAACTTGAATATTGCATACCTGTATTAACAGTGTTTTACGAACAGGAAGTAAGCATCATAAAGAGCACGATTCAGCTTTAATTCCGTTTTCTCTGTTTCTTCTCGGTGAGTCCACGTATATGTTCTCCTTTTTACTTTAATGCTCAAAGTCATCAACAAGAATTATAAAGAGGGCTTGTTAGAGTGGTTAAAATGCTGAATTAAAAATTAAAAGTATGCTGGGTTCGATACTAGGCTGATGATATTTTATTCCCCACCCTCAAGAGCCTGGAAATATGAATGGGATACTGAATATGTGTTAAGCTAATCGAGAAGTACAGTTTTAATGTGCACCGCAAATTTAAGTAGCTGTTAAAGAAGGTCAAAGTGGTAATACGACGATATTACATAAGGCGGTATGTAAATATATAAAAACAAACAAATAAATAAAATGAAGCAGAAAAAACATATGGGAAACTGGATTTTCAGAGACGGTATGTACAGTATAAAAATAAAATAAACATGAAATTAGGCAGATACCTGTGTTCCTCTTGAGTAAACTATATTCAAGTCGTTAAGTAAGCATTTTCTATCAGTATATGTGGTATATTTGAATTAGATAAGATAGGTATATTAATATGTGCACAACAAGAGAGTACGAACTGTGCTTCCTGAAGTGATTTATAAACAAATCTAAAATTAGAATCGATTATTACTTAATATTCTTTATGTTTTAACACTTTTGCAAAATTCCTTTTTGCACCCTGTGAGGTCGTGTTTCAATCTGAAATTACAGATTTGAAAAATTAACTTAATCGAGATTTCGTTTTTTTTTAAGACAAATTACTATATTGAATCTAATATTTTAGCACTGCCTTCTAATGCTAATAAAACATAAAGAATAGTTATAAGAATGGAAGACAAATGTTACAAATTATTCTTACCGATGGAAAGTGATCTCGGAATCACTTTTCCGCTGGTTGGTACAGTTATACACTGTAGATGTGCACCAAGTTGGTTATTAAACCCTGATTCCCTTAAACCATCTCATTTTAAAACCTTTTAAGCGTACTGAACTATGGCAAAAAACACTTTGCCCTTCACCAGCCTATGCGCGAGAGGTTTCAATTAGCGACAGCACACCAGCGCTAGCGGTGAGTCTAGGTAAGTTATTCCAAGATCTTTGCATATGTTCAACCCCAGCGCTGAGACCTCAGCAAATTTGGAGGTCAAATAAATGCGGACTTCGCGGTTTTCACACATGGTGTTCTGTAGTACACCGACTTTCTGTGTGGTTTCAGTGGCACCGTCTCTTACTTTTACCCACAGCAACAGTGAATGTGTACATTAAGTATTTGTGGCGGTAGCCAGTTTGTTTAGGTATAATACGTGAGTTCTCTTTAGCAATAAATTTTTATACTAAAAACTTTGAATTTAGTTTGTTGCTTTACTAAATGTCTACTACGTTTTACCTAAGTGATCGTCACTGAAATATTTATTTCTGCAACTGTGTCTATTCCAGTATTACTAAGGGGAATAGAAAATACTGTACTTAATTGTAATGTAAATATTAAATTTGATAAGGAATTGCAAAAGACGACTTATATTTGTAGATTTTACTCTCACCTGAATGTATCCAGTTTTATTGAACACTTAAAAGCAGTATGCTAGTTCTCCATTTTAACAATTTGATAACTGTCCCGACTTTTCATATGCGAGTTTTTTTTTTCTTTCTTCCGGTGCCTTTCTCTGTTTACTATGACCTATTACTTTCTCGACCACGTATGTACAATGGCCCTCTTGCTTGGCCCCATCGTCATTCGGATCTAGTCATCGTTCAGGTCTCTCCCCTAATCCCTCCCTTCCTTGGGTCAATAAATTGGCAAAGGGTCATAAGAGTCTATGTGCGGTTCTCTGCCCCCGAGTCTTGCGAGCTAATCCTAAATTCCAGTGAAATCTCGTTATCGAATTTTATATTAGAATACAGTACTACCTCTACCTAACCTACTGCATATTGTGTGTTACAGAAAATAAAAATTTATATGTTTCATACAAAATATTCATTATACAACAAAACGGGAAGTGCATAAATTAGTTATTCTCTACTTATAACGCAGAAGCAGTTAATTCGACCAACTTCCGTGTCCCATAGCTCTAGTTTCTTTGCGCTTGCGCGAATAAGGGGATTCTATCCTCTCGTTGATGCCCTTCGGAGGACAGATCTATCAATATTTGGGTGAAAAACACGCAGTAAGACGACAGGGCCCTGTGGTTTTGAAGTTTAGCCCGAGGCTAGGGTTCAATTGCCTAGGTCGGTGTGTGTATATGAACGGTATAAGAAGATCCAGTGGTATCGAAATTTAGACCGAGGTTAGGGGTTACGGGATTACAAGGTCCTGTAGTACCGAAGCTCGTCAGGAGGAAGGAAACTAAACCGAACAGCAGATGAAAAAAGGTCGGTGGAACTGAGCAGTGAAATATTTACTCAGAGGTGTTTCCGTATTCCTGCAGAAACAAAAGTAGTTATCTCATCTTATTGAATTCAGAGGTCAAATGATAACTCAATAATTATCACTTCATTCGACATCTTTGCAGACTGGTGAAGTGTTACGTGCTACAAAACACCTTCATTGATTGAATTGATTTAACTACACACGAATATTAATAAAGGCGCGAGCTGGCTCAACTATGAAGCCCGGGACTTAAATTATATGTAGGTACTTAGGATATTGCAAGTCGCATTGGGTATGTCATCTCAAAATAATTTAAGTTCACCTTATGGTTTGCCGGGAAACATGGGAATCAGTTGAGAAATGTAATGCCGTGACGGCATGATGCCATGGTAACTCAGTGGTTAGAGCAACCGGCTAGAAACCGGAAGATCCGTGATTCAAATCCCGGCTATGGCATTGAATTTCTCAGTCTGGCTCTACCTATCCAAAGGTGCCAGGAACTCCAATAAATGTAATAGTATGGATGCCTATACTTCTCAATGTCTTACCTGCATGACCATGCTGAGGAAGAACAGTGACGTCACAGCTACCGTGATATTGATACCCTGAGGCGACTGATGAACGTAGCCGTACCCGCGTATTTTCATCATCATGAGTTACTACACCATACCTGAAAAAAAAAAGAGCAAAACTATTTAGCTCTCTTATTGCTTTCTTTACTGCTGGGTGTTTTATGGTAGAAGATTTAGTGTATATGGCCTATCATGTTTTCACGGGAGCATTTATAGGACATTTACGAGTGTGTACTTGGATACTAGAACTCTTAAAACGAGTAGTCGTATAAATAGCATGTGGTATGGTTGCCGCCTACTTTTCATTGATATATGGGGAAAATAACTTCCTCCTTTGTCTGAAAAGCTGTTATGTCTTAGTTACTGAGGTACTACCCAGCATAAAAACATACTACTCTTAATAAATAACATCATTAGTCCGAAATGAAGCAAATATTGTTCACTGCACTGTGCTCAATTACCAATAAAAATATCTGCATTTATATTCCTATCAATTTATATATTAATTCCCGGTTTGATGTAGAAGGAGGTGATAAGTACTAATAGTTGTCAGAAATATCAATCACAAATGTCAGTTAGATTAGAAGGGTTACTCGGTTGCCGTCCTAAAGCCAATGGTTTTCAATTTATAGTATTTTTTTTTTTAATTTGAGGGAAAGTTTTCCTTTATCATTATAGCAACATATTTTGTTATTAATTTGAGAACATAAATACATTAACAAGCGTTTAAATATTGTTAAAGTGTATCAATCTCTCAAAAATTAAGTTATTTACTTATCATACGTACAGAGAAATTCGCAAATAAAAAATCATATTTTAAAATTAGTCGTACGATCAAAATTGTAGGTAACAAAATTAATTTAAATAAATAAAGCGTATACGTTTTTTAATGTAAAACCTGAAGAGACACCAAAATTATTTTCCTACTTTCTGAAATTAAAATCTTAGTGGAAATATAAATCACTAGCTTTTTTTTTTCTTTAATGCATTTATTTTAAGCGCCTAACTCCAAGGTCTTATAGAGACTTTAAAAACATGATACAAACTTTAACACAAGGGATAAACATATAACATTATACAGTACATTAACTTTACAATATTTCCAAAGCTAAAATATTAAACAAATTCACATACATTGTATACCTTGAAATTGCATTGTGAAGCAGGTTTACAATAATTTATCATACAATTTGGTGCATTTAAAAAACTATATCAGTCTAAGACATGAGCTCGAGTCCTTCATTGTCAGCTTTAGGTTATCTGGGATCTTGAGTTTTTTCCTGTAGAATTGGTAGCGCGGGCACTTCTCGACTATGTGCTGGATACTGTTTCTTGTATTGCAGGTTGTACATTGTGGTGGCTCTTCTTTAGAGAGGATGTAGGAGTGTGTAAGTTTTGTATGTCCAATTCGGATTCTAGATGGAATTTTCGCACTTGGATTTGCACTTGGAAGATTTGTTGCATCTTTGGCTGCTTTGTCACTAGCTTTGTAGAAGTGTTTGCATTTTGAGAATCTGAAGATTTGAACCGCGGTAAATCATTGTACCAAAGGGGTAATTTCTTCAAGTCAGTTTATGCTTTTCGACATTATGCATCTTTGAAAACAGTTCCTAATGTTTTTTACGTTAATATTTTAGTTAGTGCTTTGTGTTTATCATCATCATTCAAACCGTATACGCGACCTTATACCCAAAAAATGTTTTCTTGGTATATGTTAATGAATTAGGCATAAATTTATGTACCACAACCAAGCTTGTCAACAATCTCTAGACTTTTTAACGTATCCTCGAGGAAACATGGCATTAATCTTGTGTAAATATTTAGCACTTTCCTTTGGGCGTTATTCTTGTTTATCCTGAAGATTCGCTTTCTCTGGCAATCACCACGTAAGGCAAATATCAAGATATTCTTAACGAAAATAGTATTAACTTGGAATGTGTACACGACTTTAAAATCAAGCAATTACTTTTCATAGTTGCAACTGTCTCCCATGAAAACTAGGAAGACCTAAAATATTAAATTCTATTACACCTTCTTAACTAGCGATACACGAGTTTTAATGCATATTCGTTAGAATAACTAAAAAGTAGTAGTTTCTTGACGGCTATTTAAAATAAACAACACAGACTGAAATAGGCAGCGTATTGTGTTTCTCGCGAATTTACTTGAATATTTGTTACCACATTTTAATTCAAATTGTCTTTGCTTACAGTATAAAGTGATATCATTGCTGATGGATACTAAATACGAGTAAGCAGTTATTTTTACAATGTTTATTTAATAATTGTTTAGCATTCATCTTCACTTCCAAATCTATTTCGGATCCGATTGCCTGTGTTTAGAATATACCACTTTCTACAGTTAAATTGTGGTACTTGTTTATAAATGATGAGTTTGTATTCACGTAGATAATAGGCTTGTTAATAATTTAATATTTAATATCATCTGGTATAAATTGTTATAAATTAGCTTTAATATAATGGGATAAAATGCGCATAATTTGAAAAGTCTAGTGCCGTTTAAAGAGTGTTTACTTCTACGAAGTAAGTTTTTAGAAGTAAATTTGGCTAACTATGTATTTCTGATTTAGATTTAGTATACTCCCCAAAGAATAGCAGGAATACTTAAGAATAAATTAATATTTAAGTCAGCTTCATCTGGATTTAGTGTATTGTTTATTAAATGCTTTAAGTCAGAGTACTCTTATGGATATTATTGGCAGAAGTTTTATAGTATACCTGGAGCTCTATTGACCAGACATGGACAGAAACTGGTATAATATGCATCTGGGACCGTTTGAGATAGCCTTTGTCAGGGCACTAACCATATCTTGCACTTCGACTAGAGTTTATTCTAACCTTTCAATTTTGCTAAACACTTGAATGCTTTTGGACTTAATCTCTTATTTGTATGGACAACTTTAATGTTATTTAAAATTCACACACGCTATGTGTGAGTCAATTTGTGACAAATATAGAACTCAAGTATTAGTATCGTTCAAAGATAAACGTATTTTAGTTAGGAGCACAAGCATTTCTAGCGGTTAGCTTGAGCGCGACGCAACTGAAATATTACATATAAACATTGTTATATCCCAGAGATGTGTCATCTAGGAATGTCAACCACCACAATGAGATGTAACATGAAGCAAAATATAGACATCGCTTGGGAGATGTCTGAAAAGATTGTACATTTTCATACTTGACAATGAATATGTTTTACTTTCAAACAAACGTGTTTCTGTCATTAAAGTCACAGTGCTCATTCTTTCCCCTAGTTTTTATGCAAGCATTTTATTGCAATTACAGTTTTATTACGCAGTACAGTCCAAGAAAAGCGCCAAGCGCAACGGAAACTATCACAACACCAACAATGTTTACTGCCGTCGCACTTCCAAGAAGCGCGAGAATAGTACTTATTTATTTAACTAGCTCAAATACGAGCTTTTCCAAATTGATAAAAGCTAACAAACATGAAATGAGTAAGTACATAACAAATATAACTCAAATGTAAAAGTAAAAGAACGGTACAACTGCGAAATAAAAATAGTAATTATTATAAGCCTAAGACAATTGAAAAAGTTACAATTGTAGAATATGACAGTTATTAACAAACAATGCATAAAGGAATACCGAGTTCTAAAATTTAAGAATAGAGATGGTGTCTTTAAGTTTACTCAGACTTTAAGTGCAATTTTAGATTCCGTCAAAATGATTTTGGGTGGTATATCTACTTTCTTTTAAATATGAAGACAAAAGATAAATGGTTCCTCGACTTCCTACAGCCATTCTATCTACTCCAAATTATATAATAATTATTTTATTTACAATAATTGATGGTTGATCTGTCAGTTTCTTTTTTCTCCCTTTCTACTTCCAAAGTTTGTTCGGCTTGTGTTTCGAAGTGTACTGTTGGGTCGAGCATGTACGCTTTTCTGGGTTCTTTAAGAGAGATTATGTCAATCCTCCAGGAGTTGAGAGATCCTGAACTCCTTTGTGGTATGCAAACCTTTTTCCTGAGGGTTTTAATAATCGTTCTTGTGTATGATATTGGACGCTTCGGAGTACTTCACCATAAGTACAAAAGCCAAGGAAAAGGCTACAAATTATAGGTATTGTGCATACTATAATATACATACCTGATCAGTTAATAGAGCAATACATATGTTTCGCTTCCCTGCTGTTTACTTATGGTTTCCATTAAAAAACTAAAGTTTAGATGGATTGGAAGTTGATCTATACGAACCTAAAGGGCCCAATCACTGAACATTGCACGAAAATTGCCTATAACCCAATTATTAGCTACTTAGCTTATAAATAAGTCTGATCCTTTAGGTTCATTTTAGTCCTTCATTGAGCCAGTTTACAAATCCGTTTTTCTCGGTTGCAGAACTTTTGACATTTTTCAGCACTTAAAAGGTTTCTTGACTCGCAATTTTGAAACTACTACTAAGAAACGTTGAATTTAGTTTCTCAATAAATACTTTAAAAAAACAAAACTTGCCAAATAATAACTACTATAAAAAGTATATGCTGTACTACCAAGGGCACCAAAGTTGGATAATCAAAAATTTTGTTAAAAATGTACCTAACAAATGTAATTATTAATTTAAGAAAATCCTTTAGTTTAACATGTTGATTCTAGGCAAAGATTTTTCTAGTTCAATAAAGAACAAAAATTACAATTTTGTTTAAAAAGCACAATAATTGCATCGCAAGCAGAATTTTACATAAATACTATATTTCTTCTTCAAAGGTGCAAAAAAAAACAAAAAAACAAAAAAAAACACTAGACATAAGTGCACATAAATTTGCAGGAATGTTTCTTTATACGCATATTGTACATGGTAATTCTTAGAAGTGTCCTATGACTAATTCAGATTTTGGAAAATTGGCTCTTCGGTTCTCTATAGAGGAATTTAAATAATAATCATGATTGAAATAATGCATATAAATAGTAGGTTATGCACGTGCACACAAAGTTCTGCTTCAGGTATATCATTTTTCATCAGGGAGTGACATTCTTTCTATTCCTTATTCCATTTAGTTTTGGCAAGGAGCAATAAAGCATAGAACTGTTCCAAGTGATAACCCGTTTTGCCTTCTGGCTGGCAGTAGAAATTACGTAAGCATCCATGTTGAACAGTGAGTGACTGGTGTAATGTAGATATGCGCGGCTTCCCAAATTTGAAATTTGTCAACAATACAGCCAATATAATTCTTAGCTGTCAAAAACTGCTGCGAGAGAATCTGTTGACTTTTAAATGGAAATTAACCTTTGCTTACGTATACTAATCAATAGTATGTTAATTGTGAAGGAATTCCTGACTACTTATGGGAGACAATCTGCTGAGTTTTCTAAAACTTAAAAGTGTTTGCTGAACTGCTTGAATATTTTACCACTTCTTATGTGCACAAAGAAGTCCAGTTGCAAATTTCGGTGCTTATATGTTAAGTCGTTCCTGAATTATGCATTTTAAACACAGGTTTAAGCTATTTTGTAAAATGTGCTCATTACGACATCTTCACAACCTTCAAGATATTTTTACTTTATTTTCCCTATTGAGATTGAAAATGAAGCTACTAATAATTATACTATTGAATTGATTGTTTTTAAAATAATTAAGTTCAATTGTGAGCTTCTACTTTTGCAATATATATTATCAAACTTGCATCAATTTGGTGATACAACCAGACAGCTGATTTTGGGCACATATCTATTGTTTTTCTTAACATAGACTTTCCTCTTATTTTGTATTTACATGATTCATGAATGTGTGGGTATAAATAACGCAGTTTGATAGAGCATGAAATGACTATGTTCCACTCTTAAGTATATTTTATGTGTATTTTAAGTTTAAAATCTGTGTTACATACTTATTTTTATTCCATTTTAGTTACCTTTTCCTGTATTATATTAGAATTTGTGTTATTTTATACTATTCATAGAATCATAATGAGATGATAAACGTCTAATATGGCTGTTAAACTCCTCTACCGTGAAACATGGCAAGATGTAAAGACCAACTATCCACTACGAGACAGCAGTAGCCGTTTTGGTGACTCTCAGCGCTCAAATTAATACTTTGTGACAAACGACAAAACTTTTCAATGGTTAATTTAGAGAAAATCTTATTTACTGGGAATCCCATATGGCAAAATGTTTAAACTTATACTGTAATTTTGGGAACCTGATTCAACTGTGAAGCGATTTGCCTTCGGTTTGCTTCCAAATCAACATTGCTCATTAAATCATATTAAGATCACTAATTCTCTTACGCGCTGTTTTAAGTTCTTAGATATCTATTTATTTACATCTGTTTACTTTTAATTTTATACAGTCCAAATGCAGCTGTTAGGGAGCATATTTTAACTAAGCAACAATACTCTATATATAACTCATTTGCCTTATAGGTACTAAAAAGTTTTGGTTAGCATGTATTTGAGAAAGTATTTCCAAAGCATCTCTAGGGTAATTGAAACACTTCACCATAAGTATAATTTTAATCATTGAAAATTGCATCAAAATTAAACGGAGAAAAAACGCACTCGAAAATACGTTTTTCTAAATAATCTTGTATTATCCGCATGTATTTTAGTAAATTAGGACATATTTAAAATAAATATCAATAATTTTACACTAATATGTATGGCCCGAAGTTTACAAAAGCACTGCTATAAGTGTTGGGGGAAAAGTACAAGAATTCTCTCAAAAAGTTTTAGTGCTACTTCACATCCTCCACTTTGTGGTGTTTAAGATGGCATGTAACTCTCAATCTCACTCCGATGACACATTTACACGAGACCGTAATGGAGAATTAGTTAACAATAGATCAAGTGATTAAATTTTAATTTTTGTTCATTTCGGCGCATTTTAACCGTTCGGTCCCCTTAGTTACGGAATAATGAAATTCTATGAACATATGGAAGGTTGAACTATATTTATAAACTGTTACATTAGGAATCGTTGTGGAATTTTTGTGGAAGATGGAAATAGCCCTAGACACACATTAATAAGGCTAAATAGAAACGAAGGTCTGGAATAAGTAGCTGTAACTTTTATGTTCTAATTTCAGATTGTACGTGTCCATAATGCAGCCCATTTCAAGCACACGGTAACTGGTAAACATTTATTGTTTCTATACACGGGAAAAGTAATGTATGTTCAAGTTCATTTTAAACTAATACTAATTTCCACGAATAAGGTAGGTTATAGGCAATGGTGTTTGTTTATAACGATACATGAGAAAGTTATTGAACAACAAAAATAAAATGTTTGGTGTGCATTTTACATAACTTTGAGTTGTTATAGTTTTTTTTTTTTTTTTTTGTTTGTATTTTCAATTTTCCACATTTTCGAGCATAATATATATTTAGCGATGCGATACAAAAATAAAACTATAAAGTTAACATTTGCGTATTCATACCATGTAACTAGAAATTTTAAAACAATGTACAAAATTTCAACGAAAAACAGTTATAATACAAGATAGTTAAAAATGGGCCAAGTTAGAAAAAGTCTTGTTTCTGAAAACTTCGGGTTGGCAATAATTTCAATTTTGGAATTTCAAACCAAAGAAAAAACTGTAGCTCACCTTGTTTTATCCAGAATTAACTCACTGATAACCAAATGTGAATTACTAGAGAGTGTTCTCTTTGGAAACAGATTAAGTGCACTTGCACAACGCATGGATTCCAACGTTAGAAATGCATTAGACGACAGTTTAAAATTTTGCTGTCATATGACTATGAATTGGACCCAATTATGGCCAAAGAAACTAGTATAACAATAAAAGCTTTAGATAACTTATTTGAGCTTTTTAGAATAGTTAGTAAATCAAGTATCGGTGAATTAAATAATATAATGACAGCATTCAAGCATGTTAATTTAGAACAAGTTGTATTAATTCTGATTTGCTACTTTGTTACAAAGAATTGTGCATCATTCTTGGACAGCTAGCCATAGTGGTAGTGATACAAATTACGTGAAGTAACAGAACTCTTGTCATTGAAAGCATTAGGTGAGTCGTAGAGTAGTGGCAACAAATTAGGTGTAGTAATAGAACTCTTGGCATTGAAAGCATAAGGTGAGTCGTATAGTAGTGGCAACAAATTAGGTGTAGAAACAGAACTCTTGGCATTGAAAGCATAAGGTGAGTCGTATAGTAGTGGCAACAAATTAGGTGTAGAAACAGAACTCTTGGCATTGAAAGCATAAGGTGAGTCGTATAGTAGTGGCAACAAATTAGGTGTAGTAATAGAACTCTTGGCATTGAAAGCATAAGGTGAGTCGTATAGTAGTGGCAACAAATTAGGTGAAGTAACAGAACTCTTGGCATTGAAAGCATAAGGTGAGTCGTATAGTAGTGGCAACAAATTAGGTGTAGTAATAGAACTCTTGGCATTGAAAGCATAAGGTGAGTCGTATAGTAGTGGCAACAAATTAGGTGTAGAAACAGAACTCTTGGCATTGAAAGCATAAGGTGAGTCGTATAGTAGTGGCAACAAATTAGGTGTAGTAACAGAACTCTTGGCATTGAAAGCATAAGGTGAGTCGTATAGTAGTGGCAACAAATTAGGTGTAGTAACAGAACTCGTGGCATTGAAAGCATAAGGTGAGTCGTATAGTAGTGGCAACAAATTAGGTGTAGTAAGATAACTATTGACATTGAAAAAATTAGGTGTATCTTAAACACGCTTTCTGTGAAAAGCCCGTTCAATATTGTTAGGTAGCTATATAAAATGTCAGCGAAAGATTTTTCTCTACGTATAACTTAGTTGTAACAGGACAGCTGTGAAAAACGAAAATGTCTAATTGTGTGTTGCAGTTTGGTTATATCTGAAATGTAAATGGCTTGTTATTTATGGATGTTCTTTAACTACTGTAGTTCTCAGCGTCCCATTCTAAAATGGGCGTGAAAGACCGCTGAATTTTGTTCTATCAGGTTTGACGTTCTTTTACGTGCCTTAAATCTACGACACGAGACCTACTATGCTAAGGATTTCTACACCCGACAAAATCCATCGTCCTTCGTCGGGTTTGAACCCGCGATCTTGATTATTTAAAGTTAGCATGGCAACCATTACACAATGGAGGGCGACGGTATGTCTGATTTTTATATGTATAAAATGTGTGTGTGTGCGTGTGTGTGTGTGTGTTTGTGTGTGTGTGGGAGATACTGATTTGAAATAAAAGATTTCAAACTAGGAAATAAGGAAGTTTAACAGTAATGTTACTTTAGATACCTGTCATTTTCGTTTCTGTCATGTCATCACTCAGTACTTCTGCCACAAGGATTAGCACGAAATCAATGCAAATCTATGTAGAATATTGAACACCAGCACCACTAATTAGAATTATTAATGCGAATTTTTAAAACAGTTTTCAACAGAAAATGGAGCGCATTGTTGCCACATGTAGTATAAGCACACTAACAACTTTTAGACCACAAATTCAATGTCATCCTGTGAATTATACATGACCAAACAGTGAAATTTATGTACTGCTATTTAAGGCTATTCTAGGGTATTTATGTTTCGCCTGCACTTTATTTCACCTCGCTATATTTTTAATATTTGGAAATACGAATTTATAGGCATAAAAAGGTTATTAAATACAGTGTTATGTGACAAATGTTTTAATTTTTTCATCATTGTTTACCTTTGAGAAAATTACTGTGAGATAGGTGGAATGTTTTAAAACAGCAAAGAATGAACGATGCGTCACAATGTGTTAATCTAGCGTGTATTTGTTTCCCCGGGCTGAAGTAGCGGCATCTCCAGCCATGCCAACATTTAAGAAGCAATTAAGAAATGATGTTAACATCAGCAGAGCAAACGTAAACAAGAACACCTTGTTTATCTAATATAATACGCACACAGACTCGAAAGAAATCCATAAGATTGTAACGCGAAATCTAAAGCCAACACAAGACAAAATAAAAAACAGAAACATGAGAACTGCGGGAAAAAATCTAATTCTGTGCATGGAAACAGAAGAGGACCTAAACAATATAATGAATAATGAAACTTTACAAGGAAATGAAACCCACTAATGATTATTTATGACGTAATGTCCGGAAAGAAGGAAGAGGAGTTAAAAGACAGCCTGCCTATATTTGCAAAATATGGAAGCACAAATCTCAAAAGATGGCTTTAACATGAGATTCAAAGCTGGACCTAAATAGAAGGTTACAGTACATCACGAAGCAGAAATTAAGCCAAGGATTAGAAATATGTTAAACAATATTAACAGAATTTTTCTCGGTTTTCAGACATGTATTAAAGAAGACTGTCTCAGTTGCCAAATGCCTAAAGTGTTTTGACTACGGGCATATTGCCAAGTTTTGTAAATCTGTAAATCCCGCATGCGGACAATACGGAGAAGATACGCATGTTAGAAAATATTGTTTGAACAAGGAAACACCGAACACCAGTATACCCTGTTTAAAAAGAAAGAAAAAATGTGGGGGGAAAGACGACTGTCACACATATGTTTTGGGAGCGCACCGTCTCCAGGATAAACTGTGTTATGAGGCCACCTCTAAACTAACACAAACGTACAGGAAGGAACCCCGTCGAAATACCCCTAGTAGAATAAGAAGAAAGTTACGAAGAGTCATCCAATACAAACTTAAACTCATGCAAAATAAAACTAAATCTGATTCTGAAATCCAGACAACCAATGAATATGCAGAACCTAATGTTATAGTTTTAAATGACAACAAACACGTCACAGGAAATGAACGAATTAATTTAGAAACAAGCTTTATGCACACTGAATGCAACTTAAATACAGATATAAACCCACAAAAATACCACAAATAGAGCAACAAATTAAAGTAGATTACAATGCGATCACTAAAATGACAGAAGTGGAATTCGAAAGCAAACTTTTTATCAAGAACACTGTTTCAATACAAAATTTTTATCTAATTTATGGAAATATAGATCTGGCCACTTGAACCAACTAAATCAAGAAATTAAAACACTGGGAAAGTTAATTACGCGTGTTCAGACATAAGATTTCGAGCTAGCTGAGTGTAGTAATGAACAGGAAACCTAACACGTGCAAGGCGACAGATCAAGGACGCCAGACACGGCTGTCAGCGGTATTTACAACTCATTTGACTTAAACTGAACCGTCACGAGGAAAGAAATAATTTAATTGCAACATTACGCCACACTATTAGAAACCTTCACAAAAATGGTAACAAAATTATCTTTCCAGTTCCCGACGCCATAGACAGAATTGAACTAAGCTCACTAAATATTCCAACTAATCCTGAGGACTTATTAACTCTAGTAGAAAAAGGATTCGATAGACAAAACGAAAAACTTGACTTGATGAAGTATACAAACATTTCGTTCTTTGTCACGGGAGACTATCCTTAAATGGTTCGCAAAAATGGCCACACTGCTCGCACATCATAATACCTTCATTATCCGAAAATCACTCCACAAAAATCCCCAATAAAACCCATCCTTCCTCAAAATACCCATTATTCAAATATTGACATTTTCAAACACAAATCCCTAAATGTACAAATAACGAAAAATTACAATAAATCCAAAATCACACACCACAATAGTGATCCTTTCCTGTAAGTATCAATTTTTTTAACAATAACAATAAACTTAAAACCAAAACTATAAATTCAAAACCCAAATCTCCACAGATGAGAAGAACTCAACTAGTAAGGGTGCATAAATTATCAAGAGAACTTACCGTAGAAAATAATAAACTAGGCAAGCAAAAATCCTACGCATCCAGAGGATACGTTCTACTTAGAAGAAATAATGAAGACCCATACCGCATCAAATTTCTTAGAATCTCCCAAATAAACGCCCAGCGAAGTCAATTAGTAATGTCAGAATTAAAGAAAATTATAGAGGAATTGAAAATTGACATTTTGTGCATTCAGGAACCATATCTGATAAATAATAAATTAACCCACATATCTGTTACGGCCAGGCCAATTCACGCAAGAGATAACCCCATGGCAGCAATAATAATTAATAACCACGACCTACAAGTCACAAAAATCACACAGTTTAATGACACGGCATAATAATTGTATACAAGTCCATCACGAAGCCGGAAAGTTTATTCTTTCAAATCACTATTTTCAATACAGTCACGAAATCGAGCCATATCTTGAAATTTTACAAAACAATTACACATACCCCAAAACAGAAATTTTACACGTAATGGATGCAAACGCAAAATCCCAATGGTGGTATAACAACATAAAAGACGAGAAAGACGAAAAATTGAAAGAAATTTTAGCAGAACTTAATCTTGATATAGTTGACCTAAGACCTAACAATGCACCAACATTTGAAAACCGTGTTGGAGCCTCTGCCAATATTGATTTGACTTTGACTAATCGATATATGATTGACAAATTGGAGAATTGGAAAGTAGGCTTAGACTACACAAGTGATCACAGGCTAATTTATTTTAACTACGCAATAAATCCTAAAAGAAACAGAAATTCAAAAACCGAAATAAAATATAATCTTAACCAAGCAAACTGGGATAAGTTAAAATAACAACTAGCAAACATATCCCTCAACTTTACAGAAGTCGGTTTGCACCAGGAAGCAAAAAATGTAACAAACATAGTTAATGAACTCAACTAAATATTTTCATATACAGCATACACGCTATAGGTAGTAATTTTTTTTTTTAAAGAAAGTAGAAATAGTAATGTATTTGTTCTTTATGTTATTCATTAGTTTAGTACTGGCAACCAGTACTGACAGTTGCCGCTGGGTGCAGGCGGCTTTTTTGGTGTAGTCAATAGTATACAGATATAAAAAAAATAACTCGATACCAGTTGTTTATTACAGGATATCAGTAAAATGGATAGTTTTAATAACAAATATGTATATTTGATTTCAAAATATATTAATAATAAAAATAAAAAATTGAAATAAAATAGCATTAAATAAATATTAAAAATAAAAGTAAAATAATAATAATAATAATAATAATAACAAAATAAATATTTAGAATAAAAATATTTTTAAAAATATAAATATATAAAAATTAATTAGATAAATAATAATAGTACAATAAAATTGTAATATTAATAAATGTAATAATAATAATAAATAATAATAATAATAACAACAATAATAATAATTTAGACATAATAATATAAATTGATGCAAGCTATTAAATTTTTGAGAAAAAAATTGAAAAATAAATTAAATTTATATATTTGTTATTTTTAGGTGGTGGTAATGTAGGGATGTTGTAATGTAATAGAAGAATTAGGTTTTTGTGAAGTTGAAGATAAATTTTGGTATTAAAATATTTATGTTTGTGGTGTGTTTTTGTGTATTATATGATTTGTTTAGTTTTTATGTATGTTTTTAAATTATTTTTGCATATTATTGGTTATTTATTTAGATTAGATTATGAAAGTGTGATTATTTAAATTAAAATTTTACTTTTTTTATTGGTTTTTGTTATGTATGTAGTTTATTAAAATGTATTAGTATTATTATTTATATTTCATGCTGTATATTTTATTTTTAACTTATAAATAACCTGTTAATAATAAATGTATGTTGTATAAATATAAATAAATATTTAAAAATCTGGCGTGTTACCCCAGGATTTTTATACAGATTATTATTATTATTATTATTATTATTTGTTTCCCCTCAGATTTTTTCTATTTTAATGGCGTCCATATAGGTCCCTTCATTCCTTTATTTTTTATCCTATACATTACTGTTTCTGAGTATCTGGTAGCCTTAGCTGTTTCTTTTATTCTTTAACTAACACTTATTTTATTTTCATAATTTAAGGCATTCATTATTTTGCATTTCTCTTTTGTTTACAAACATTTCGTTCCTCCCAGTTTCAGTAACTCCATAACTATATATATATATATATACCTTGCGCCTAGAGTTGGACTATTGCTTGTTAAGGTAATGAATGCAAACATTACATTTTTTTTAAACCTTTCTCAGACCCCTGTCAACTTTTCTCTCGCTTGGTCCCCTTCGTAAACATAACGACAAAGAACCTTCCCGTTGGTTTCTTTACTGCATATATATAGAAATTTGCAAAAATATTTTATTAAAACACATAACACTCATCTTACTAAAGATGGTGTTCAAACTAAGCAATTATCAGGACCGTAGTTTACTCCTGCTAAGAAAAAACATTGTTGTGTTCTGGCCTTTATTTCTTTAGTTACTGCGTGATAAGAATAGAATTAGCAAATGTGGGACTTTTACCAAATACTGTGTTTCCTTGGTAATTTCGACTCACAGAAATCTACAAACATAAAAAATAAATAAATAATGTAATCTGAATAAGAGAAAAATTTTCTGCATAGGGTAAGCTGAAAATTATAATAACCGAAATTGTTCACAATGTTATTAGCAACTTGGCAATAGCATGAGTGTAGAAAAGGAAGAAGCTAATGGAAACATGAATGCGTTAGAGACAGAGATATAGCATTTAAAGAATGTTAAATTTGAGACAAGTTACGGTTTCAAGTCGGAAGTAAATCTAATGTTGTTTTGAAACTAATAAATTAAATCTGGTGTTCCATTTACATAATTTTCTCTACCTGCTCTGCAAACAAACTATGCTTTTAAAAAGGTAGAGTCAGTTGAAAAGTTCAATGCCATAGCCGGGATTTGAACTACGGATCCCCTGGTTTCGGTCCAGTTGCTCTAGCCGCTGAGCTTCCACGACAACATGCCGAAATGACATTAAATTCCAGAACTGACTGTAGGATTTCTCGGGAAACCAAGGGGGTCTCATTTTGAGACGACATTCCCAGTGACAACTTACAATGTCGGAAGTACTTTAAGTCCCCGGATTTATAGTTTAACTATCCATTAGGTCAATCATTGCCAATTGTTTCCTCCACAGGAGCTGAGTGTATGGCAGAAGTTGGAAAGGTAGTGACAGAGTGAAAAACTCAATGCCATAGCCGGGATTTAAACCACGGATCTCCTGGTCTCCGTCCAGTTGCTCTAACCGCTGAGCTACCACGACAACATGCTGACATGGCATTAAATTCCCAAACTGACTCGAGGTTTTCCCAGTAAGCCACAAGGAGATCAAATTAGTTTGAGATGAAATTCAGAGTGGCAAAATACAATGTCGTAAGTACTTTTAAGTCCCGAGCTTCAAAGTTTAACCAAGCATTGGGTCAATCGTTTCTTCCACGTTAGTCGTGTGTAGCACAGGGCTTGGAAAGGTAGAGTCAGACTATGAAGCCCGGGACTTAAAGTACTTCCGACATTGTTAATCGCCATTGGAGTATGTCATCTCAAAATAATTCGAGAGAGAGTGGTTTATCGGGCAAACCTCAAATCAGTTGGAGAACTTAATACAATGTCGAAATGTTACGATAGTAGCTCAGTAGTTAAAGCAACTGGACGGAAACCAGAACGTCTGTGGTTCAAATTCCCGGCTTGAATTTTTTTCATTCTGACTTTACTTTTCTAACTCCTTTCCTACACACAGCTAGTATGGCAGAAACCATCTACTATTCTTACAAAAGAACATTCTTTTTTCTACATCATGCTCATCCAATAAATATTAGCAGCAATTATCTTATTACTTGCTTCTTTGTAACTAGAAGGGAAATAAGGGGGGGGGGGATACAATAGGCTAAAGCGAAGATTAAACCTTAAAAGCTGGTCGCTATGTGAAGCAATAAAATTTAAAGTCGGTTCTCTTTTCATGATCAAAGGCAAAGGAAAATACATGAAATGAATGAGGACTTCCCGTTTTAGAAAAAATTAGGTAGTTTAAAAATGAAACCAATAACAAGGAATATCTCCAAAATGCTTAATTGTACAAAAATTGTATATGGTATAGATTGTGAATTTTAACAAGATTTTTATTTTTGTGTATTAAGTGTCCCCCCCCCCTCTCTCTCTCCCTCTCCCTCACCACCCTCTCTCAGGTTTTCCAGTTACACAAGTCATTCAGAATGAACAGGTCTTCAGCAGGTATTTTCAGAAAGTTCAAGATATACCTACACTTGTTTGTCATGAAAATATCCAAAACATATATTTTGATAAAAATCGTTAAGAGTCATATTTAAGAAAATCAACATTTTCGAATTTTAGGGTAGTTAGGGGATATTTTCTGAAGATCGTGTTGCATCCTTGGTAGATGCTGGGATTAAATACCAAGTTTGATACTTAACCAACTTGTCGATTTTGAGTTACACACACATATCCGCGTGTAGATTTTTTCTAAACATATTTTTTTCTGGACCCAGTTGGCTCAAAATGTGCTTTTCCGGTGAAACCTCGACATTGTCTTTTTGGTGGAATACAATACCTTCTCTACCCACAATGTACGTACGTGTAGAAAATGTAATATAATTCAAAAGTGTGAAATATCTTTAAGCATTAAAACTATTTTGAATAAGCCCACACGTGAAACACACTGCCAAGAATTATTTGCTTTAAACTCAATGGTAAACGTCCTGCATGAAAATACCTCTCACCAACGTAAGAGCCGCAATGAAGACCTATGGCCATATCTTTACCAGGCGTATACTTCAGGAGCGGTTGTTGGTGTTTATGTCAACTGAAGATAGTAGAATGTCACCAAAACTAACCAGAGAGCTATATTGTGGGGCAAGTATAACACAATGGTTTTTTTTATGAATCTCCACTAAAAGATTTGAGATCTATTTTAATCTCGGAAAATTAATTTTATGTACTGAAATTTTATGTACTGAAATATTGCAGAAGTTCCAAGTGCAGTGCTTAGTAACACTTGTATGCAATATATAACTGCTTATACTGCTCTTTACAAGATTAAAAAATCCAAAACATTTACTGATATTAAACATAGAATACTCAATTTTACACTGTTTTTCAATGAGACCTCTGTGGAACAGCAAATAAGATTTTACTAGGTTTTTTTGCAGAATTACTGATTCATTTATTTTGAGGAATGGGTGCCCCACAATAGAGTGCCGTATGCAAGATGACTAACCTGTGCATAGTTAACATTTAACAATGATTCCAAAGGAAGGTGCTTCTTTAAAACTGAAACATTTTAGCTTGGACACACTACACAGTGACACTGTAACACCAGCATTTGCAGGCTTATCATCGGGGAAGCCTAGTCCTCTTAATTGCTTATTAGATACACCAGCCTGGACATGCAGGCGCTTATCCACTGTGAGTGACGTTTAAAAAACGCTTATTCATTTGGCCACTGATGCAAATTTCTGGTGATATCGTTATTAGTGTATATTTTCTATACTGTCTCCTTCATACACTCGAAGTATCAGCTGATCAATCAGTAACAAAATGTTAAAGAATGAACATTACAGACTGTAATGATATAAGTGCTGATACTTCTATTGACAATTAAGGGCAGTATAATGAAAATATTACAGTAATATTTGCTTCATTTGCGGATTTCTAATTTTATTTATTAATAATACAATATTTTCAGGTTGATTACTATCTCCAAGTAGACGTAACACATACAAGCAATACGTGTTTATCTCCCCGAGTGCGCGAGGGGGTAAACGTCTCGCCGTGAGTGAGCACCGCTCTAACGAAATGAGTCCAAATACCTTCTACAAGGCCAATAGCCTCTCACTACCTAGGTCAGCAGGTCATGTGTTGAGACGTGAGCATGTTAACCAAATTGCATAATCTATATTGACAGGCGGTGTTCAATTCACGGCGAAGTTATGATCATGCGAAAAACATCAGGTAGTGAACTATGTTATCGATGTGTAGTTAGACGAAGAGAAAAAAACGAAATGAATACATATTAAGGTACCACTTATTAAAATATTTGTATCTGTACGTGTATTTATAACTTCAGAAACAATTCCAGCACTAACACGTGTAGGTGAGACCCTTAAGGCATGACTACTGAACGAGAAGTTTGCTGTTGAAACTCTAGAGAGGACCCTCCTTCTTGAATAAGGTTCTTTACCGGGTTCCCTCAATCCTCATAACTAGAAAAAATTGGGGAAAAGGTCCCTAAGTTTAGTCCTGGAACGCTCCGTCCCAAAATTTCCATTTCCATTTATTGAATTTCATTATGCCCATATCACCACCTGTGGTGCCGTATGAAGTACAAGCGGGCGTTAAATTCTATTCGGAAACTATTCCACCAATATTGATTGATATTTCCTTGATCCAATATTCTTATTGAGCCAGATGGCTCGACTGGGACTGGCATTCGGAAGGTCGTGCATTCGATTCCCAGCGGCCGACTTCTTTAATCCATGGGTTCTTTCGGGGGTTTTCCGGGTAAATAGATGCTGGGGAGGTTTCTTTATTCCCCAGAACTTGCTGTCCCTTCATTTCAGTTCCATTTCATCCAAACCGGTTTCTTTCAGGGTTGTGAGGGCCACGACTGTGGTAGTGGCGCCCTTCCATGGAGGTGACTGTGCTGGAAATACAACTCTCGGCGGCGGGATGGCGTATTTAGACGTCTGTAGACTCAGAAGGTTCGCTCGAACCTGAAGTACTAGTGCTTCCCGCGTCGAGAAGAACAGTTTGGAAACACTTAAAGACCCTCCACGGTGGCTGCCTCCTTGTCCGGATTCAGGCGCCCTTTGAAATTACACTCATCACATCCTCTCCTCAAGAGGTCCGACGCACAATAAGCCAGTGGTTGCAGTGCGGAATCCATTCCCGCATCCCTCTCCCTCCCCCTTCCCAAAGACACCAATGTTCTTCCGCACGGATATACTATGGAACATATCCAAATATTTTTAAAATGTTTTATTTATTTTAGGCTGCATATCTGTGCGGTAAAAATACAACAACGTAAAAATGCAAATGCAATACAATACAGCGCATACTTAAAACTTAATGTAAACAAATTTATGGAAATCAAGTATGCTCTGCTACACATTAATGGAGATACAGTACAATAATTCAAGGTCCAGAAAAGAGTAATTCTGAGTAACCTAAAAGAAGCATATAAATTGTTCAAAAATATGTACCCTACAAGACAAAATGGATTCTCTAAATTTGCTGGATTACGCCCTAAAAGCTGTGTCTCAGCAGATGCGAGTGGTACATATTCAGTGCGTGAACGGATACACAGTCACTCTGTTGTGTTCAAGACAATCTGAAATAACTACATAATTCAAGTGTTTGATTTTTTCTTCCTCTTTGTAATAAATTACAAAAGGGTGAACTGTAGCCTGATCACTAGTCCAGTGATAACTTTGGACTTCATTTTGTAGAACCATGCTGTAGTTCTCTGCGAAGTCAAGTGTTACATCATATTCACATTTAGTCAAATTTTTCCTTTATCTGATTCATGTATGCGGTTTGTTGCTTTGCGACAAAATCATGGCAGATTAAGACTGTTAACTTATTGCAGATCAGATCAAAAATCTCTGTTGATGGTTTTTATCTTTCCAAAGTATTAACTGATATCCACTGCCTAAATGTATTTTTTTTCAATGAGCTTTTCCTGAAATGATATTTCTAAAGTTATTTTAATGTATTTACCTCCTGGACATGATTTACATTCACTCGTTTAACAGTCAATTAACGTAGGATTACATAGAATTTTTGGCATGAAATGTCCGTAAGTTTTTAACTAAATGTTTGTAATTGTTCCCAATTTTGCATTTTCTATCAATTTCACATTTTGATGTGTTGTACAAAAATACACCGCGTCTGTTCCAGTTGAACTTGCCAAAACGCACTGCTTAGGCGGAAGCTCAGCAAATTCAGAAAAACCCATTTGCATACACGAAAAAATATCAGGATTTAAAATGAGCATAAGCCTCTTTAAGGTTGCATAAAATTAGCCTTTTTGATTGTTTGGTTTTATTTCCACTTTTATCAACCACGTTAACATAATTAGCATTTTTTTTAAATTTAAAAATCATTTTCAATAAAAGTTTAAGAGCTTTATTAAAAAATCATACCTTTCCTTCTAATCAACAAGAATATTCTATTTTTCATCAGTCAACAGTAAGAACTTTTGCTGAATATATCTTGAAAATTTTAGCTCATTATTTTAAATAGTTTAACATTGGCAAGTTAGAGCATTTCGTATACCCTTAAAACCCACAATTTACATAATGAATGTGTTTTTCTAGAGCTGACGATTTCCACCATATTCTTGCTATTTATTGTTTGTTTGTGTGTGTGTAAGAGAAATAGAAAACAATATCTAGTAAATGAATATCCGATACAAAAAACAATCTAGATATTTAAGTTAGGCATCTTCCAAGGATTCTACATGAAAGTAATAAACAAAATCCCACATCCCCATACTATCATCTACATGAAACAATTTTAAAATATTTTGATTTTCCAATAAAAGACTCTTAACGATTTTCTTTCAACTACTGTATATAAAAGATATGTGCACCTACACTGCAAATAAAATATACATTTTGTGTTTCCTGGGAATAGCCTCTGAAGTCCTCCGCATTCAGAATCACATTTGCATAATTGCTAAACGGTAATGCTTCTTTAAAAAAACTGTTCCTATCTCCTTCAAACACACGATTTTTGGCATTTCTTTCTGAGCTAACAAAATTTGATATATTTCTTACTACTGGCTTCTGGTTTTAAATTACTTATAATGTTTCTCTAGTGTGAAATCGTCAATCGTTGTTGTTTTTTATTTACTCCTAGACAAGCAAAGATAAGCTAATACCAATATCAGTCAAAAGCGATATTTTTAAAGTTTTTGACTAACCTATTAGTCTAGTATAACCCCTTATTCAGATTCTATTTACAAGAAACTAGTAATATGAAATTTCTGTTAATGTATATCTTTTTCTTATGAGGTAGACAGACGAATAATCAAGTCTAACAATTTGTGTGGTTGGTGTACAGGTCGATGTCTTATGAATAGAGCACATTCGATCTTCAGATAATGGTAGAGAGAAACAGAGAGAGAAGAGAGAGAAGAGAGAAAAGAGAGAACAGATAGAACAAAAGAGAACAGAGAGAACAGAGAGAAGAGAGAGAACAGAGAGAAGAGAGAACAGAGAGAAGAGAGAGAACAGAGAGAGAAGAGAGGAGAGAGAGAGAGGAGAGAGAGAAGAGAGAGAGAAGAGAGAGACAGAGAAGAGAGACAGAACACGATAACACAGGAACGTTAAGTATGTTAAATACCATTCATGAAATTTATGTTAAACATCCTCCAAGGATGCGACATGAAGACCTTAAAAGAAAGAAAGAAAGAAAGAAAAAAAAAAAGAACCAAAACAGCCCTTTAAATGAAACATTTTCTAATTTTCTTTTTTTTTTTTTAAATAATGTCCCTTAACGATTTGATTGAACTGCCGTATTTTAAGAATATTTACTGACGATTAAAATGTATATCTTCAAGTTTCAGCGGAAGGCTTCTGAAGCCCTCTTTATTCTATTGCATAACTGCTAAACCGTAAGAGACAGATAACACTTTGCCTCTCAAAAATGTACATCTCCACAGATCATAAAGGAAATATTGGCTACAATGCAAACTTGATATTCTAGTTTAGCATGTAACATGGGTAAGACTGAACATTTTCAAAAAAGTTCCCCTACCCGATTCTACCATTTACATGGAAAGTTTGTAAAAATGTTGATAAAATGGTTTCAATGATTTTTTTTTTTTTTTTAAAGCCCTGGAAAAGAGATCACCTAATATAAAATTCAATAGCATAACGATAGCTTTTAAAAGATTTGACTGTCGCCTTAGCAATACACATATTCCCTTATTGCGTTTCTGCTTAAAGCGTACTACATAAATTGAAAATTTCTCTTTATGCATATATCCAAAATATGAATTACGACAAGAAGCCTCAGTAAGAATGGTTTGCTTGCTGCATATGTAGGTAAGTCACGTCAGTAGAACACCTTCCAATTTTAGGAATAGGTCAGCGAGTGTGTGTGTGTGTGTGTGTGTGTGTGTGTGTGTGTTTGTGTGTGTGCGTGTGTGTGTGTGTTTGAGAGACAGAGACAAACCGATAGATATAGTTTCGTAGATCTATAAATATGATGCATGTGCCATGGAGAGAGAACACGATATTTCGTAAAGGGGCGGTGAAAATCCAATCTTTATATTTTAGTTGGCATTTTCCAAGCATTCTACATGAAATTATTACATTGAAAAAGAATGTTCTCCCGACACAAACTTCGTTTTACATGGAACAATTTTCGATATTTAAAACGTTTGTAGAGTTAGCGATTTCCGACACATTCATTGCTATTGGTTGTGAGTGAATGAAAGAATGAGCGAGTGAGAGAGAGAGAGAGACAGAGAGAGAACACATGGTTACTCAAAAACGAAAAGTCTCTTAAAT
Source organism: Hymenopus coronatus (assembly GCA_030762935.1). Lineage (NCBI taxonomy): Eukaryota > Metazoa > Arthropoda > Insecta > Mantodea > Hymenopodidae > Hymenopus > Hymenopus coronatus. The sequence continues at coordinate 459,704,697 of CM060900.1, read as the reverse complement.
ATTAGCCTTAAAATTTATTTTCCCATCTTATAAGTATACCACAGGAAATTTTCAAGAACATTTCCGCGACCCAAAGCAACCTTTATATGGAACAATATTCGAAGGTTTTGACTTTCGACAAAATGACTGCAACGATTTTATTTAAACCACAGCACAGTCCACTTTATTCGGAACCACGTTAGTCTTACGGGTAAAACGTAAAAGATGCCAAAAAATACTTTAAAATTACACAATCTTGTAAAATTACACAATTTAGCATGTATTCATTTTTGTAGGCCTAACGATTTCTAACATATTCCTTGCTGTTGGTATGAAATTTAAAATATCTCTACTTTTCTCTAAACGGAAATCAACATCCGGGTTTCCTGTTTTATTCCTGGAGTAGCAAAGATAAAATAATATATGATTTACAACGCAGTAATATCAGTTAGAAAGGAAAAGTATTCCATGTAAAGGGTAGTATGTATTAAGGGATTTTTTAAAAATTCTTCATGTAGCATCCTTAGAAGTTGGCCAACTAAATTTCAAGATTGGTACTTGACCGTCCTTTTGTTGTACAAGATATCATGCTATCTCTCTCTCATGCTTCAACTTAAATTTCAAGACACACACACTCTCTCTCACTCTCTGTCTCTCTCTCTCTCTCTCTCTCTCTCTCTCTCTCTCTCTCTCTCTCTCGCAATCTTCAAATGACTATATCTGCTTGTGCTGCAAACGAACTATTCCTATCTATCTCAAAGTAACCAGATATACCAACATTAACAGACATTGGCAATTTACTTAGTTCCTTTTAAATAGAAGAGATGTAAGGGAATACACAATACCTAGACTAAAGCAACCGTCAAATCGTATAAATATTGTCGCTCTGTGTTTTAAATTTTATATTAGTTTAACCTTGCTTCAACAAGAGTAAAGCAAATGAAAATCGGATATTGATTTCCTTTCTGAGAAGAGTAGAAGTATTATAAAATTAATATTTCAATAGCAAGGAGTATTAGGAATTGTGTGATTAACGAGATTTTTTTTGTAGCTATCTTTGCCCTTCTCTTACATTTTTCAGTTATACTGAAGTGATGCCAAATAAACTGAACTTCAAAGGTTATTCCAAGAAAATTGATCACATACATTTTTATTTCTCATGTATATATTTAATATGACATGGTATAAAGAAATTTGATATTAATTTTACCGAAAGTCAAAATTATCGAGCATTGTTCCATATAAAGGTTGCTTTAGATCGGCGAAGTATTCTTGAAAACTTCCTGTGGCATAATTGTAAGATGATATTAAATTTTAAGACCCATATTTATCAGACACTTCGCTTTTGGGTAATCGTGTTCTCTCTCTCTCTCTCTCTCTCTCTCTCTCTCTCTCTCTCTCTCTGTGTTAAACACATTCCATCCTTCCATCTGCCTCGTATCTCTGTCTCACACACACGCTAACCAGGTCATAAAATTGGAAGTGTTCCATTCATATAATTCTTATCTACATGTATAGCAAACACACCATTCATACTGGGTTTATTCTCGTAATTCATGTTTTGAATATATGTATACAAAGCAAAAGTTGCAAATGTATTTTGAGCACTTTCGTTTTCGTTATAAACGGTAAAACGTAATATACGAGTACTATACTAAGAGAAATTCTTCAAGTGCATTACAAGCTGTCGCTGTGCTAATGAATTTCATATCAGGCGATACTTTTCCAGCAGTAAAATAAAAGCAAAATATATGATAACCATTTTGAGAAAGGTATAAGTAATTCAAACATCAAATCATTGGAGCTATGCTATCAACATTTTCAAGGATTTGCCCAAGTAATTGTGAGACTGGCGTAGAGGAGTTATTTAGAAAAGTTTGGTGATCCATCCTTGTTAAATGCTAAACTCCAATATACAGGTTGTATTGTAACCGATTTTTCCTTTGTGATATATCCAGATGTACATTTTTTGTGATGGAAATCTTTGTATACCCCTTACAGTTTTGCAGTATACAAAAGAATAAAGAGGGCTTCAGAGGTTATCCCCTGAAACTTAAAGATATACATTTTATTGCCATAACCAATGCATAGTTAAGATTTAGCAATGGATCTAAAGGAAGATGCTTCTTTAAACTGAAACATTATAGCTTGGGCTCTCTACACAGTGACACTGTAACACCAGCATTTGCAGGCTTATCATCGGGGAAGTCTAGTCCTCTTAATCGCTTACTAGATACACAAGACCTGGACATGCAGGCGCTTATCCACTGTGAGTGACATTGTTTCAATAAAGAAATGTGCATTCATTTGGCAGCTGAAGCAAATTTCTGGCGATATCGCTATTAGTGTATATATTCTATACTGTCTCTTTTATACACTCGAAGTAGCAGCTGGTCAATAATTAACAAAATTTTGAAGAATAAATATTATACACACTGTAGTGATATAAGTGCAGATAATTGTATTGACAGTTAAGGGCAGTGTAATGAAAAAGTTATATTAATATTTGCTTCGTTTGCGGATTTATAATGTTATTTACTAATAGTAGAATGTTTTCAGGTTGATTAGTATCTCCAAAAAAACATAACCCATACAAGCAATACGTGCTGATCTCTCCGAGTGCGCGAGGTGGTAAGCGCAACGCAGAGTGAGTGAGCCCCGCTCTAACGAATGCTCTATCAGAAATGAGTTCGAATGTCTTCTACAAGGCCAATGCCCTCTCATTAACTAGGCCAGCAGGTCATGTGTTGAGGTGTGAACAAGTGAAGCAAATCGAATCTATATTGACAGGCGTTGTTCAATTTACGGCGAAGTTATAATCATGCGAAAAACATCAGGTAGTGAACTATGTTATTGAACTGTAATTAGACGAAGAGAAAAAAAGAACTAACAAATCAAAATGAATAAATACTAAGTTACCATGTATTAAAATATTTGTATCTGTACTCCTAACTCTATGTATTCTAAGAGTACACGTTGATCAAGTTTGTATCTGTGCGTGTATTTGTAACTTCAGAAACAATTCCAGCACCTACACGGGCAGCCGAGATGCTTAAGACACGACTAGTGAACGGGAAGATTGCTGTTAAACTCTAGAGAGGACCCTCCTTCTTGAATAAGCTTCTTTTCCGGGTTTCCTCAATCCTCATAACTAGAAAATGTCGCGGAAGAGGTCCCTAAGCTTATTCCTGGCACGTTCCGTCCCAAAATTTCCATTAATTTCATTATACCCATATCACCACCTGTAGTGCCGTATGAAGTAAAAGGGCGTTAAATTCTATTCGCAAGCTATTTCACCAACATTGATTGATATTCCTTGATCCAATATACTTATCGAGCCAGATGGCTCAAGCTTTTCGTCTGGGACTGCCAATCGGAAGGTCGTGGATTCGATTCGCCGCGGCCATGGGTACTTTCGGAGATTTTCCCGGGTAACAAGGCGAATGCTGGGGAGGTTTGTTTATACCCCGAAATTGCTGTCCCTTCATTACATCTCCATTTCCTCCAAACCGATTTCTTTCAGGGTTGAAAGTGACGGCGATGACTGTGTTAGTGGCGCCCTTCCTCGGAGGTGACTGTGCTTTAGATATGCAGCCCTCGGCGGCGGGAAGGTGTTTTTAGACGTCTCGGAATTGAGGAGTTTCGCTCGGAATTGCGGTAGGGGCCCCTAGTGCTCCCCGCGAAGAGATGAACAGTTTGGAAACACTTAAGCACCCTCCACGGTGGCTCCCTCATTGTCTGGATTCAGCCGCCCATTGAAATTACACTCATTTCATATTCTCCTCAAGGGGTCTGACGTGCAATAAGCCAGTGGTTGCAGTGCGGAATCCATTCCGGCATCCCTCTTACCCCCCCCCACAGACACCAATGTTCTTCCTCATGGATATACTATAGAATATATCCAATTACTTTTTAAACGTTTTAATTATATTAGGCTGCATAACTGTACGAACCATACAACCACATAAAAATACAAAGGTAATAAAATACAGCGCATACTTAAAAGCTTAATGTAAACAAATTTATTGAAACCAAGTTTGTTCTCCTACACAATAATGGAGTTAACGTAAAATAACTCAAGGCCATGTAAAAAACTATCAGAGGATAATTGAGAATAGTTCATAGAGTAAAATGCTTACTAACCAATTTTTAACTAAAGAAATATTTTTGTTGTTGTTCAGTGGAAATGATATCCCCTTTGTTATACTGTAAGATTTTATCTGGTGTACACCGTCATATTATATATTTCACTATTAGAAGACACCCGCCTATTTTTTGGAATTGCTATTTCAACAGGTCTCTTCTCTCCAACTCAGCGTCGCCAACAATTTTGGGAGACTGGTTTTATTACATCTACGCGAAGAGTACTTTGTTGCCCTATAGCCCAGAGCTTGATCCAAATGTATTGGAAATCGTTAACTCTACAGAATATATTCTAGATATGAATATGTGTGCTTGAACGAGATTTGGATCTTTTAATAATAAGTTTTTGACCATGTCTATAGGTTGACCAATTGTGCAAAAGCGATTATGTTAGAAAAGGACTTCTGAGGCTATTCCCAGAATAATGATGATACTTGTATAATCATGATTTGCTATTCTGTACAGACGGATATTAATCACGTTTATATTATAACAACACAGCGTTAGTTTACTGCTGTTTTGTTAAGTTTGCTGCAGACTCGGAAATTGCCTACAGACAATACAAGCTTGCATCAGTGAACACAGTACCGGAACTTTTAGCCTTAAAGAAAGCAATTGATTGGAGTGTAGATAATCTACAGAATCTAAGCGATTCCCAAGCTGCGCATGAAGCAATTAGCGATAAATATAATCTAAATCCTATTATTGCGGTCTATATTAAAAATACCATTACTAAAAACATTTATGTTTGTGCTGGGTACGTGGTCATACTGGAAATGTAGGCAATGAAGGTACTGATGCACTTGCAAAGGCAGCCCCTAAATTAGTTACAAAATATACAAAATGATCAACATCGTTGGTAAAGAACACTTTAAAAAAAAAGACATGCTTCACATTTGGAACTCAATATGGCAACTAAAATATTAATGGTTATTTTCCAAAACAGATCTTCTTTCCCGAAATTCAAGATAGAATAGATATAAACCATTTTAGTCACATTTACAATGACACAATTCATGACAGGACATGGAAAATTTGATCATATCTTGAACGATTTAAAATAGTGAGTCAAAACAGTGCCACTTGTGCCTGTTTACATCCAATACAGAATGTTAATCACTTACTCTTTGACTGTCTATTACCCGAAAGGAAACGGCTCAGATTAATAATGCACTTAGACTTCAGTAATGAAGCTTTCATTCCATCATTACACATTATTAGAAAACAGTGTTGCTACTCAGAAACTAAAATATTTGTCAATAATATGTACTATTCATTATAAATAATTACCTACATTTCCCAATATATTTAAGTAACTTGATACAGTAATCCTAGTAACTATTCCATATTCCAATGAATATGTTCCTATTCTTATTATCTGTAAGTTTACATTAATTCCTTTGTTGTGGCATTATACCTAATATTAATATTATTATTTAAAAGTACCCATTGTTTACAGCTACAGTCCTAATATACAACTGTAAAATGTTACTAATATTTTGAAAACGCAATAAATAAACAAATAAATAAATAGTCAAAACCTTTGGCCATTTTTGGACAAAATAATAATATTCAAAAGTTTTCCATATAAAGAGTAGTTTGAGAGGGGGATGGATTTTTTTTGAACATTTTTATGTCGCATCCTTGGAAAATGGACTAAAATATTAAAGTAGGTGTTTAACCAAGTTTTCGTTTTTGATTTATTGTGTTCTCTCTTTCTCTATATCCCTCTTTCCTTATTTGTTTCGACACACACTCACAAATCGCCCATAATCAAAAAATGCATACTTTTCATCCACATGACTATCAATTTGTACTGCAAACGAACTGTTCTTACACAGGATTACACTTCTATTATGCCAACGAGATACACATTAGGTTCAATTATCAAAGTACTTAGTTCCTTTTAAGTATAAAAGAAATAGGGTAATATCAGCCAAAAGGGATAGTAAAATCTTTTAAAAGCAGCAACTATGCTGTAACTTACGTATTAGGTTTTCTTTGCTAGTCCAGGAGTAAAACAAAAAAAAAAAAAAAAAAACGAAAGCGACATAAAGATTTTCAATAATCTCCGTCCCCAACCTAAGTTAAACTTTTCGTGCTACACTTTTGGAATATTAAACTTCCAATATAGCGCTTCAACGATATTGTTTAAACTAAAGTATTTTAAACATATTTGTATAGCAAATATTGTATTATGAACTCGTTAAAGAACACGATTTATTGCATAAATGTGTGTAGAATTAACGGTTTTCGACATATTCCTTGCTATTGGTTTCAATTTTAAAGTACTTATACTTGTCTCAAAAGGGAAGCCGTCACTCGTTTTTCTCTTTTTTAATCATCTACAAGCAACTGTCATCTAATAACAAATACGAATGGATCAAAAACGATTTGTTTGGGGCAGTGGTGGAGTGTGTGTGTGTGTGTGTGTGTGTGTGTGTGTGTGTGTGTGTGTGTGTGTGAAGTGGGCTGGAGGGAGGGGGAGAGATTCCGATAACCTAAGAACCAAAATTCGCTTACATATCAATCTTATTTTTTAGTATAGCTTTATCCAATGATGTGAATTGTAGACTTTACAGAAAATTCTCTAAACTAAACTACTTTTAACCAGTTTTGGAATTTTGGATTTTAGGAAAAATGGTTCAAACGATTCTGATTAAAACTACCGCATTTTCAGAATGTTTATGTAGGAAACTAATTGCATACCTGACATTTTCTGGGAAGAGCTTCTGAAGAACTGTTTGATTCGGAATCTCTTTCCCAAAAGCGGTTATCCTTAAGAGATCGACAAAAACTTGCTGTACAAAAAAATCTAGAATTCGTTCAAGCTCACTATTTCTTTCCTGAATTTCTTTCTGCAGAGTTAAAGATTTCCGATATATTCCTACTGATTTATATAGTTTTCTCAAAAGGAATGTCGTCATTCGTTTTTCTCTTTGTTACACCTGGAGAGGCAAATATAAGCAAATGACAAATTAAATCGCATAGCAAAGGCTTTTAATAGATTGGAGTAACCTTTTAGCCTACTATATTCCCTTATTTTCTCATATACTTATGAAGAATAAAATAACTGGATAATTTCTGCTAATGTAAAACTCGGTTGGCATGATTTATATTTAGAGGAATAAACCGTGTAAGCGTAGTTTGTTTGCAGTACAGGTGGATGAAGGTACGTGAATAGCACACAAACGACTATTAGAAAAACGCAGTGTGTGATTCTATGAGTGATGTGATGGAGGGGCACATTCCTTGCTATTTGTTTCAAATTTAGAATCCTTATATTTTCTCAGAAGGGAAGCCACAATCAGTTTTTCTCCTGTTTACTCCTAGACAAGTAAAGATAACCTATAATCAAATTCAATCGCATAGCGAAAGCTTTTCAAAGGTTTTACTACTCCTTTAGCCCAGTACATTCCCTTATTTCTTATCCAATTAAAAGCACTTAAATAATTTGATAAATTCTGCTAGTGTATATATTGCTAGCGTTAATTATATAACAGTGTAATACGTTAGAAACGTTTGTTTGCACTACAGGTAGATTAAATCATGTACATGGAACACTTGCGATTTTTAAAATAAAACCAGTTTTTGGGTTTCGGTTTCTGTTTCTGTGTGTATGCGAAGGAAAGAACACCTTAACTCAAAAACGAAAATTCGGTATTGATATTTACGTTCATCAATTGCCTAGAATGAGTCATTCACATTTTCAAGGAAATCCCACAAACCCAAAAATGCTTTTTTCTTTCTTCAAACGACAAAATCTTCAAAATGTTTGACTCTCCTAAACTATTTTGATACAACTGCCGTATATTAAGATATTTACACGACAAATAAAATTTATATCTCGAATTTTCTGGGATGAACCCTTCATTCGGAATCACTTTTACATAACCGGTAAACAGTAAGAGATAGGCAAAACTTCTGGTATACAAAACATCTATCTCTCGTTAAAGCACACTATTTCTTTGCTGAATTTATTTTTGTTGAGTTAACGGTATTCCTTGCTACGAGTTTCAAATTTACGAGATCTGTACCGTCCTCCAAAAGGAAGTCGTCATTTTTTTTCTCATTTTTACTCCTGGTCAAGAAACTATAATCAAATATCAAATAAAATCGCAGAGCGAAAGCGTTTAACAGATTTGCCTACCTTGTATGACACCACACTGTTTATTTTATTATCTACTTATAAGGAATAAAATAATACGACAAATTCTGTTAATGAGCATAATGTTAGCATAATTTAGATAAAGGATTAATCCTCTGTAAGGGTACTTATTTAGCAGCACAGGAATATAAAATCATGTGGATGGCAAATTATTTTTTTAGAAATTGGTTAGTGTGTGCGTTTGTGTTTGACGGAAAGTTGGAGAGGGAGATGGTGGGAGAGAGATACAGTGCGGTAAGTCAAGATCCACAAGTCGGTTAAATACCAATACTGATATTTCGGTTTAACAACCTCCGAGAAAGCGAAAAAAAAAAAAACAAAATTCAAGAAAATCGCCTCAATCAAACACATCTTTACATGGCACGATTTGCAGTACAGGTAGATAAAGTCACGTGAATGGAACGCACAAGATTTTAGAGTATGGCCAGTCTGTAGGTTTCTGAGTCTGTGTACGGAGAGAAATGGAGCGCCTTAACTCAAAAACGAAAAGTCAATTAAATACACCTTTTATTATTTCCGTTCATCAGCTTCCAAGAATGCGACATTCATATTTTCAAGGAAATTGCTCCAATCGCTAACTAATATCTCTACAAACTAATACCACGAAACAAACTAATATTTCTTTTCACACAAGATTTTCGAATGTTATTTTCTCGAAAAATGGCTCAAACGATATTTATTTAACAACTTTGTATTACTTATATTTACCGTCAAATATAATGTTTATATTTACCGTCAAATATAATGTATATCTTTACCTTTTTGGTAATAACCTCAGAAGAGCTCTTCACTCGAAATCCTTTTGCATAAGCTGTTAAAACTAAGAGATTGCCAAATTTTGCCATAAAAAAGCTCTAGATCTCGTTACAGCACACTAATTCTTTGCTGAATGTATTTTTGTACAGTTAACGGCTAACGACATGTTCCTTGCTATTAGTTTCCATTTAAAAAACAACATACTTTTTTCGTCATTCGATTTTATCTTTTTTACTTCTGGAAAGCAAATATTACCAATTAGCAAATAAATGACATAGCGAAAGATTTCAATGAATTCGACTATCCTACTAGCCTACTATATTCTCGTAAATACTTCTCTGCTAATAAGGAATTAAATAACTTGATAATTACTACTAATGTACATATCGTTAGCATGATTTAGACAAAAGAGTAATCCTCCTTAGGAATAGTTATTTAGCAGTATAGGTAGAAGTCTTATGAGTAGCACATATACGATTTTTAGAAGTACTGTGGGAGTCTAATTTTACCGGGGAAAGAGAGGGGGAGAGCATGGGAGGGGGTGAGGGAGGGAAGGTTTGGAGGTGGAGAGGGAGGGGGAGGAAGGGGAAAGAGGGAGGGGAGAGAAAGGGAGGGGGAAGGGCAGAGAGACAGAGTGCGATAACTAAAAATCCAAAAGGAGGTTCAATACCAATCTTCACATTTGTGTTAAGCATCTTCCAAGAATGCATCTTGCAATTCTTTTCAAGAAGATCTCCAAAACCAATCACCGCTTTACAGCGAACAATTTTCGCAACAATGGCTCCAACGATTTTGATTAAACTGCCGTGTTCAAGGATATTTATGTAACAAATAAAATTAAACTTTCAGGGAGTGGCCCCTGAAGCTCTTTTCATTTTGAATGAGTGTTGCATAACCGGTTAACAGTACGAGACAGACTAAATCTTGATAACACAAAAAATTAAGTGTTAAAAGTACACGGCATGTTTCATGAATTTATTTTCGTGGAGTTAATTTTTCACGACATACTACTTAGTATTGCTTTCATATTTAAATTTCTTATAATTTTATCAAAAGGCTAGTAGCCCTTTATCCTTCACCTTTTCCTCCTGGACAAGTTAAAATAATATACTATCAAATTCAATTGTATACCGAAAGCTTTTATGAGATTTAGTTACTCTTTTAGCATTTGGAAATTAATGGAAATGAAATTGTAGATGAGTAAACAACTCGTCATTCACCTACCGACCTGGAAAACCCAAGAAAAAGCCAAGGTAGACTGGACGGTCAAAAGAATGGAGCCGAGAGCCACCCGAATGTGAGCACAACACGTTACCACGGAACCATCTCTTTCGGTTTACGCACCTAACAAGGACATCGGTAATAGTTCTTTACGTACATATGAAAGTCAGCTTTTAGGACGTGTTAAGGCTAAGGAAGGAATTAAGAAAGGTGTTCTGAAAAAACAGTTTATTGATTTAATTTATCAATTGAATATTTAAATAAATCCGTTCTGTGTATTGATGCAACTCCTATTACAGGAAAGCGAACATCTACATAGTTCTGGATACTGCAAAAGTAAATTTAAAATAGTGTCAAAAGAATTTAGTTATAAACTTGATAGTTACAATTGAAGTTGTAAGTTCTGAAAATGAACATTATGATCCAGATTGTGAAATAACTCTGTCACCATAAGCAAGATTTTGGAGTGGATTCAGAGTGGCATTTCTATGACATAGTTCATGTCAAAGTCATTTGCAACCACTTGGGAGGGGTCTAGCAACCAGAGCAAGCCATCAGAGACCTTATAAAGACCAAATAATGACACCTCTCCAACTTTTCAATTGGAGCAATTTAAACCTTCCTTTAATTGAATTAATAGTCAGAAACACCTTAAAGTAGAAAACTGCTTGAAATCTCACTTTTCAGAAGCAAAAGTCATTCAGGGAACACTCAGACTTCACCTCTACATTCTATCACCATGCCAAAGTGAAACTGTTGCAGAGATGTACTCAGTGAGTAAATAAAGGTATGTACATACTACTGTAGGCTCAAAAACGTTATCAATTGATGAAATGACTGCTTTGTGACCGGTGAATGTTGTCAAAGGTGGTGGCTGGTTTGTATACTTTCCCGAGGTTTTGATAATGAATAAGCACCTATGACTATCTTGGAACCCCCAGGACCAGTAAAGAAGATACAGTCAAGGTGAAAAAAAGACAGATTTTAAACAAGTTCAACCAACAACTGCAACAAGAAGAACTTATACCGTAACTCAAACTGCAATGTCAGCTGCAACCAAAATTCTGGAAACCAGGTTAGCTATTAAATTACCTTCTGGAGATAAACTCTAAAAACCAACTATGGATTAAATATCCCTAAGTCTTCAAGTTTTGACCATGTAGATTTTGTTTTTTTCGTTTTATGTTTGTTATTGCAATAGTTAATATTGACTTTTTTAATTTTTGAGATATTTTAATAATAAACAATTATATACATAATGAGAGAAAAATAGGTATAAAGGTTATTAGTAGATAAATGCATAAGCATTTCTAATGTGTACCAGAAAACAAAAATCCATAAAACAGAACATACTATTGAGATCCTACATCCAAAATTTGTAAGAATGATCTTAAAAAATCAAAGAAAATATATTTGCTGAAAATGCTTAGTCATATGTTTTTGGAAACCAAATTTTGAATTTTGGAACCAATCGCTTAAAATGTAAATTTTAACATATCTATTCATGTTAAATATCAAATGAAAGCTATAGAATTCTGAGCAAAATGGTTTTTATTTTGTTTCAATATCTCAATTACAGCCCGCGAAAATAAAAAGTATCCGGGATAGCAAGTTCTTACCGATTTCCTTGTGCAAAGTAAGAACGCCAGGGTTGGCAATACCATGCGGCACTATTTGTGCGAGCAAAGGTCAACGAAGAGCGCAACCCATTGCCTCAAAACAGCTATCACTGTATAACACAGAATCATATCGGTAGGAAGGAAGGCGTTCGAATAACATTTTTGTTCTGCTCAAATGTGAGCAAAATGAATTTGTTTTACAACCATAATAATTTTACTGCAGTGCAATTATGCATGTACATATTCAGAAACCGAAGGCATTTCTAGTAAATTGTCAAACGTCTAAGAACAGAATAGCTTCACAGAAACATAGTATTGATTGCAAATTTGTTCAGAAAGTTAACCACAACATTCTCACTGTTATAGTCCAGAGGTATGGAGCTGAGCTAAAACTTTGCGGCATGTAGAAGAACTGTCAAGACGGATCTACTAATCCACGAGCTTCCTACCTGAAATGAAAATGAAAAGTGTAAATGAAAAAATGCTGGGTTTAGTGTGATGTATCGCATACAAGCTGCACTTTTAAATCCCCAGAATGTCATTTGCTTGGTGATACGCATACATCATGCGGAGTGGAACGAACTTTATCGCATTACAAATCTTGTTTTTCGGAACGTACAATGACGTTTTCATTTGAAAGACTTTAGAAGTACATATAGTTTTAAGTAATACGGCTGCAGATGAGTAAAGATTTAGTTTAATTCCTAGTTTTAATTTTATCTGGTAAGAATATGAAGATATTTAAGAAATTAATTTTATTATTTGGATATTATTTTACATTCAGTCAGTAAACATTACAATTCGTGTTATAATTGCTTGGGTGTTTTCATAATGTACATATGTAAAGAAGGAAATCAGTCAGTCAGCCTTATATATGTAACAATTTGTATGTTGTACATAATGATCTGCTTTTACCAGGTGTCGAGCGACGAGACCAAGTGGTGTTTAGCGACGAGACCAATATTTCCTATGTCATTTATGCTCTCTGGAAATAGCATTGTTTTCTTGACCCCCCCTGTGTTTTTATTACTCACTTGTTTTGATGCGGCGATATGGTCGGACGCAACCTAAATATGGAACGGCGAACGGTAGGAACCTCCTCTAGCTCTAAGAATGATGTATTCTTGCAAAAGACAAAATATGATGTTTGTTTTTCAATTTTTGAACTCTGATAATGCAAACATTAGAAAAGAGGAAAATATAAAATTTTAGTTTTGAGATCCTCTCACAGAGGACTAAAACTTGTGCAGAGTATCAAATAAAAAGAACACGGTAATGTAAATTACATTGGATCACTTGACATGTGTATGGCCTCCTTGGTAGATGCTGAAAGTAAAATACAAAGTTTGGTATTTAACAGATGAGAGTTTTGTCCTTCTCTTGCGGTTTACCAATTATGTAAAAGGCATCCACAATGAACAGGTCTTCAGCGAGTATTCCATGAAAATTCAGTTTATGCATTTTATTTTTCATGTAAATATTCTAAATATAGCTTAACCAAAATCAATACACCAATTTTGAGAAAATCAAACATTTTGAAATATGTTCCAAATAAAGGGTAGCTTACGGTAGGGGGAATTACTTGAAAGTTTGCATTTCGTAATTTTAGAAGATGAACTTGAACATCAAGATGGGTATTTAATGACCCCCCCTCTATATCTCTCTCTATCTCTCTCTCTCTCTCTCTCTCTCTCTCTCAGTGATGCTTTTCTAAAAATCGTTGGTGTTCCATTCAAATGACTAACTACTTGTACTGCAAAAGTTTCTTGTACACGATTAATCTTCATTACAATTCATGCTTACGAGATATAGACTACTAGAAATCATCAAATTACTTAATTCCTTGTAAATAGAAAGAGAAATAAGCGAATATACTGGGCTAAAGGGCTGCAGTTAAGTCTTTTCAACGCTATCGTTATGCGATTGCCTCTGATATTAGATCTTTGCCTATCCAGCAGTATAGAAACAAAAAACCTGTAAAGATAGAGAAAGTCATGTGAATGGAACAAATTTGACTTTTAAAAAAGTTTAGTCTGTATGACTGGGAGGGAGCGAGAGAAAGAACACAAAAATATAGGTAATGTCGATTTAACACACCTATTTTACATCTCAGTCTCAGAGTTTGATGACATTTTATACACTCAAAGTAGGTGTTAAAACTAAGAAAAATACCAAATTTAATTTTTTTATCTCAAGCGGTTTCCAAAATACAGCTATGTAAATTTAAAAAAAAAGAGCTCAAAATTGCCTGACGGCCAACTGTTTAAACGATCATAGATCCTCTACTAATTGAGCTAGAATCACAAGAGGGTTGTCATTTTGGCGCATTTTAAAATCCCTTCAATACGATATACGACACACTATAGATTGTGAAGAAATTTTTCTAAAAATTCAAAAATAAAAATTTAAATCCAAATTTTGAAGAAAAAAAATGCATTCTGAAAATTTAAAAAAAAAATAGGAAATAGCTTATGCTATTGTTAAATCGTGTACCAAGTCTGATGGTGGGTCTATGATTGGCTCATTATAACATTAATTACAATATAAAGGTGGTTATAACAAAATGTTATATTGGAAAAAACTACATGCCTGAACAACGTTAATGATTATACATTTTATAAATTGTTCAAAACAAATCAGTCATCAATTACAAATTATAAGTCGTATAATATTGAAATGATTTTCACCAAAGTTTAAAGCATTTATGAAAATGCAAAAATTTTAGAAGTGTTTTATTTTTTGAGTAAAAGTGACTTTGAACAGAAGTGATAAAACTTTGTTAGCAATTACGACTGACATCTGAAACTGTTTTAACAGTTGGTTAAAATAGACAAGAAAGTGTTTACGCCTTGTTCAAAAAATTCATTGGAAGCACTTCAACAGTTTTTCGTTACTCCGCAAAGTTTCATCTTCGGATGGAACATAAATTTTTCCTGTTGGAGTTATTGGGCTTACAACACATAGACCATTAGTAAAAGGTATCCACAGCACGTCGGGCCTTCTTGGATAGCCAAATTATGGTGAAGGCCCTTGAGAATGAAGGAACTTAACTTTTACTTCTTCACTTTCTACCAGTACATACGCAAGCCACCAGTTTGAACAATAAACAACAGTCATATAATCATGGCAATCTGTTAATTTCACTTGGTCCATTGACTTTGAAACAGATACACGAAAAGAGATCGAACTTGACTGACAGTTTATTTAGGCTTGAAGATAGTGGTATGAAGGCACGATACTGTTGGGTTCCTTTAATTGTGAGTGCTTCACTAAATCGATGTTTTAGAAATATCTCCGTCAAAACATGTTCCTCCTGAATACTAAAATCAAAACTTATTCCCGTTATATTTTTCAAATACCACTCGTACAATTCACATGGGGATAAGATTTGGATTTCTAAATGCCGTTGCAAAATAGCCTTTGTGGCTAATCAGTTTACTGTACCGCCGATTCCATCGCAGAATCCTTTACCATGGGCAGTAGCAGATTTTTCTATTTCTATATTGAGCAGCAGACCCATCAGAAAAATAAATGATTTTCCTAGGAACTTTCCCAAACTCTGATCGTAAAAAGATGAATTAGTTTCTTTTGGAAACTATACACAGACACTGTGTTGTGTTCAAGACAATCTGAAATATCTACATAATTCAAGTGTTTGATTTTTCTTCCTCTTTGTAATAAATTGCAAAAGGGTGAACTGTAGCCGGATCAATAGCCATTGATAACTATGCACTTCATCTTGTACAACCATGCTGTAGTTTTCTGCAAAGTCAAGTGTGACATCATATTCAGATTTAGTCAGTTTTTTCCTTTATCTGATTCATGTATGCGGTTTGTTACTTTCCGACAAAATCATGGCGGATTAAGACTTAACTTATTGCGGATCAGATCAATAATCTCTGTTGATGGTTTTTGTAATGTTTCCAAAATATCAAATGATATCCACTGCCTAAATGTAATTTATTTCAATGAGCTTTTCCTGAAAAAATCATTCTAAGGCTATTTTAATGTGTTTATTTCCTGGACACGATTTACATCCACTCACTGAACAGTCTATTGACATACGATTACATAGCATTTTTGCCATGAAATATCCCTAAATTTTTAAGTCATTGTTTGTAATTGTTCCCAATTTTGCATTTTCTATCATTAATTCACATTTTGATGTGTTGTACAAACACACACTGCGTATGTTCCAGTTAAACCTGCCAAAACGCAGTGCTTAGGCCGAAGCTCAGCAAATTTAGAAAAACCTATTTGCATACACAAATAAGTATCAGGACTTAAAAAGAGCATAAGCCTATTTAAGGGTGCATAACTTAGCCTTTTTGATGTTTTGGTTGTATTTATTAACACAGTCCTTCATTCCAGGTTTGGCTTTGCTAACCTCATCATTTTCATAAAGGTCCTGGACTCTTTGAACAACTTCTTTTGGTAAACTTTTATCCAGTTTGGGATTGGGACTTTCCAAAATTCCTTTTTCTTCAAGTAACCTTCATGACTGGCGGACCATATAATCAGGTGCACCAAACTCACGCATGATTTTTCTGATGCCCCAAGTTAATTGAATGCAAGTTAAAATCATCTACTCTTTGTTCCTACTTTCAGAATTGGAAAAATGTGTCTTAAGATTTTGAAAGTAACAGAATCAATTAAAATTTTCTCATCTTTTTCTGAATATGATTCGTGTCAGTAGCTGGAAAGGAGGAAGTGAGCCTGTCCCAACTTGCAAAAAAAAAACATGAACAGACATGAACAGTAGGCACAAAAATTAGGAATTGTACACAATAGTTGGAGTGGAGGGAGGATTGAGTTGTTTGAACTTTTATGTAAAGAATACTGCACTTACATGATAAACAATAAATAGTAATATAAGCGTATGGCATCATTGTCAATACTATTAATTTTATTGTGAATATCATTTATTGCTTATGATTTTTAATAAATGAATTAAGCTAAAATGTTTTTCATTCATTTTATGTTTTATAAATATTCACTAAAATTATTCAAGCTATAACTTATATAGTGGTCTAATGTTAGAGAATTGTGTGTGAGTAATAATATCAATTTGATAATCTAGTTAAAACGATATTTCACTGAAACTAGTTTTGTAGTGAACCCACCATAGTGCCACCGTCAAACTTGGTGCACGATTTAACAATAGAATAACCTATTTCCTATTTTTTTTTTAAAACTTTTCAGAACGCTTTTTTTTTCTTCAAAATTTGGATTTAAATTATTATTTTTGTATTTGTATAAAATTTTCTTCACATCCTATAGTGTCGTATATAATACTGAAGGGATTTTTAAAATGCTACAAAATGACACCTCTCTCGTGATTCTGGCTCAATCAGTAAAGGATCTACGATCTTTTAAAAAGTTGGCCGTTATGCAATTTTGAGCGATTATTGGAAAATGTATATAGCTGTATGTTGGAAACCGTTTAAGATAAAAAATTGAAATTCGGTATTTTTCTTAGTTTTAACACCTAAGTTTGAGAATATAAAATTACATCAGAATATGAGATGAGGTAAAAATTGTATTTAAAGTGCGTTGATTTGACATGAAATGACCCAAAGTCGTTTAACCATCAATCCTGATAAAGTAGACCACTTCCCAAGGATGCGAGATGAAGGCTTTCGAGAAAATTAACCTAAAAAAGCACCCTCTATTTTCCAAATTTTGTTTCTCAATAGTGGCTCTTGACGATTTCGAATGAGCTACCGTATTTTAAGAATACTTAAAAAAAACAACAATAATATGTATATCTTGACTTTTCAGGCAATAGACTCTGAAGCCCTCTTCATTTTTTTACATAATTGTTAAAGCGTAAGAAGTAGACAGGTAGTTGCCTCGCAAAAATGCAGATTTAAATATCCCAAAAAAACGAAAAGTGGTTACACCAAACTGGATATTTAAGTTTAGCCTCTACTGAGCATGAGACGCGAATATTTTTAAAACCTCCCATACTTCAGACTACACTTCACATGGAAAGTATTCCAGCATTTTTTTTTTTTTATAAATGGCTGTAGTTTTTTGAGCTTTAAAATAATTTCACTTTCCTGAAAAGGGAAATCGTCATTCGTTTTGCTTGTATTTTACACTTGGAGCAGCAAAGGTCATCTAATCTCAAGTTCAATTGCATAGAGGCCGCTTTTAAGAGATGTGATTATCTCTTCAACCTAGTATATACCCTCATTTCGCTCCTACTTAAAAGGAATTAAGTGAATTGACAATTTCTGTTAATGTATATCTTACAATATGGATTAGATAATAGAATAATTGTCTTCTCAGGATAAGAGAAAACCCAAGAATAGTTTATTTGCACTACAAACATATAAAGTAATGTGACTGGATCTTGCTTAATTATAGCAGCAAATCAGTGAATGAGTGAGTGTGTGTGTGTGTATGTGTGTGTGTGTATGTGTGTGAGAGAGAGAGAGAGAGAGAGAGAGAGAGAGAGAAAATGCAAGTGTGTGATTATCAGTGAGAGAGATAATATATCTCGTACCTACAACAAAAATGCAGTAAAACACCAATTTTGATATATAGTTTGAATTTAGTTTGGCATCTTCCAAGGATGCTACATGATTTCTTTAAAATTCCGCCAACAGAAACTACCCTTTACATGAAATAATTTCGAATTTTTTTACTTTCGCAAAAATCAGTGCAACGATTTTGATTAAACCTGCGCATTTATGGATATTTAAATGATAAATAAAATTGTACATCTTTAATTTCTATGGAATAGTCTCTGAAGCCGTATTCATCCTTAGTGACTATTGCATACTAAATGATAAACATTGCGACATATAAAACCTTACCTAAAAATGTGTATCTCGGTAACTCAAAATTGGAAAGACGCTGAAATACCAATTTAGATATTTAAGACTAGCATCCATCACGAAGATTTTCAAGAACCCATCTCCAAACCCTTACTAAACACCCCACTCACACTAATTTGTGACAAAGTGGCTCAATTTTTGTTTTTTTCTTTTAGACCACATATATTAAAGATATTGACATGACAAACAAAATGCACATTTTTAGTTTTTTAGGAATAGCCTCCTAAGTTCTTTACAATCACATATCTTTGCATAACTGTTAAATCACATGAGAGAGAGAGAGAGAGAGACAGAGAAAGAGAGTCTTGGTGCAGAAGGTAAGGGGAATTTTCATAATCCCCCCCCTCATTTTTCAATTTTAATTGCGTGTCAATATTTCGAATATAACCTTTCCAGAGGTACCTAATAGTAAATAGTTTTAATATATTGCTCAAAATAATTCTGCGTAGTTGTGTTTTAGGACATTGTACACTCACTTGGTAAAACAGCAATAAGTTTTTAAATATTAGTGCTAGAGAAGAGTTGTATTTTTATATTGATCGGAAAAAATTAGTTTAGCTATTCGCAGCATTGGCATCCCGCTCATGTTTCCTTCATAAGAGAGTTTCCAAGTACTGCCAAGTTGTGTTTGGAAACTTAGGTTACATTTTTTTAATGTTATGTTTGAAAAAAATGTCTGGAGAAGTAAAATTGACTACACAAATGCGCCATTATCTCAGGTACTAATTGACACTAAGGGCTGAAATCTTTACCACACAATTTCACCTATGTAGGCTTTATTTTAACGAAAAGTCTTTTTTGTTTATGGATTAGCAATTTTTTAAAAAATTAAAAGTCACTTTTAAATACAATTTTAAGAGCTTTATTAAAACAGCATACCTTTCCTTCTAATCAACAGAAGTATTCCATTTTTCATTAATGAACAGTAAGAGCTTTTGCTGAATATACCTTGAAAATTTCAGCTCAATATTTTAAATAGTTTAACATTGGCAAGATAGGACATTTCGACTCCCCTTAAAATTCAAAATTTACATAAAGAATGTGTTTTTCTAGAGCTATCGATTTTCAACATATTCTTGCTATTTATTGCCTCACGTGTGTGTGTGCGTGTGTGTGTAAGAGAGAGAGAGAGAGAGAGAGAGAGAGAAAGAAAACAATATCTAGTAAACGAATATCAGACAAAACAAACAATCTAGGCATTTAAGTTATCCAAGGATTCTGCATGAAATTAATAAAAAAAAGCTCAGATCCTTTTGTTGTACAGGATATCATGCTATCTCTCTCTCATGCTTCAACTTAAATTTCAAGACACACAAACACTCTCTCTCACTCTCTCTCTCTCTCTCTCTCTCTCTCGCGATGATCTTCAAATGACTATATCTGCTTGAGCTGCAAACGAACTATTCCTATCTAACTCATATTAACCAGATATACCAACATTAACAGACATTGACAATTTACTTAGTTCCTTTTAAATAGAAGAGATGTAAGGGAATACACAATACCTAGACTAAAGCTATAGTCAAATCTTATAAATATTGTCGCTGTGTGTTTTAAATTTTATATTTGTTAACCTTGCTTCACGAAGAGTAAAGCAAATGAAAATCGGATACTGATTTCCCTTCTGAGAAGAGGATGAGTATTACAAAATTAATATGCCAATAGCAAGGAATGTCAGGAATTGTATGATTAACGATTTTTTTTTTTTTTTTTTTTTTTGTAGCTATGTTTGCCCTCATCTTACATTTTTCAATTATGCTGAAGTGATGCCAAATAAACTGGACTTCAAAGACTATTCCAAGAAAATTGATCACATACATTTTTATTTCTCATGTAAATATTTAATATGCCATGGTATAAACAAAATTGATAGTCATTCTACCGAAAGTCAAAAATTTTCGAGTATAGTTCCATATAAAGGTTGGTTTGGATCGGCGAAATATTCTTGAAAACTTCCTGTGGCATACTTGTAAGATGCTCAAATTAAATTTTAAGACCCATATTTATTAGACTCTTCGCTTTTGGGTAATCATGGACACCCCCTCTCTCTCTCTTTCTATCTATAACCCCCTCTCATTTGTTTCTCTCATACACTCACAAAACCAATACCAAGGAAAATGTCGGGAAAGGTTCATTCTACAAACATATTAAATTTAGTAAATTATTCCATCTAACGGGTAGTTTCTGTGGGGAGATTTCTTTAAATATCCTCATGTAGAATCCTTAGAAGATGTTGACTAAAATATAAAGATTAGCCTTTTACAAGCTCTTGGTTTGCGGGACATCGTGCGCACGCTCTCTGCCACTCCCTGCCCCTCTCTCACTCTCTCTCTCTCTCTCTCTCTCTCTCTCTGCTACACACATTCCATCCATCCATTTGCCTCGTATCTCTATCTCAAACACCCGCTGACCTGGTCATAAAATTGGAAGTGTTCCATTAAAATGATTTTTATCTCCTTTTATAGCAAGCACACCATTCATACTGGGGTTTATTCTCCTAATTCATGTTTTGAATATATGTATACAAAGCAAAAATTGCAAATTTATTTAGAACCCTTTCGTTATAAATGGTAAAACGTAATATGCTATACTAAGAGAATTCTTCAAGTTCCTTAAAAGCTGTCGCTGTGCTAATGAATTTCATATCAGGTGATACTCGCTTTTCCAGCAGTAAAACAAAAGCAAAATATATGATAACCATTTTGAGAAAGCATAAGTATTTCAAAATTCAAATCATGTTCTCAACATTTTCAAGGATTTTCCCAAGTAATTGTGAGACTGGCGTAGAGGAGTTATTTTGAAAAGTTTGGTGATCCATCCTAGATACACCAGGCCTGGACATGTTGGTGCTTATCCACTGTGAGCGACTTTGTTTAAAAAAAGAAATGCGCATTCATTTGATCGCAGAAGCAAATTTCTGGTGATATCGCTATTACTGTATATTTTCTATACTGTCTCCATCATACACTCGAAATACCAGCTGGTCAATCATTAACAAAATTTTGAAGAATAAATATTATACACACAGTAGTGATATAAGTGCAGATAATTGTATTGACAATAAAGGGCAGTGTAATGAAAATGTTACATTAATCTTTGCTTCATTTGCGGATTTATAATTTTATTTACTAATAATAAAATGTTTTCAGGTTGATTAGTATCTCCAAAAAAAAAAAAAAAAAAAAAAAAATGTAATACCTACAAGCAATACGTGTTTATCACCCCGAGTGCGCAGCGCAGAGTGAGTGGGACCCGCTCTCACGAATGCTCTAACAGAAATGAGTTCGAATGTCTTCTACAAAGCCAATGCCCTCTCACTAACTAGGTCAACAGGTCATGTGTTGAGGTATGAACAAGTGAAGCGAATCGAATAATCTATATTGACTGGCGTTGTTCAATTCATGGCGAAGTTATAATCATGCGGAAACATCAGGTAGTGAACTATGTTATTGAACTGTAGTTACACGAAGAGAGAGAGAGAGAGAGAGAGAAACAACTAACAAATCGAAATACATATTAAGGTACCACTTATTAAACTATTTGTATCAGTACTCCTAACGCTCTGTATTCTAAGAGAGTACACGTTGATCAATTTTGTATCTGTGCGTGTATTTGTAACTTCAGAAACAATTCCAACACCTACACGGGTAGCCGAGATCCTTAAGACATGACTAGTAATGGGGAAGATTGCTGTTAAGCTCTAGAGAGGACCCTCCTCCTTGAATAAGGTTCTTTACTGGGTTTCCTCAATCCTCATAACTAGAAAATGTCGTGGAATAGGCCCATAAGCTTCCTCCTGGAACGTTCCGTCCAACATTTTCCATTTATTTAATTTCATTATACCCATATCACCACCTGTGGTGCCGTATGAAGTAAAAGGGCGTTAAATTCTATTCGCAAGCTATTTCACAAACATTGATATTCCTTGATCCAATATACTTATCGAGCCAGATGGCTCAGGCGTTTCGTCTGGAACTGCCAATCGGAAGGTCGTGGATTCGATTCGCCACGGCCGACGTCTTTAACCCATGGGTTATTTCGGAGGTTTTCCCGGGTAACTAGGCGAATGCTGGGGAGGTTTCTTTATTCCCCCGAGCTTGCCGTCCCTTCATTTCATCTCCATTTCCTCCAAACCGGTTTCTTTCAGGGCTGAAAGTGACGGCGATGACTGTGTTAGTGACGCCCTTCCGTGGAGATGACTGTGCTTTAGAAATGCAGCCCTCGGCGGAAGAGAGACTCAGGAGGTTCGCTAGGTATTGAGGTACGAGCCCCTAGTGCTCCCTGCGAAAAGATGAACAGTTTGGAAACATTTAAGCAACCTCCACGGTGGCTCCCTCCTTGTCGGGATTCACCCGCCCATTGAAATTACACTCATCTCATCCTCTCCTCAAGGGGTCTGACGTGCAATAAGCCAGTGGTTGCAGAGCGGAATCCATTCCAGCATCCATCTCCCCCCCCCCCACAGACACCACTGTTCTTCCTCACGGATATACTATAGAACATATCCAAATACTTTTAAAACGTTTTATTTATATTAGGCTGCATAACTGTGCGGTAACAATACAACCACATAAAAATACAAAGGTAGTGAAATATAGCGCATACTTAATACATAATGTAAGGAAATTTATGGAAACCAAATATGTTCTGCTACACAATAATGGAGATACAGTAAAATAACTCAAGGCCAAGTAAAAAACTATCACAGGATAATGGAGAATAGTTTATAGAGTAAAATGATTAGTAACCTATTTTAACTAAAGAAATACTTTTGTTGTTGTTCAGTGGAAATGATATCCCCTTTGTTATATTGTAAGCTTTTATCTGGTATATACCGTCATATTATATAATATATATCACTATTAGAAGACACCCGCCTATTTTTTGGAGTCGCTATTTCAACAGGCCTCTTCTCTCCAACTCAGCGTCGCCTACAATTTTGGGAGATTGGTTTTATTACAGCTGCGCGAAGTGTACTGTGTTGCCCTATAGCCCAGAACTAAATCCAAATATATTGGAAATCGTTAACTCTACAGAATATGTTCTACATATGAATATATGAGCTTTAACGAGATTTGGATCTTTTAATAGCAAGTTTTTGACCATTTCTATAGGTTGACCATTTGCACAAAAGTGATTATGTTAGAAAAGGACTTCAGAGGTTATTCCCAGAATATTGATGATAGTTCAGAAGTGATACTTGTATAAACATGATTTGCTATTCTGTACAGTCGTATAATGATCACGTTTATATTATAACAACAGAGCGTCAGATGACTGTTGTTTTGTTATGTTTGCTGCTGATTCGGAAATTGCCTACAGACAATACAAGCTTGCATCAGTGTACACAGTACCGGAACTTTAGCCTTAAAGAAAGCAATTGATTGGAGTGTAGATAATCTACAGAATCTAAGCGATTCCCAAGCTGCGCTTGAAGCAATTAGTATTAAATTGTTTATAATTAAAGTTTGTATTATATATTTAAATTAAATAAATTTATGCTTTTGTAGAACTAAGTGATAAAATTGTCTTTAATCTAAATCCTATTATTGCGGTGTATATTATAAATACCATTACAAAATATGTTGATTGTGCTGGGTACGAGGTCATACTGGAACTGTAGGCAATGAAAGAGCTGATGAACTTGCAAAGGCAGCCCCTAAATTAGTTACAAAATATACAAAATGCCCAATATCGTTGGTAAAGAACACTTTAAAAAAAATACATGCTTAACATTTGGAAGTATATATGGCAACAAAAATATTAATGGTCATTTTCCAAAACAGATGTTCTTTCCCGAAATTCAAGATAGAATAGATATAAACCATTTTAGCCACATTTACAGTGACACAATTCTTGACAGGACGTGGAAAATTTAATCATATCTTGAACGATTTAAAATAGTGAGTCAATATAATGCCACATTTGCCTGTTCATAATCCAATACAGAATGTTAATCACTTACTCTTTGACTGTCTATTACACGAAGGAAAACGGCTCAGATTAATATTGCACTTAGACTTCAGTTATAAAGCTTTCATTCCAGCATTACACATTATTAGAAAACAGTGTTGCTACTCAGAATTTAAAATATTTGTCAATAATATACATCATTCATTATAAATAACTACCCACATTTCCCATATATTTCAGTTACTTGATACAGTAATGCCAGTAACTATTTTATTATTCCAATGAAAATGTTCCTATTCTTATTATCCGTACATTTACATTAATTCTTTGCTGTGGCATTATACTTAATATCAACTCTTATTATGTAAAAGTACACATTGTTTACAACTACAGTTTTAATGTACAATTGTAAAACGTGGCTAACATTTTGGAAACGCAATAAATAAGTAAATAAATGTATAGTCAAAACCTTTGGCAATTTTTTGACAAAATAATCATTTTCAAAAAGTTTTCCATATAAAGAGTAGTTTGAGAGGGGGATGGATTTTTTGAACATTTTTATGTTGAATCCTTGGAAAATGGACTACAATATTAAAGTAGGTGTTTAACCAAGTTTTCGTTTCTTATTTCTTGTGTTCTCTCTTTCTCTATATCCCTCTTTCCTTCTTTGTTTCGAACACACACTTACAAACCGTCCATAATAAAAAAATGCATACTTTTCATCCACATGACTGTCAATTTGTATTGCAAACAAACTGTTCTTACACAGGATTACACTTCTATTTAAATCATGCCAACGAGATACACATTAGGTAAAATTATCAAACTACTTATTTCCTTTTAAGTGTAAAAGAAATAGGGTAATATCACAAAAGGGATGGTAAAATCTTTTAAAAGCAGTAACTATGCTGTAACTTACGTATTAGGTTATATTTGCTTGTCCAGGTGTAAAACAAAACAAAACACGAAAGTGACAGAAAGATTTTCAATAATCTCCCGTCCCCAACCCAGTTAAACTTTTCGTGCAACAATTTTGGAATATTAAACTTCGGATAAAGCGCTTCAACGGTATTGTTAAAACTAACGTATTTTATACATATTTATATAATAAATATTGTATTATGAACCCGTTAAAGAACACGATTTATTGCATAAATGTGTGTAGAATTAACGGTTTTCGACATATTCCTTGCTATTGGTTTCAATTTTAAAGTACTTATACCTGTCTCAAAAGGGAAGTCGTCATTCGGTTTTCTCTTGTTTTAATCATGTACAAGCAAATATAATCTAATAGCAAATACGAATGTATCAAAAACGATTTTTTTTGGGGGCGGGGGCAGTGGTGGAGTCTGTGTGTGAAGTGGGGTGGAGGGAGGGGGAGAGAAAGCGATAACCTAAGAACCAAAATTCTCTTACATACCAATCTTATTTTTGAGTATAGCTTTATCCAAATTTAAAACGCTATAATTACGTCATAAGGATACCTGAGTAGGAAATAATTGTAACAACACGTTCTTTATTATCCTCAGCATCTATGCACAGTGATTAGATCTTGAATGTCCTTTGGAAGTTGAATAACATCACTTCATTGACTAGACGGAATTTCATCCCACAACAGAACAAAACAGAAGTAAATATTATCATTGAACTTGAATATCGCATACCTGTATTAACAGTGTTTTACGAACAGGAAGTAAGCATCATAAAGAGCACGATTCAGCTTTAATTCCGTTTTCTCTGTTTCTTCTCGGTGAGTCCACGTATATGTTCTTCTTTTTACTTTAATGCACAAAGTCATCAACAAGAATTATAAAGAGGGCTTGTTAAAGTGGTTAAAATGCTGAATTAAAAATTAAAAATATGCTGGGTTCGATACTAGGCTGATGAAGGTATTTTATTCCCCACCCTCAAGAGCCTGGAAATATGAATGGGATACTGAATATGTGGTAAGCTAATCGAGAAGTACAGTTTTAATGTACACCGCAAATTTAAGTAGCTGTTATAGAAGGTCAAAGTGGTAATACGACGATATTACCTAAGGCGGTATGTAAATATATAAAAACAAACAAATAAATAAAATGAAGCAGAAAAAAACATATTGGAAACTGGATTTTCAGAGACGGTATGTACAGTATAAAAATAAAATAAACATGAAATTAGGCAGATACCTGTGTTCCTCTTGAGTAAACTATATTCAAGTCGTTAAGTAAGCATTTTCTATCAGTATATGTGGTATATTTGAATTAGATAAGATAGGTATATTAATATGTGCACAACAAGAGAGTACGATCTGTGCTTCCTGAAGTAATGTATAAACAAATCTAAAATTAGAATCGATTATTACTTAATATTCTTTTTGTTTTAACACTTTTGCAAAATTCCTTTTTGCACCCTGTGAGGTCGTGTTTCAGTCTGAAATTACAGATTTGAAAAATTAACTTAATCGAGATTTCGTTTTTTTTTAAGACAAATTACTATATTGAATCTAATAAGTTAACACTGCCTTCTAATGCTAATAAAACATAGAAATAGATATAAGAATGAAATAAGCGTTCTCGTTACCTTTGTCAGATAAGAAGGGAAACAAAATACTGAAGGATCTGTGTCAGAGTTTAGCATCATGGAAACAATTTTTCGCAAAATGCACTGAGTATAGCCTGTGATACTTTGATGGTACAAATTTGTTACGTCTCGGAGCAGCTGACGACGTACTCAATAATTCTAGTTTATGTATTATGCACCTAAAATAAATAAACATTCCGTTAATAACTGAGGAAGCCCACGAGAATGAATCGGAATGAATTTGGAAGACAAACGGTACAAATTATTCTTACCGATGGAAAGTAATCCCGGAATCACTTTTCCGGTGGTTGGTACAGTTATACACTGTAGAAGAGCACCATGTTAATTATTAAACCCTGATTCCCTTAAACCATCTCACTTTTAAAGCCTTTTAAGCGTACTGAACTATGGCAAAAAACACTTTGCCCTTCACCTGCCTATGCGCGAGAGGTTTCAATTAGCGACAGCACACCAGCGCTAGCGGTGAGTCTGGGTAATATATTCTAAGGTCTTTGCATATGTTCAACCCCAGCGCTGAGAGCTCAGCAAATTTTGAGGTCAAATAAATGCGGACTTCGCGGTTTTAACACATGGTGTTCTGTAGTACACCGACTTTCTGTGTGGTTTCAGTGGCACCGTCTCTTACTTTTACCCACAGCAACAGTGAATGTGTACCTTAAGTGTTTGTGGCGGTAGCCAGTTTGTTTAGGTATAATACGTGAGTTATCTTTAGCAATACATTTTTATACTAAAAAGTTTGAATTTAGTTTGTTGCTTTACTTAATGTCTACTACGTTTTACCTAAGTGATCGTCACAGAAACGTTTATTACTGCAACTGTGTCTACTCCAGTATTACCAAGGGGAATAGAAAATACTGTACTTAATTGTAATGTAAATATTAAATTTGATAAGGAATTGCAAAAGACGACTTATATTTGTAGATTTTACTCTCACCTGAATGTATCCAGTTTTATTGAACACTTAAAAGCAGTATGCTAGTTCTCCATTTTAACAATTTGATAACTGTCCCGACTTTTCATATGCGAGCTTTTTTTTTTTTTCTTTCTTCAGGTGCCTTTCTCTGTTTACTATGACCTATTACTTTCTCGACCACGTATGTACAATAGCCCTCTTGCTTGGCCCCATCGTCATTCGGATCTAGTAATCCTTCAGGTCTCTCCCCTAATCCCTCCCTTCCTTGGGTCAAGAAAATGGCAAAGGGTCATAAGAGTCTATGTGCGGTTCTCTACCCCCGAGTCTTGCGAGCAAATCCTAAATTCCAGTGAAATCTCGTTATCGAATTTTATATTAGAGTACAGTACTACCTCTACCTAACCTACTGCATATTGTGTGTTACAGAAAATAAAAATGTATATGTTTCATACAAAATATTCATTATATAACAAAACGGGAAGTGCATAAATTAGTTATTATCTACTTATAACGCAGAAGCAGTTAATTCGACCAACTTCCGTGTCCCATAGCTCTAGTTTCTTTGCGCTTGCGCGAATAAGGGGATTCTATCCTCTCGTTGATACCCTTCGGAGGACAGATCTATCAATATTTGGGTGAAAAACACGCAGTAAGACGACAGGGCCCTGTGGTTTTGAAGTTTAGCCCGAGGCTAGGGTTCAATTGCCTAGATTGGTGTGTGTATATGAACGGTATAAGAAGATCCAGTGGTATCGAAATTTAGACCGAGGTTAGGGGTTACGGGATTACAAGGTCCTGTAGTACCGAAACTCGTCAGGAGGAAGGAAACTAAACCGAACAGCAGATGAAAAAAGAAGGTCGGTGTAACTGAGCAGTGAAATATTTACTCAGAGGTGTTTCCGTATTCCTGCAGAAACAAATGTAGTTATCTCATCTTATTGAATTCAAAGGTCAAATGATAACTCAATAATTATCACTTCATTCGACATCTTTGCAGACTGGTGAAGTGTTACGTGCTACAAAACACCTTCATTGATTGAATTGATTTAACTACACACGAATATTAATAAAGGCGCGAGCTGGGTCAACTATGAAGCCCGGGACTTAAATTATATGTAGGTACTTAAGATATTGCAAGTCGCATTGGGTATGTCATCTCAAAATAATTTAAGTTCACCTTATGGTTTGCCGGGAAACATGGGAATCAGTTGAGAAATGTAATGCCGTGCCGGCATGTTGCCATGGTAACTCAGTGGTTAGAGCAACCGGCTAGAAACCGGGAGATCCGTGATTCAAATCCCGGCTATGGCATTGAATTTCTCAGTCTGGCTCTACCTATCCAAAGGTGCGAGGAACTCCAATAAATGTAATAGTATGGATGCCTATACTTCTCAATGTCTTACCTGCATGACCATGCTGATGAAGAACAGTGACGTCACAGCTACCGTGATATTGATACCCTGAGGCGACTGATGAACGTAGCCGTACCCGCGTATTTTCATCATCATGAGTTACTACACCATACCTGAAAAAAAAAGAGCAAAACTATTTAGCTCTCTTATTGCTTTCTTTACTGCTGGGTGTTTTATGGTAAAAGATTTAGTGTATATGGCCTATCATGTTTTCACGGGAGCATTTATAGGACATTTACGAGTGTGTACTTGGATACTAGAACTCTTAAAACGAGTAGTCATATAAATATCATGTGGTATGGTTGCCGCCTACTTTTCATGGATATATGGGGAAAATAACTACCTCCTTTGTCTGAAAAGCTGTTATGTCTTAGTTACTGAGTTACTACACAGCATAAAAACATACTACTCTTAATAAATAACATCATTAGTCCGAAATGAACCAAATATTGTTCACTGCACTGTGCTCAATTACCAATAAAAATATCTGCATTTACATCCCTATCAATTTATATATTAATTCCCGGTTTGATGTAGAAGGTGATAAGTACTAATAGTTGTCAGAAATATCAATGTCAATTAGATTAGAAGGGTTACTCGGTTGCCGTCCTAAAGCCAACGGTTTTCAATTTATGGTATTTTTTTTTTAATTTGAGGGAAAGTTTTCCTTTATCATTATCGCAACATATTTTGTTATTAATTTGAGAACATAAATACATTAACAAGCGTTTAAATATTGTTAAAGTGTATCAATCTCTCAAAAATTAAGTTATTTACTTATTATACGTACAGAGAAATACGCAAATAAAAAATCATATTTTAAAATTAGTCGTACGATCAAAATTGGAGGAAACAAAATTAATTTAAGTAAATAAAGCGCATACGTTTTTTAATGTAAAACCTGAAGAGACACCAAAATTATTTTCCTACTTTCTGAAATTAAAATCTTAGTGGAAATATAAATAACTAGTTTTTTTTTTTCTTTCTTCTTTAATGCATTTATTTTAAGCGCCTAACTCCAAGGTCTTATAGAGACTTTAAAAACATGATACAAACTTTAACACAAGGGATAAACATACAACATTATACAGTACATTAACTTTACAATATTTCCAAAGCTAAAATATTAAACAAATTCACATACATTGTATACAGTGAGATTGCATTGTGAAGCAGGTTTACAATAATTTATCATACAATTTGGTGCATTTAAAAAACTATATCAGTCTAAGACATGAGCTCGATTCCTTCATTGTCAGCTTTAGGTTATCTGGGATCTTGAGTTTTTTCCTGTAGAATTGGTAGCGCGGGCACTTCTCGACTATGTGCTGGATACTGTTTCTTGTATTGCAGGTTGTGCATTGTGGTGGCTCTTCTTTAGAGATGATGTAGGAGTGTGTAAGTTTTGTATGTCCAATTCGGATTCTAGTTATGAGTATCTGGTCACGGCGATTTAGGAATTTGACTGAAAAAGGTGCTGTAGAATTACCTCTTGCGAGGTGGAGTTTACTTTTGGGAGAGGTAACCCAGGAGCTTTTCCATGTATCGCGGAGAGTTCTTTTCAAATGAGCATTGAGGTCTTGATATGGAATTTTCGCACTTGGATTTGCACTTGGAAGATTTGTTGCATCTTTGGCTGCTTTGTCATTAGCTTTGTAGAAGTGTTTGCATTTTGAGAATCTGAAGATTTGAACCGCGGTAAATCATTGTACCAAAGGGGAAAATTCTTCAAGTCAGTTTATGCTTTTCGACATTATGCATCTTTGAAAACAGTTCCTAATGTTTTTTACGTTAATATTTTAGTTAGTGCTTTGTGTTTATCATCATCATTCAAACCCTATACGCGACCTTATACCCAAAAAATGTTTTCTTGGTATATGTCAATTAATTAGGCATAAATTTAAGTACCACAACCAAGCTTGTCAACAATCTCTAGACTTTTTAACGTATCCTCGAGGATACATGGCATTAATCTTGTGTAAATATTTAGCACTTTCCTTTGGGCGTTATTCTTGTTTATCCTGAAGATTCGCTTTCTCTGGCAATCACCACGTAAGGCAAATATCAAGATATTCTTAACGAAAATGGTATTAACTTGGAATGTGTACACGACTTTAAAATCAAGCAATTACTTTTCATAGTTGCAACTGTCTCCCATGAAAACTACGAAGACCTAAAATATTAAATTCTATTACACCTTCTTAACAATCGATACACGAGTTTTAATGCATATTCGTTAGAATAACTAAAAAGTAGTCGTTTCTTGACGGCTATTTAAAATAAACAACACAGACTGAAATAGGCAGCGTATTGTGTTCTCGCGAATTTACTTGAATATTTGTTACCACATTTTAATTCAAATTGTCTTTGCTTACAGTATAAAGTGATATCATTGCTGATGGATACTAAATACGAGTAAGCAGTTATTTTTACAATGTTTATTTAATAATTGTTCAGCATTCATCTTCACTTCCAAATCTATTTCGGGTCCGATTGCCTGTGTTTAGAATATACCACTTTCTACAGTTAAATTGTGGTACTTGTTTATAAATGATGAGTTTGTATTCACGTAGATAATAGGCTTGTTAATAGTTTAATATTTAATAACATCTGGTATAAAGTGTTATAAATTAGCTTTAATATAATAGGATAAAATGCGCATAATTTGAAAAGTCTAGTGCCGTTTAAAGTGTGTTTACTTCTACGAAGTAAGTTTTTAGAAGTAAATTTCGCTAACTATGTATTTCTGATTTAGATTTAGTATACTCCCCAAAGAATAGCAGGAATACTTAAGAACAAATTAATATTTAAGTCAGCTTCATCTGGATTTAGTGTATTGTTTATTAAATGCTTTAAGTCAGAGTACTCTTATGGATATTATTGGCAGAAGTTTTATAGTATACCTGGAGCTCTATTGACCAGACATGGACAGAAACGGGTATAATATGCATCTGGGACCGTTTGAGATGGCCTTTGTCAGGGCACTAACCATATCTTGCACTTCGACTAGAGTTTATTCTAACCTTTCAATTTTGCTAAACACTTGAATGCTTTTGGACTTAATCTCTTATTTGTATGGACAACTTTAATGCTATTCAAAATTCACACACGCTATGTGTGAGTCAATTTGTGACAAATATAGAACTCAGGTATTACTATCGTTCAAGGATTAACGTATTTTAGTTAGGAGCACAAGTATTTCTAGCGGTTAGCTTGAGCGCGACGTAACTGAAATAGTACATATAAACATTGTTATATCCCAGAGATGTGTCATCTAGGAATGTCAACCACCACAATGAGATGTAACATGAAGCAAAATATAGACATCGCTTGGAAGATGTCTGAAAAGATTCTACATTTTCATACTTGACAATGAATATGTTTTACTTTCAAACAAACGTGTTTCTGCCATCAAAGTCACAGTGCTCATTCTTGCCCCTAGTTTTTATGCAAGCATTTTATTGCTATTACAGTTTTATTACGCAGTACAAATCGAGAAAAGCACCAAGCGCAACGGAAACTATCACAACACCAACAATGTTTACTGCCGTCGCACTTCCAAGAAGCGCGAGAATAGTACTTATTTATTTAACTAGCTCAAATACGAGCTTTTCCAAATTGATAAAAGCTAACAAACATGAAATGAGTAACTAAATAACAAGTATAACTCAAATGTAAAAGTAAAAGAACGGTACAACTGCGAAATAAAAATAGTAATTATTATAAGCCTAAGTCAATTGCAAAAGTTACAATTGTAGAATATGACAGTTATTAACAAACAATACATAAAGGAATACCGAGTTCTAAAATTTAAGAATAGAGATGGTGTCTTTAAGTTTACTGAGACTTTAAGTGCAATTTTAGATTCCGTCAAAATGATTTTGGGTGGTATATCTACTTTCTTTTAAATATGAAGACAAAAGATGAATGGTTCCTCGACTTCCTACAGCCATTCTATCTACTCCAAATTATATAATAATTATTTTATTTACAATAATTTATGGTTGATCTGTCAGTTTGTTTTTTCTCCCTTTCTACTTCCAAAGTTTGTTCGGCTTGCGTTTTGAAGTGTACTGTTGGGTCGAGCATGTACGTTTTTCTGGGTTCTTTAAGAGAGATTATGTCAATCCTCCTGGAGTGGAGAGATCCTGAACTTCTTTGTGGTCTGCAAACCTTATTCCTGTAGGCTTTTAATAATCGTTCTTGTGTATGATATTGGAGGTTTCGGAGTGCTTCACCATAAGTACAAAAGCCAAGGAAAAGGCTACAAATTATAGGTATTGTGCATACTATAATATACATACCTGATCAGTTAATAGAGCAATTCATATGCTTCCCTTCCCTGCTGTTTGCTTATGGTTTCCATTAAAAAACTAAAGTTTAGATGGATTGGAAGTTGATCTATACGAACCTAAAGGGACCAATCGCTAAACATTGCACGAAAATTGCCTATAAGCCAATTATTAGCTACTTAGCTTATAAATAAGTCTGATCCTTTAGGTTTATTTTAATCCTTCATTGAGCCAGTTTACAAATTCGTTTTTCTCGGTTGCGGAACTTTTGACATTTTTGAGCACTTAAAAGGCTTCTTGAGTTGCAATTTTGAAACTACTACTAAGAAACATGGAATTTAGTTTCTCAATAAATACTTTAAAAAAACAAAATTTGATAAATAATAACTACTATAAAAAGTATATGCTGTACTACCAAGGGCAGCAAAGTTGGATAATCAAAAATGTTGTTAAAAATGTACCTAACAAATGTAATTATTAATTTAAGAATATCCCTTTAGTTTAACATGTTGATTCTAGTCAAACATTTTTCTAGTTCAATAAAGAACAAAAATTACAATTTTGTATAAAAAGCACAATAATTGCATTGCAAGCAGAATTTTACATAAATACTATATTTCTTCCTCAAAGGTGCATACTTTAATAAAAAAAAAAAAGCAACAAAAAAAAAAAAAAAAAACACTAGACATAAGTGCACATAAATTTGCAGGAATGTTTCTTTATACGCATATTGTACAGGGTAATTCTTAGAAGTGTCATATAACTAATTCAGATTTTGGAAAATTCGCTCTTCGGTTCTCTATAGAGGAATTTAAATAATAATCATGATTGAAATAATGCATATAAATAGTAGGTTATGCACGTGCACACAAAGTTCTGCTTCAGGTATATCATTTTTCATCAGGGAGTGACATTCTTTCTATTCCTTATTCCATTTAGTTTTGGCAAGGAGCAATAAAGCATAGAACTGTTCCAAGTGATAACCCTTTTCGCCTTCTGGCTGGCAGTAGAAATTACCTAAGCATCCATGTTGAACAGTGAATGACTGGTAAAATTTAGATATGCGCGGCTTTCCAAATATGAAATTTGTCAACAATACAGCCAATATAATTCTTAGCTGTCAAAAACTGCTGCGAGAGTATCTGTTGACATTTAAATGGAAATTTACCTTCGCTTACGTATATTAATCAATATTATGTTAATTGTGAAGGAATTCCTGACTACTTATGGGAGACAATCTGCGAGTTTTCTAAAACTTACAGTGTTTGCTGAACTGCTTGAATATTTTACCACTTCTTATGTATACAAACAAGTCCAGTTGCAAATTTCGGTGCTTATGTGTTAAGTCGTTCCTGAATTATGCATTTTAAACACAGGTTTAAGCTATTTTGTAAAATGTGCTCATTACGAGATCTTCAAAACCTTCAAGATATTTTTACTTTATTTTCCCTATTGAGATTGCAAATGAAGTTACTAATAGTTATACTATTGAATTGATTGTTTTTAAAATAATTAAGATCAATTGTGAGCTTCTACTTTTGCAATATATATTATCAGACTTGGATCAATTTGGTGATACAGCCAAATAGCTGATTTTAGGCACATATCTATTCTTTTTCTTAACATAGACTTTCCTCTTATTTTGTATTTACATGATTCATGAATGTGTGGGTATAAATAACGCAGTTTGATAGAGCCTGAAATGCCTATGTTCCACTCTTAAGTATATTTTATGTGTATTTTAAGTTTAAAATCTGTGTTACATACTTATTTTTATTCCATTTTAGTTACCTTATCCTGTATTACATTCGAATTTGTGTTTTATTTGTGTTATTTTATACTATTCATAGAATCATAATGAGATGATAAACGTCTAACATGGCTGTTAAACTCCTCTACCCTTAAACAAGGCAAGTTGTAAAGACCAACTATCCACTACGAGACAGCAGTAGCCGTTTTGGTGACTCTCAGCGCTCAAATTAATACATTGTGACAAACGACAAAACTTTTCAATGGTTAATTTAGAGAAAATCTTATTTACTGGGAATCCCATATGGCAAAATGTTTAAACTTTATCTGTAATTTTGGGAACCTGATTCAATTGTGAAACGATTTGTCTTCGGTTTGCTTCCAAATCAACATTGCTCATTAAATCATATTAAGATCACTAATTCACTTACGCGCTGTTTTAAGTTCTTAAATATCCATTTATTTACATCTGTTTCCTTTTAATTTTATATAGTCCAAATGCAGCTGTTAGGGAGCATATTTTAACTAAGCTGCAATACTCTATATATAACTCATTTGCCTTATAGGTACTAAAAAGTTTTGGTTAGCATGTATTTGAGAAAGTATTTCCAAAACATCTCTAGGGTAATTGAAACACTTCACCATAAGTATAATTTTAATCATTGAAAAATGCATCAAAATTAAACGGAGAAAAAACGCACCCGAAAATACGCTTATCTTAAATAATCTTATATTATCCTCATGTATTTTTGTAAATTAGCACACATTTTAATTAAAAATCTGTAATTTCACCGTAATATATATGGTCCGAACTTAAAAAAAAAAAACACTGCTATAAATGTTGGGGGAAAAGTACAAGAATTCTCTCAAAAAGTTTTAGTGCTACTTCACATCCTCCACTTTGTGGTGTTTAAAATGGCATGTAAATCTCAATCTCACTCCGATGACACATTTACACGAGACCGTAATGGAGAATTAGTTAACAATAGATCAAGTGATTAAATTTTAATTTTTGTTCATTTTGGCGCATTTTAACCGTTCGGTCCCCATAGTTACGGAATAATGAAATTCTATGAATATATGGAAGGTTGAACTATATTTATAAACTGTTACATTAGGAATCGTTGTGGAATTTTTGTGGAAGATGGAAATAGCCCTAGACACACATTAATAACGCTAAAAAGAAACGAAGGTCCGGAATACGTAGCTGTAACTTTTATGTTCTAATTTGAGATTGTAGGTGTCCATAATGCAGCCGATTTCAACTGGTAAACATTTATTGTTTCTATACACGGGAAAAGTAATGTATGTTCAAGTTAATTTTAAACAACGCTAATTTCCACGAATAAGTTTGGTTATAGGCAATGGTGTTTGTTTATAACGATACATCAGAAAGTTGTTGAACTACAAAAATAAAATGTTTGGTGTGCCTTTAACATAACTTTGAGTTGTTATAGTTTTTTTTTTGTTTTTTTTTTGGTTTGTATTTGTAATTTTCCACATTTTCGAGCATAATATATATTTAGTGATGCGTTACAAAAATAAAACTAGAAAGTTAACATTTGCGTATTCATACCATGTAACTAGAAATTTTAAAACAATGTACAAAATTTCAACGAAAAATAGTTATAATACAAGATAGTTAAATATGGGCCAAGTTAGAAAAATTCTTGTTTCTGAAAATTTCGGGTTGGTAATAAATTCAATTTTGGAATTTCAAACCAAAGAAAAAACTGTAGCTCACCTTGTTTTATCCAGAATTAACTCACTGGTAACCAAATGTGAATTATTAGAGAGTGTTCTCTTTGGAAACAGATTAAGTGCACTTACACAACGCATGGATTCCAATGTTAGAAATGCATTAGACGACAGCTTAAAATTTTTGCTGTCATATGACTATGATTTGCCCCCAATTATTGCCAAAGAAACTAGTATAACAATAAAAGTTTTAGATAACTTATTTGAGCTTTTAAAATAGTTAGTAAATCAAGTATCGGTGAATTAAATAATATGACAGCATTCAACAATGTTAATTTAGTACAAGTTGTATTAATTCTGATTTGCTACTTTGTTACAAAGAATTGCGCATCATTCTTGGACAGCTAAGCCATAGTGGCAGTGGTTACAAATTAGGTGTAGTAACAGTACTCTTGGCACTGAAAGCATAAGGCGAGTCGTATAGTAGCGGTAACAAATTAGGTGTAGTAACAGCACTCTTGGCATTGAAAGTATAAGGCGAGTCCTATAGTAACGGTAACAAATTAGGTGAAGTAACAGCACTCTTGGCATTGAAAGCATAAGGCGAGTCGTATAGTAGCGGTAACAAATTAGGTGAAGTAACAGCACTCTTGGCATTGAAAGCATAAGGCGAGTCGTATAGTAGTGGTAACTAATTAGGTGTAGTAACAGCACTCGTGGCATTGAAAGCATAAGGTGAGTCGTATAGTAGCGGTAACAAATTATGTGAAGTAACAGCACTCTTGGCATTGAAAGCATAAGGCGAGTCGTATAGTAGTGGTAACTAATTAGGTGTAGTAACAGCACTCGTGGCATTGAAAGCATAAGGTGAGTCGTATAGTAGCGGTAACAAATTATGTGAAGTAATAGCACTCTTGGCATTGAAAGCATAAGGCGAGTCGTATAGTAGTGGTAACACATTAGGTGAAGTAACAGCACTCTTGGCATTGAAAGCATAAGGCGAGTCGTACAGTAGAGGTAACAAATTAGGTGTAGCAACAGCACTATTGGCATTGAAAGCACAAGGCGAGTCGTATAGTAGGGGTAACAAATTAGGTGAAGTAACAGCACTCTTGGCATTGAAAGCATAAGGTGAGTGGTATAGCAGCGGTAACAAATTAGGTGAAGTAACAGCACTCTTGGCATTGAAAGCATAAGGTGAGTCGTATAGCAGCGGTAACAAATTAGGTGTAGTAACAGCACTCGTGGCATTGAAAGCATAAGGTGAGTCGTATAGTAGGGGTAACAAATTAGGTGAAGTAACAGCACTCGTGGTATTGAAAGCATAAGGTGAGTCGTATAGTAGTGGTAACAAATTAGGTGTAGTAACAGCACTCGTGGCATTGAAAGCATAAGGTGAGTCGTATAGTAGGGGTAACAAATTAGGTGAAGTAACAGCACTCGTGGCATTGAAAGCGTAAGGTGAGTCGTATAGTAGGGGTAACAAATTAGGTGAAGTAACAGCACTCGTGGCATTGAAAGCATAAGGTGAGTCGTATAGTAGGGGTAACAAATTAGGTGAAGTAACAGCACTCGTGGCATTGAAAGCATAAGGTGAGTCGTATAGTAGTGGCAACAAATTAGGTGTAGTAAGAGAACTCTTGGCATTGAAAGAATTAGGTTAGGCGTTTTCTGTGAAAAGCCCGTTCAATATTTTTAGGTAGCTATATAAAATGTCAGCGAAAGATATTTTTCTACGTATAACTTAGTTGTAACGGGACAGCTGTGAAAAACGAAAATGTCAACTTCTATGTTGCAGTTTGGTTATATCTGAAATGTAAATGGCGTGTTATTTATGGATGTTCTTTAACTACTGCAGTTCTCAGCGTCCTATTCTAAAATGGGCGTGAAAGAACGCTGAATTTTGTTCTATCAGGTTTATGGTTCTTTTACGTGCCTTAAATCTACGACACGAGACCTACTATGCTAAGGATTTCAACACCCGACAAAATGCATCGTCCTCCGTCGGGTTTGAACCCGCGACCTTGATTATTTGAAGTTAGCATGACAACCATTACACCACGGAGGGCGACGGTATGTCTGATTTTTATATATATAAAATGTGTGTGCGTGTGTTTGTGTGTGTGTGTGTGTGTGTGTGGGAGATACTGATTTGAAATAAAAGATTTCAAACCCGGAAATAAGGAAGTTTAACAGTAATGTTACTTTAGATACCTGTCAATTTTCATTTCTGTCATGTCATCACTCATTACTTCTGCCACAAGAATTAGCACGAAATAAATGCAAATCTATGTAGAATATTGAACACCAGCACCACTAATTAGAATTATTAATGCGAATTTTTAAAACAGTTTTCAACAGAAAATGGAGCGCATTGTTGCCACATGTAGTATAAGCACACTAACAACTTTTAGCCCACAAATTCAATGTCATCCTGTGAATTATACATTACCAAACAGTGAAATTTATGTACTGCTATTTAAGGCTGTTCTAGGGTATTTATGTTTCGCCTGCACTTTATTTCACCTCTTTATATTTTTAATATTTGGAAATACGAATTTATAGGCATAAAAAGGTTATTAAATATAGTGTTATGTGACAAATGTTTTAATTTTTTCATCATTGTTTACCTTTGAGAAAATTACTGTGAGATAGGTGAAATGTTTTAAAACAGCAAAGAATGAACGATGCGTTACAATGTGTTAATCTAGAGTGTATTTGTTTCCCCGGGCTGAAGTAGCGGCATCTCGAGCCATGCCAGCATTTAAGAAGCAATTAAGAAATGATGTTAACATCAGCAGAGCAAACGTAAACAAAAACACCTTGTTTATCTATTCTAATACGCACACAGACTCGAAAGAAATCCAGAAGATTGTAACGCGAAATCTAAAGCCAACACTAGACAAAATAAAAGTCAGAAACATGAGAACAGCGGGAAAAAATCTAATTCTGTGCATGGAAACAGAAGAGGACCTAAACAATATTATGAATAATAAAACTTTACAAGGAAATGAAGCCCACTAATAATTATTTATGACGTAATGTCAGGAAAGAAAGAAGAGGAGTTAAAAGACAGCCTGCCTGTATTTGCAAAATATGGAAGCACAAATCTCAAAAGATGACTTTGACAAGGGCTTTAACCTGAGATTCAAAGCTGGACCTAAAGAGAAGGTTACAGTACATCACGAAGCAGAAATTACGCCAAGGATTAGAAATTTGTTAAACAATATTAACAGAATTTTTCTCGTTTTCAGACATGTAATAAAGAAGACTGTCTCAGTTGCCAAATGCGTAAAGTGTTTTGACTACGGGCATAGTGCCAAGTTTTGTAAATCTGTAAATCCCGCATGCGGACAATACGGAGAAGAAACGCATGTTAGAAAATATTGTTCGAACAAGGAAACACCAAACACCAGTATACCCTGTTTAAAAAGAAAGAAAAAATGTGGGGGGAAAGACGACTGTCCCACATATAGGATGTTTTGGGAGCGCACCGTCTCCAGGATAAACTGTGTTATGAGGCCACCTCTAAACTAACACAAACGTACAGGAAGGAACCCCGTCGAAATACCCCTAGTAGAATAAGAAGAAAGTTACGAAGAGTCATCCAATACAAACTTAAACTCATGCAAAATAAAACTAAATCTGATTCTGAAACCCAGACAACCAATGAATATGCAGAACCTAATGTTATAGTTTTAAATGACAACAAACACGTCACAGGAAATGAACGAATTAATTTAGAATCAAGCTTTATGCACACTGAATGCAACTTAAATACAGATATAAACCCACAAAAATACCACAAATAGAGCAACCAATTAAAGTAGATTACAATGCGATCACTAAAATGACAGAAGTGGAATTCGAAAGCAAACTTTTTATTAAGAACATCGTTTTAATACAAAATTTTTATCTAATTTATGGAAATATAGATCTGGCCACTTGAACCAACTAAATCAAGAAATTAAAACACTGGGTATTTAATTACGCGTGTTCAGACATAAGATTTCGAGCTAGCTGAGTGTAGTGATGAACAGGAAACATAGCACGTGCAAGGCGACAGATCAAGGACGCCAGACACGGCTGTCAGCGGTATTTACAACTCATTTGACTTAAACTGAACCGTCACGAGGAAAGAAATAATTTAATTGCAACATTACGCCACACTATTAGAAACCTTCACAAAAATGGTAACAAAATTATCTTTCCAGTTCCCGACGCCATAGACAGAATTGCACTAAGCTCACTAAATATTCCAACTAATCCTGAGGACTTATTAACTCTAGTAGAAAAAGTATTCGATAGACAAAACGAAAAACTTGACTTGATGAAGTATACAAACATTTCGTACTTTGTCACGGGAGACTATCCTTAAATGGTTCGCAAAAATGGCCACACTGCTCGCACATCATAATACCTTCATTATCCGAAAATCACTCCACAAAAATCCCCAATAAAACCCATCCTTCCTCAAAATACCCATTATTCAAATATTGACATTTTCAAACCCAAATCCCTAAATGTACAAATAACGAAAAAGTACATTAAATCCAAAATCACACACCACAATAGTAATCCTTCCCTGTAAGTATGAATTTTTTTAACAATAACATTAAACTTAAAACCAAAACTATAAATTCAAAACCCAAATCTCCACAGATGAGAAGAACTCAACTAGTAAGGGTGCATAAATTATCAAGAGAACTTACCGTAGAAAATAATAAACTGGGCAAGCAAAAGTCCTACGCATCCAGAGAATACGTTCTACTTAGAAGAAATAATGGAAGACCCATCCCGCATCAAATTTCTTAGAATCTCACAAATAAACACCCAGTGAAGTCAATTAGTAATGTCAGAATTAAAGAAAATTATAGAGGAATTGAAAATTGACATTTTGTGCATTCAGGAACCATATCTGATAAATAATAAATTAACCCACATATCTGTTACGGC
The DNA here is from genome assembly GCA_030762935.1 of Hymenopus coronatus. Taxonomy (NCBI): domain Eukaryota; kingdom Metazoa; phylum Arthropoda; class Insecta; order Mantodea; family Hymenopodidae; genus Hymenopus; species Hymenopus coronatus. The sequence goes on along the minus strand of CM060900.1, from coordinate 459,662,450 downwards.
CAGGCAAATTCACGCACGAGATAACCCCATGGCAGCAATAATAATTAATAACCACGACCTACAAGTTACAAAAATCACACAGTTTAATGACACGGCATAATAATTGTATACAAGTCCATCACGAAGCCGGAAAGTTTATTCTTTCAAACCACTATTTTCAATACAGTCAAGAAATCGAGCCATATCTTGAAATTTTACAAAACAATTACACATACCCCAATACAGAAATTTTACACGTAATGGATGCAAACTCAAAATCCCAATGGTGGTATAACAACATAAAAACGAGAAGGACGAAAAATTGAAAGAAATTATAGCAGAACTTAATCTTGATATAGTTAACCTAAGACCTAACAATGCACCAACATTTGAAAACCGTGTTGGAGCCTCTGCCAACATTGATTTGACTTTGACTAATGGATATATGATTGACAAATTGGAGAATTGGAAAGTAGGCTTAGACTACACAAGTGATCACAGGCTAATTTATTTTAACTACGCAATAAATCCTAAAAGAAACAGATATTCAAAAACCGAAATAAAATATAATCTTAACCAAGCAAACTGGGATAAGTTCAAATAACAACTAACAAACATATCCGTCAACTTTACAGGAATCGATTTGCACCAGGAAGCAAAAAATGTAACAAACATAGTTAATGAATTCAACTAAATCTTTTCATATACAGCATACACGCTATACGTAGTAAACTTTTTTTTAAAGAAAGTAGAAATAGTAATGTATTTGTTCTTTAGGTTATTCATTAGTTTAGTACTGGCTACCAGTACGGACAGTTGCCGCTGTGTGCAGGCGGCTTTTTTAGTGTAGCCAATAGTATATAGATATAAAAAAAAATACCTGGATACCAGTTGTTTAATACAGGATATCAGTAAAATGGGTAGTTGTAATAACAAATACGTATATTTGATTTCAAAATATATTAATAATAGAAATAAAAAAATTAAAATGAAATAGCATTAAAATAAATATTAAAAATAAAAATATTTTTAAAATATAACAAATTAGTTAGATAAATAATAATAGTACACTAAAATTGTAATATTAATAAATGTAATAATAATAATAATAATAGTTTAGAAATAACAATATAAATTGATGCAAGGTATTAAATTTCTGAGAAAAAAATTGAAAAATAAATTAATTTTACATATTTGTTATTTTTAGGTGATGATAATGTAGGGATGTTTTAATGTAATAGAAGAATTAGGTTTTTGTGAAGTTGAAGATAAATTTTGGTATTAAAATGTTTAAGTTTGTGGTGTGTTTTTGTGTATTATATGATTTGTTTAGTTTTTATGTATGTTTTTAAATTATTTTTGCATATTATTGGTTATTTATTTAGATTAGATTATGAAAGTGTAATTATTTAAATTATAATTTTACTATTTTTATTGGTTTTTGTTATGTATGTAGTTTATTAAAATGTATTAGTATTATTATTTTTATTTCATGCTGTATATCTTATTTTTAACTTATAAATAATCTGTTAACAATAAATGTATGTTGTATAAATATGAATATATGTTTAAAAATCTGGCGTATAAGCCCAGGGTTTTTATACAGATTATTATTTTTATTATTATTATTATTATTTGTTTCCCCTCAGATTTTTCCTATTTTAATGGCGTCCATATAGATCCCTTCATTCCTTTATTTTTTATCCTATACACTACTGTTTCTGAACATCTGGTAGCCTTAGCTGTTTCTTTTATTCTTTTACTAATACTCATTTTATTTTAATAATTTAAAGCATTCATTATTTTGCATTTCTCTTTTGTTTACAAACATTTCGTTCTTCCCTGTTTCTATAACTCCATAACTATAAATATACCTTGCGCCTTGAGTTGGACTATTGTTTGTTAAGGTAATGAATGCAAACATTACATTTGTTTTTAAAACCTTTTTCAGACCCCTGTCAACTTTTCTCTCGCTTGGTCCCCTTCGTAAACATAACGACAAAGAACCTTCCCGTTGGTTTTTTTACTGCATATATATAAATTTGCAAAAATATTTTATTTAAAACACATAACGCTCATCTTACTAAAGATGGTGTTCAAACTAAGCAATTATCAGGACCGTAGTTTACTCCGCTAAGAAAAAACATTGTTGCGTTTGGCCTTTATTTCGTTAGTTACTGCGCGATAAGAATAGAATTAGCAAATGTGGAATTTTACCAAATACCGTGTTTCCTTAGTAATTTCGACTCACAGAAATCTACAAAAATACAAAATAAATAATGTAATCTGAATAAGAGAAAAATTTTCTGCATAAGGTAAGCTGAAAATTATAATAACCGAAAATTTTCACCATGTTATTAGCAACTTGGCGATAGCATGAGTGTAGAAAAGGAAGAAGCTAATGGAAACATGAATGCGTTAGAGACAGAGATATAGCATTTAAAGTATGTTAAATTTGAGACAAGTTATGGTTTCAAGTCGGAAGTAAATCAAATGTTGTTTTGAAACTAAAAGATTAAATCTGGTGTTCCATTTACATAATCTTCTCTATCTGTTCTGCACACAAACTATGCTTGTAAAAAGGTAGAGTCACTTGAAAAGTTCAATGCCATAGCCGGGATTTAAACTACGGATCCCCTGGTTTCAGTCCAGTTGCTCTAGCCGCTGAGCTTCCATGGCAACATGCCGAAATGGCATTAAATTCCCGAACTGACTCTAGGATTTCTCGGTAAACCAAGGGGGTCTCATTTTGAGACGACATTCCCAGTGACAACTTACAATGTCGGAAGTACTTTAAGTCCCAGGATTTATAGTTTAACTACCCATTAGGTCAATCATTGCCAATTGTTTCCTCCACACGAGCTAAGTGTATGGCAGGAGTTGGAAAGGTAGTGTCAGAGTGAAAAATTCAATGCCATAGCCGGGATTTGAACCACGGATCTCCTGGTCTCCGTCCAGTTGCTCTAACCGCTGAGCTAACACGGCAACATGCTGACATGGCATTAAATTCCCAAACTGACTCGAGGTTTTCCCAGTAAACCACAAGGAGATCAAATTATTTTGAGATCAAATTCCGAGTGGCAAAATACAATGTCGTAAGTACCTTTAAGTCCCGAGCTTCAAAGTTTAACCAAGCATTGGGTCAATCGTTTCTTCCACGTTAGTCGTGTGTAGCACAGGGCTTGGAAAGGTAGAGTCAGACTATGAAGCCCGGGACTTAAAGTACTTCCGACATTGTTAATCGCCATTGGAGTATGTCATCTCAAAATAATTCGAGAGAGAGTGGTTTATCGGGCAAACCTCAAATCAGTTGGAGAACTTAATACAATGTCGAAATGTTACGATAGTAGCTAAGTAGTTAAAGGAACTGGACGGAAACCAGAACGTCTGTGGTTCAAATTCCCGGCTTGAATTTTTTTCATTCTGACTTTAGTTTCTAACTCCTTTCCTACACACAGCTAGTGTGGCAGAAACGATCTCATATTCTTACAAAAGAACATTCTTTTTTCTACATCATGCTCCCAATAAATATTAGCAGCAATTTATCTTATTACTTGCTTCCTTGTAATTAGAAGGGAAATAAGGGGGGGGGATACAATAGGCTAAAGCGAAGATTAAACCTTTAAAGCTGGTCGCTATGTGAAGCAATAAAATTGAAAGTCGGTTCTCTTTTCATGATCAAAGGCAAAGCAAAATACATGAAATGAACGAGCACTTCCGGTTTTAGAAAAATTTAAGTAGTTTACAAAAGTGAAACCAATAACAGGGAATATCTCGAAAAGGCTTAATTGTACAAAAATTGTATATGGTGTAGATTGTGAATTTTAACAAGATTTTTATTTTTGTGTATTGTCTCCCCCCTCTCCCTCCCTCTCTCTCTCTCTCTCTCTCTCTCAGGTTTTCCAGTTACACAAGTCATTCAGAATGAACAGGTCTTCAGCAGGTATTTGCAGAAAGTTCAAGATATACCTACACTTGTTTGTCATGAAAATATCCAAAACATATATTTTGATAAAAATCGTTAGAGCCATATTCAAGAAAATCAACATTTTCGATGTTTAGGGTAGTTGGGGATATTTTCTGAAGATCGTGTTGCATCCTTGGTAGATGCTGGGATTAAATACCAAGTTTGATACTTAACCAACTTGTCGATTTTGAGTTATGCTGCACACACACATATCCGCGTGTGAACTTTTTCTAAAAATGTTTTTTTCTGGACTCAGTTGCCTCAAAATGTGTTTTTCCGGTGAAAGCTCGACATTGTCTTTTCGGTGGAATACAATACCTTCTCTACCCACAATGTACGTACGTGTAGAAAATGTAATATAATTCAAAAGTGTGAAATATCTTTAAGCATTAAAACTATTTTGAATAAGCCCACACGTGAAACACACTGCCAAGAATTATTTGCTTTAAACTCAATGGTAAACGTCCTGCATGAAAATACCTCTCACCAACGTAAGAGCCGCAATGAAGACCTACGGCCATATCTTTACCATGCATATACTTCAGGAGCGGTTGTTGGTGTTTATGTCAACTGAAGAAAGTAGAATGTCACCAAAACTAACCAGAGAGCTATATTGTGGGGCAAGTATAACACAGTGGGTTTTTTTTTTTTATGAATTTCAACTGATAGATTTTAGATCTATTTTAATCTCGGAAAATTAATTTAATGTACTGAAATATTGCAGAAGTTCCAAGTGCAGTGCTTAGTAACACTTGTATGCAATGTATAGCTACTTATACTGCTCTTTACAAGATTAAAAAATCCAAAACCTTTATTGATATCAAAGATAGAATACTCAATTTTACACTGTTTTTCAATGAGACCTCTGTGGAACAGCAAATAAGATTTTACTAGGTTTTTCTGCAAAATTACTGATTCATTTATTTTGAGGAATGGGTGCCCCACAAAGGAGTGCCGTATGCAAGATGACTAACCTATGCGTAGTTAACATTTAGCAATGAGTCCAAAGGAAGGTGCTTCTTTAAAACTGAAACATTATAACTTAGGCTCTCTACACAGTGACACTGTAACACCAGCAGTTGCAGGCTTATCATCGGGCAAGTCTAGTCATCTTAATTCCTTACTATATACACCAGGCTTGGACATGTATGCGCTTATCCACTGTGACATTGTTTAAAAAAGAAAAAAAAAAGAAAAAGCTTATTCATTTAGCCACTGAAGCAAATTTCTGGTGATATCGTTATTAGTGTATATTTTCTATACTGTCTCCTTCATACACTCGAAGTATCAGCTGGTCAATCATTAATAAAACGTTAAAGAATGAACATTACAGACTGTAGTGATATAAGTGCTGATACTTCTATTGGCAATTAAGGGCAGTATAATGAAAATATTACAGTAGTATTTGCTTAATTTGCGGATTTATAATTTTATTTATTAATAATACAATGTTTTCAGGTTGATTACTATCTCCAAGTGGACGTAACACATACAAGCAATACGTGTTTATCTCCCCGAGTGCGCGAGGAGGTAAACGTATCGCCGTGAGTGAGCCCCGCTCTAACGAAATGAGTCCAAATGAGCCGGTCCCCATGGCCACGGTCGCTAAAGCGTCTCGTTTTGGTGCTTCGTGGGCAGGGGATCGTGGGTTCGAGTCCCGCCTTGGGCATGGATGTTATATGTTTGTGCAATGTGTATATGTTTGTAAAAGAAACAGTAATACCAGTAAACAGTAAAACCTACGGGGGGAAATGTAAATAGGGATACAGTACCAAATTTAAAAAAAAAAAAAAAAAAAAAAAAAAAAAAAAAAAAAATGCCTTCTACAAGGCCAATAGCCTCTCACTACCTAGGTCAGCAGGTCATGTATTGAGACGTGAACATGTTAAGCAAATTGGATAATCTATATTGACAGACGTTGTTCAATTCACGGCGAAGTTATGATCATGCGAAAAACATCAGGTAGTGAACTATGTTATCGATGTGTAGTTAGACAAAGAGAAAAACGAAATGAGAACATATTAAGGTACCACTTATTCAAATATTTGTATCTGTACGTGTATTTATAACTTCAGAAACAATTCCAGCACCAACACGTGAAGGCGAGACCCTTAAGGCATGACTACTGAACGGGAAGTTTGCTGTTAAAACTCTAGAGAGGACCCTCCTTCTTGAATAAGGTTCTTTACCGGGTTCCCTCAATCCTCATAACTAGAAAAAATTGGGGAAAAGGTCCCTAAGTATAGTCCTGTAACGCTCTGTCCCAAAATTTCCATTTCCATTTATTTAATTTCATTATACCCATATCACCATCTGTGGTGCCGTATGAACTACAAGAGGGCATTAAATTCTATTCGGAAACTATTTCACCAATATTGATTGATATTTACTTGATCCAATATTCTTATTGAGCCAGATGGCTCGACTGGGACTGGCGTTCGGAAGGTGGTGGATTCGATTCCCAGCGGCCGACTTCTTTAACCCATGGGTTCTTTGGGGGGTTTTCCCGGGTAACTAGGCGAATGCTGGGGAGGTTTCTTTATTCCCCCAAACTTGCTGCCCCTTCATTTCATTTCCATTTCATCCAAACCGGTTTCTTTCAGTGTTGTAAATGACGGCGATGACTGTGTTAGTGACGCCGTTCCGTGGAGGTGACTGTGCTCTGGAAATACAGCTCTAGGCGGCGGGATGGCATATTTAGACGTCTGTAGACTCAGGAGGTTCGCTCGAACCTAAAGTACGGGCCCCTAGTGCTTCCCGCGTCGAGATGAACAGTTTGGAAACGTGGCTCCCTCCTTGTCCGGATTCAGCCGCCCTTTGAAATTACACTCATCTCATCCTCTCCTCAAGAGGTCCGACGTACAATAAGCCAGTGGTTGCAGTGCGGAATCCATTCCGGCATCCCTCTCCCTCCCCCTTACCACAGACACCAATGTTCTTCCGCACGGATATACTATGGAACATATCCAAATATTTTTAAAACGTTTTATTTATTTTCGGCTGCATAACTGTGCGGTAACAATACAACCAGATAAAAATGCAAATGCAATACAACGCGGCACATACTTAAAACTTAATGTAAACAAATTTATGGAAATCAAATATGTTCTGCTACACAATAATGGAGATACAGTAAAATAACCCAAGGCCATGTAAAAAACTATAAGAGGATAATTGAGAATAGTTCATAGAGTAAAATGCTTAGTAGCCAATTTTTAACTAGGCCGCGCCGTGGCAGAGTGGTTAGATGACTCGCCTCTCACGTAGAGCCCTGGGTTCGATCCCAAGCGACCGCAAGCGAGATTTGTGGTGGACAAAGCGGCGCTGGGGCGGATTTTCTCCGGGTACTCCGGTTTCCCCCGCCATCTCATTCCACCGGTGCTCCATCATCATTCATGTATCATCAGTGTCAACGCCTACGGTGCTATAAGTAGTTAAAGCGGGCGTTAAACACTATCCAAAAAAAATTTAACCAAAGAAATGTTCTTTTTTTTTTTTTTTTTTTTTTTTTTTTTTTTTTTTTTTTTTTTTTTTTTTTTTTTTTTTTTTGCTATTCAGTGGAAAGGGTATCTCCTTTATTATATTGTTAGCTTTTATCTGCTATATATCGTCATATTATATAATATATTTCACTATTAGAAGACACCCGCCTATTTTTGGAATTGCTATTTCATCAGGTCTCTTCTTTCCAACTCAGCGTCGCCTATAATTTTCGGAAATTGGTTTTGTTACATTTGCGCGAAGTGTCCTCTGTTGCTCGTTAGCCCAGAGCTTGATCCAAAGGTATTGGAAATCGTTAACTCTACAGATATAAATATGTGTGCTTTAGCGAGATTTAGAACTTTTAATAGCAAGTTTTTTACCATTTCTATAGGTTGACCAATTGTACAATTGATTATGTTAGAAAAGGACTTCAGAGGCTATTCCCACAATATTGATGACAGTTCAGAAGTGCTGCTTGTATAAACATGATCTGCTCTTCTGTACAGACGGATAATAATTACGTTTATACAAATGATAACAACACAGGGTTAGTTGGTTGTGCTTTTGTTATGTTTGCTACAGACAATACAAGCTTGCATCAGTGTACACAGTACCGGAACTTTTAGCCTTAAAGAAAGCAATTGATTGGAGTGTAGATAACCTAGAGAATCTAAGTGATTCCCAAGCTGCGCTTGAAGCAATATGTGATAACTATAATCTAAATCCTATTATTGCAATCTATATTAAAAATACAATTACAAAAAACATTTATTTTTATACTGGGTACGTGGTCATGCTGGAAATGTAGGCAATGAAAGAGCTGATGAACTTGCAAAAGCAGCCTCTACATTAGTTACAAAATATACAAAATGCCCAATATCGTTGGTAAGGACATGCTTAACAGTTGAAACTCAATATGGCAAAAAACTATTAATGGTAATTTTCCGAACAGATGTTCTTTCCCGAAATTCAAGATAGAATAGATATAAACCATTTTTAGTCTTCATTTACAATGACACAATTCATGACTGGACACGGAAAATTTGATCATATCTTGAACGAATTAAAATAGTGAGTCTAAACAATGCCACATTTGCCTGTTCACATCCAATACAGAATGTTAATCACTTACTCTTTGACTGTCCATTACACGAAAGGAAACGGCTCAGATTAATAATGCACTTAAGACTTCTGTAATAAAGCTTCCATTCCACCACTACACATTATTAGAAAACAGTGTTGCTACTCAGAATTTAAAATATTTGACAATAATATATCTAATTCATTATAAATAATTACCTACATTTCCTCATATATTTAAAATACTTAATACAGTTATGTAAATACATCTTTTATTATTCCAATGAATATGTTCCTATTTTTGTTATCTGTATATTTACATTAATGTTAATTCTTTTGTTGTGACATTATACTTAATATTAACCGTTATTATGTAAAAGTACACATTGTTTACAACTACAGTCCTACTATGCAATTGTAAAATGTGACTAACATTTTGGAAATTCAATAAATAAATTGTCAAAACCTTTGGGCATTTTTGGACAAAATCAAAATATCGAAAATTGTTCCATATAAAGAGTAGTTGGAGAGGCGGGTGGATTTTTTTTAACATTATTATGTTGCATTCATGGAAAATAGACTAAAATATTAAAGTAGGTGATTAAGCAAATTTTCGTTTTTGATTTATGGGGTTCTCTCTTTCTCTATATCCCTCTTTCTCTCTGACACACACACACTGCACATAATCTAAAAGTCACATGCTTTTCATCCACATGACTATTTGAACTGCAAACAAACTGTTCTTACACAGAATTAAACTTCTATATAAATCATGCCAATGAGATACACATTCGGTAAAATTGTCAAAGTACATAGTTCCTTTTAAGTATAAAAGTAATAAGTTAATATCAGCCTAAGGGGATAGTAAAATCTTTTAAAAGCAGTATCTATGATGCAACTTACGATTTAGGTTATCTCTGGTTGTCCTGGAGCAAAACAAAAAACGAAAGCCAAAGGACGATTTTCAATAATCTCCCGCCCCCCAAACCAAGCTAAACTTTTCGTTCAACAATTTTGTAATATTAAACTTCGGATAAAGCGCTTCAACGATATTGTTTAAACTACCGTCTATTAAACATATTTACATAACAAATATTGTATATCTGAAATCGCTAAAGGACACGATGTATTGCATAAAGATGTGTAGAATTAACAGCTTTCGACATATTCCTTGCTATTGGTTTCAATTTTAAAGTACTTATGCTTGTCTCAAAAGCGAAGTCGTCACTCGCTTTACTCTTTTTTAATCCTGCACAAGCAAATATAATCTAATAGCAAATACGAATGGATCAAAAACGCTTTTTAGAAAACGGGCAGTGGCGGAGTCTGTGTGTGACGTGGGGAGGAGAGAGGGAATGCGATAATCCAAGAACCAAAATTCGCTTACATACCAATCTTATTTTTTAGTATAGCTTTATCCAGTGATGCGAATTGAAAATTAAAGAAAAATTCTCCAAACTAAACTACCTTTTACAAGTTTTGGAATTTTAGATTTTCGCAAAAAATGGTTCAAAGGATTCTGATTAAAACATCCGCATTTTCAGGAAGTTTATGTTGCAAACCAATTGCATACCTGACATTTTCTGAGAATAGCTTCTGAAGAACTCCTTGATTCGGAATCACTTTCGGAAAAGCGGTTATCATTAAGAGATCGACAAAAATTTGCTGTACAAAAAATCTTGAATTCCTTCAAGCACACTACTCTTTCCTGAATTTATTTTTGTAGAGTTAACGATTTCCTACATATTCCTATATATTTATATAGCATCCTCAAAAGGAAAGTCGTCATTCGTTTTTCTCTTTGTTACACCTGGACAAGCAAATAAAAAATTAAATCGTATAGCAAAGCTTTTAATAGATTTGAGTAACCTATTAGCCTACTATATTCCCTTATTTTCTCATCTACTTATAAAGAATTAAATAACTGAATAATTGCTGCTAATGTAAAACTCGGTTGGCATGATTTATATTTAGAGGAATAAACCTTGTAAGCGTAGTTTGTTTGCAGTACAGGTGGATGGCACACAAACAAACATTAGAAAATCGCATTGTGTGATTCTACGAGTGATCGGGCGGAGGGACATGTTTCTTGCTATTTGTTTCAAATTTAGAATCCTTATATTTTCTCAGAAGGGAAGCCATCATTAGTTTTTCTCAATTTTACTCCTAGACAAATAAAGATAACCTATTATCAATCGCATAGCGAAAGCTTTTCAAAGGTTTTACTACTCTTTAGCTCAGTACATTCCCTTATATCTTGTCCAATTACAAGCAATTATATAATTTGATAAATTCTGCTAGTGTATATATCGTTAGCGTGAATTATATAAAAGTGTAATGCGTTACAAAACGTTTGCTTGCACTACCGGTAGATTAAATCATGTATAAGGAACACTTACGATTTTTAAAATAAGGCCAATTTTGGGGTTTCTGTGTCTGTTTGTATGCGAAGGAGAGAACACCTTAACTCAAAAACGAAAAGTCGGTATTGGTATTTTTGTTCATCATTTTCCTAGAATGACACATTCACATTTTCAAGGAAATCCCACAAACTCAAAAATGCTTTCTTCTTTCTTTGCACGACAAAATTTTTAAAATGTTTGATTTTCCCAAACTATTTTGATAAAATTGCCGTATATTAAAGATATTTACACGACAAATAACATTTATATCTTGAATTTTCTGAGAATATTCTGTGATGAACTCTTCATTCGGAATCACTTTTGCATAACCGGTAAACCGTAAGAGATATGCAAAAATATGCTATACAGAACGTCTATCTCTCGTTAAAGCACACTATTTCTTTGCTGAATTTATTTTTGTAGAGTTAACGGTATTTCTTGCTATGGGTTTGAAATTTACAATGTTTGTACTTTCCTCCAAAAGGAAGTGTTCATCTGTTGTTTTTTTTTTTTTGTTGTTTTTTTCATTTTTTTTTTTCATTGTCATTCCTGGACAAGCAAATATAACCAAATAGCAAATTAAACCGCAGAGCGAAAGCTTTTAATAGATTTGCCTACCTTGTAGGCTACCATACTCGGTATTTTATTATCTACCTATAAGGAATTAAATAGGCTGATAATATTTGCCAATATGCATAAATTTAGCATGATTTAGATACAAGATTAATACCCTGTAAGGGTACTTATTTAGCAGTGCCGGAAGATAAAATCATGTGAATGGCACAGAATTATTTTAGAATGTGGACAGAATGTGTGTTTGTGTTTGATGGGAAGTTGGAGAGGGATATAATGTGGTAAATCAAGATCCGAAAGTCGGTTAAATACCAATATTGATATTTCAGTTTAGCAACTTCAAAGGAAATGAAAAAAAGATTTGCAAGAAAATCCCCCCAATCAAACACATCTTTACATGAAAAGATATTCAATAAAGGTAGAATTGAACACATACGATTTTAGAATATGGCCAGTCTGTGTACGGAGAAAAATAGAGCGCCTTAACTCAAAAACGAAAAGTCAATTAAATACACATTTTATTATTTCCGTTCATCATATTCCAAGAATGCGACATTCATGTTTTCAAGGAAATTTCTGCTCTACAAATTCATATCTCTTTACAAACTAATATATATTTACAAATTAATCTCTCTTCACAAACTGGCATCTCTCTACACACAAGATTTTCAGAATGTTTGTTTGTCCAAAGTGGCTCATACGATATTTATTTAACCACCTTGTATTCATTATATTTACCGTAAAATGAAATGCATATATTGATCTTTTTGTTAATCACGTCAGAAGAGCTCTTCATTCGAAATCAATTTTGCATTACCTGTTAAAACTAAGAGATCGCCAAATATTGCTATACAAAAGCTCTAGATCTCGTTACAGTACATTTTTTCTTTCCTGAATTTATGTTTGTTCAGTTAACGGTTTACGACATATTTTTTAATATTAATTTCAATTTTAATATACCTATACTTTTTTCGTCATTCGCTTTTATCTTTTTTTACTTCTGGACAAGCAAATATTACCAATTAGCCAATAAATCGCACAGCGAAAGATTTCAATGGATTTGACTATCCTACTGTATAGCCTACTGTATTCACGTAAATACTCCTCTGCTAATAAGGAATTAAATAGCTTGATAATTACTACTAATGTACATATCGTTAGCATGATTTAGACAAAAGAGTAATCCTCCTTAGGAGTAGTTATTTAGCAGTACAGACAGAAGTCATATGAATAGAAAAAGGGCTGTGGGAGTCTGTTTGTAACGGAGGAAGTGTGAGCGAGAGAGAAAGAGAGCGGTAACTCAAAATCCAAAGAGTGGTCAAATATCAATCTTCACATTTGGGTTTAGCATCTTCCAAGAATGCGAAATTATTTTCAAGAAGATCCCCAAAACCAAACACCGCCTAACAGTGACTAATTCTCGCAACAATGGCTCTAACGGTTTTGATTAAACTACCGTATTGAAGGATATTTATGTAACAAACAAAATTATTAGCTAGAATTTTCAGGGAGTATCCCCTGAAGCCCTTTTTATTCTGAATGAGTATTGCATAACCGGTTAACAGTATGAGACGGAAAAAAGGTGATACACAAACAATTTAGATGTTAAAGTACACGGCATGTTTCATGAATTTATTTTCGTGGAGTTAACGGTTCACGACTTACTCCTTACTATTGGTTTCATATTTAAATTACTTATAATTTTATCAAAAGGCAAGTCGTCCTTCGTTTTTCCCCTTTTCCTCCTGGACAAGTTAGAATAATCTACTATCAAATTCAATCGCATACCGAAGGCTTTTAAGAGATTTGGTTACTCTTTTAACATTTGGAAAATAATGGAAATGAAATTGTAGATGAGTAAACAACTCGGCCTTCTCCTACCGACCTGGAAAAACCAAGAAAAGTCGTTGTGAGGAAGGAACTTCAACACATAAAAGCGTTTATTGATTGTAATTTATCTATTGCATATTTAAATAAATCTGTTCAGTGTATTGCTGCAACACCTATTGCAGAAAAGCCAACATCTACATAGTTCTGGACACAAAAAAGTAAATTTGAAATAGTGTCAAAAGAATTTAGTTACAAAATTGGAAGTTACAATTGAAGTTGTAGGTTATGAAAATGAAGATAATGATCAAAATTCAGAAATATTTCTGCAATTGAAGCAAAAGTTCAGGCAAACACAAAGCAGGAGTACAATATTTCAAATTTGACTCTTCTTCCAAAAAGTTGATCATGTAAACAAAATGGAAAATGAATTCAACATTAGCAACAGAATGGGTAAAAATCAAAGTCACTACTGAAAGAAAATGTGATTTTGACCACCCCTGACCAAAAACCAGGCAAAATGTTAGATTATTGTTACAGAAAAAGTAAGCGGGGTCATGCCGAGTAAAAAATATTTTGTGTCCATAAAAGCAAAGCATAAACATTCGTGCTCACGTCCAGAAAAGACTAATTCTGAGTAACCTAAAAGAAGCATATAAATTGTTCAAAAAAATGTACCCTACAGATAAAATGGGTTCTCTAAATTTGCTTAATTACGTACTAAAAACTGTGTCTTAGCAGATGCGAGTGGTACATATTCAGTGCGTGCGCGCGCGTTCAATGATAATTGGAGCAAAATTTCAACGTGAAAGGCTTCAGATGAGTAAAGATTTAGCTTAATTCCTAGTTTCGTTTTTTCCTCGTAAGAATCTGAAGATATTTAAGAAATTAATTTTATGGTCGGCCGCAAACTAAATACGGAACGGCGAACGGTACGAACTTCCTAGCTCTAAGAATGATGTACTCTTGCAAAAGACAATTTTTTTTTTTTTTTCAATTTTTGAACTCTGATAATGCAAACATTAGAAAAGAGGAAAATATACAATTTTAGTTTTGAGATCCTCTCACAGAGTACTAAAACATGTGCAGAGTATCAAATAAAAAGAAACCGGTAATGTAAATTACATTGGATCACTTGACATGTGTATGGCCTCCTTGGTAGATGTTGAACTTAAAATATGAAGATTGGTATTTAACTGATGAGGCGAGTTTTGTCCATCTCTTACGGTTTACCAATTATGCAAAAGGCATTTACAATGGACAGGGCTTCAGCGAGTATTCCATGAAAATTCAGTTTATGCATTTTATTTTTCATGTAAATATTCTAAATATAGCTTAACCCAAATTAATACATCACTTTTGAGGAAATCAAACATTAGGAAAAATGTTCCATGTAAAAGCTAGCTTACGGTAGGAGGAATTTCTTGAAGTTTTCATTTCGCAATTTTGAAAATGAACTTGTACATCAAGATGTGTATTTAACGACCTCTCTTTCTCTCCCTCTCTCTCTCTCTGTCTCTCTCTCTGTCTCTCTCTCTGTCTCTGTCACTGATGCTTTTCTAAAAATCGAAGGTGTTCCATCCAAAAGACTTGTACTACAAACTTTTCTGGCAAAGATTTAATCTTCATTATAATTCATGCTAACGAGATATACACTACTAGAACTCACAAAATGGCTTAATTCATTGTAAATAAAAGTGAAATAAGCGAATATACTGGGATAAAGGGTTGAAGTTAAGTTTTTAAACGCTATCGCTATGTGATTGCCTCTGATATTAGATCTTTGCCTATCCAGCAGTATAAAAAAGCCTGTACAGATAGAGAAAAGCATGTGAACGGAACACATTAGACTTAAAAAAGTACAGCGTGTATGAGTGGGAGGGAGCGAGAAAGAGAACACAAAAACATAAGGGGTCATTCCATGTCAATTCAACAAATCTATTTTACCTCACCATCTCAGTTTTTGATGAAATTTTATACTCAAAGTAGCTGTTAAAACTAAGAAAAATACCAAATTCCATTTTTATCTTAAACGGTTTCCAAAATACAGATATGTATAATTTCCAAAAATCGCTCAAAATTGCATGATGGCCAACTGTTTAAACAATCATAGATCCTCTACTAATTGAGCTAGAATCATGAGGGGGTTGTCATTTTGTGGCATTTTAAAATCCCTTCAATACGATATACCACACACTATAGGTTGTGACGAATTTTTTTTTTATTTTTTTTTTTTTTTTTTACAAATTCAAAAATAAAAATTTATATCCAAAGTTTATAAAAGCTCATTCTGAAAATTTAAAAAAAAAATAGGTAATAGATTATGCTATTGTTAAATCATGTTCCAAGTTTGATTGTGGGACTATGATGTGTTCATTATAACATTAATTATAAAGTAAAGGTGGTTGTAACAAAATTTTATATTGGAAAAAACTGCATGCCTGAACAAAGTTAATGATTATACATTTTATAAATTGTTCAAAACAAATCCCAGCCATCAATTGCGTATTATAAGTCTATAATATTGAAATGATTTACATCAAGGTTTAAAGTAAATATTTTAGAACATTTTTATTTTTTTTTTTTTTTTTGAGTAAAACTGACTTTGAACGCTTGTGATAAAATGTTGTTAGCAATTACGACTCACATCTAAAATAGATATTGGCACTTACGCCTTGTTCAAAAAATTCACTGGAAGCACTTCAGCAGTTTTTCGTTACTTCGTAAATTTTCATTTTCAGATAGAACATAAATTCTTCCTGTTAGAGTTATTGGGCTTACAACAAGGAGGACTTTATTAAAAGGTATCTACAGCACATCAGGCCTTCTAGGATAGCTAAATAATGGTGAAGACCCTTGAGGATGAAGGAACGCAACTTTTACTTCTTCACTTTCTTCCAGTATATACGCAAGCCACCGATTTGAAAAATAAACAACTCATATAACCCTTGCAATCTGTTAATTTCAGTTGGTCTATTGACTTTGAAACAAATAGTTGAAAAGAGTTTGTTGAATCTGAAAAGAACATGACTCGCAGTTTACTTAGGCTTGAAGCTAGTGGTATGAAGGCACGATACTGCCCAGTTCCTTTAATTGTGTGCGCTTCACTAAAACGATCTTTTAGAAATATCTCCGACAACACACGTTCCTCCTGAGTACTAAAATCAAAACTTATTCCCGTTATATTTTTCACAAACCACACGTACAACTCACCTGGGGTGAAGATTTGGCTTTCTAAAGGTCGTTGCAAGCTAGCCTTTGCGGCTAATCTCTCTTCTGTACCGCCGACTCCATCGCACAATCCTTTACCATGGGCAGTAGCAGAAACGTGTCATTCAGCTGCAATGCCGAAGTCTTGTTTATGACGACATAGATTTATAAACAGTTTTTATTTTTATATTGAGCAGCAGACCCATCAGAAAAAATAAATGATTGTTCTAGGAACTTTTCCAAACTTTGCAGTCAAAAAACGAATTTCTCTCTTTTGGAACGTATACACAGTCACTCTGTTGTGTTCAAGACAATCTGAAATAACTACATAATTCAAGTGTTTGATCTTTTCTTCCTCTTTGTAATAATTACAAAAGGGTGAACTGTAGCCTAATCACTAGCCCAGTGATAACTTTGGACTTCATCTTGTACAACCATACTGTAGTTCTCTAGAAAGTCAAGTGTTACATCATATTCAGATTTAGTCAGTTTTTTCCTTTATCTGATTCATGTATGCGGTTTGTAGCTTTGCGACAAAATCATGGCGGATTAAGACTGTTAACTTATTGCTGATCAGTTCAATAATCTCTGTTGATGGTTTTTATGTTTCCAAAGCATCAACTGATATCCACTGCTTAAATTTAATTTTTTCAATGAGCTTTTCCTGAAATGATCTTTCTAAGGTTATTTTAATGTCGTTATCTCCTGGACATGATTTACATTCACTCGTTTAACAGTCAATTAACGTAGGATTACATCTTATTTTTGCCATGAAATGTCCGTCAGTTTTTAACTAATTGTATGCAATTGTTCCCAATTTTGCATTTTCTATCACTTTCACATTGTGATGTGTTGTACAAGCACACACTGCGTCGGTTCCAGTTGACCTTGCCAAAACGCAGTTCTTAGGCCGAAGCTCAGCAAATTTAGAAAAACCTATTTGCATACACGAAAAAATATCAGGACTTAAAAAGAGCATAAGCCTTTTTAAGGTTGCATAAAATTAGCCTTTTTGATTGTTTGGTTTTATTTCCACTTTTATCAACTACGTTTACATAATTAGCATTCTTTTTTAATATAAAAATATTTTTTCAATAAAATTTTAAGGGCTTTATTAAAAACTCATACCTTTCCTTCTAATCAACGGGAATATTCTATTTTTCATCAGTTAACAGTAAGAGCTTTTGCTGAATATATCTTGAAGATGTTAGCTCATTCTTTTAAATAGTTAACATTGGCAAGTTAGGGCATTTCGTCTCCCCTTAAAACCCACAATTTACATAATGAACATGTTTTTCTAGAGCTAACGATTTCCAACATATTATTGCTATTTATTGTTTGTGTGTGTGTGTATGAGAGAGAGAGAGAGAGAGAGAGAGAGAGAGAGAAAACAATATCTAGTAAATGAATATCCGATAAAGTTCTAGATATTTAAGTTAGGCATCTCCCAAGGATTCTACATGAAAGTAATTAAACAAACCCTCATTCCCATACTATCCTCTACATGAAACAATTTTCGAATATTTTGATTTACCAATAAAAGACTCCACAGATTTTCTTTCAACTACGTATATAAAAGATATATACACCTACATTACAAACAAAATATACATTTTGTGTTTTCTGGAATAGCCTCTGAAGTCCTCCGCATTCAGAATCACATTTGCATAATTGCTAAATGGTAATGCTTCTTTAAAAAAAACTGCTATCTCCTTGAAACACACAATTTTTGGCATTTCTTTTTGAGTTAACAAAATTAGATATATTTCTTACTACTGGCTTCTGGTTTTAAAGTACTTATAATGTTTCTCTAGTGTGAAATCGTCAACCTTTTTGGTTTTTTATTTACCCTTAGACAAGCAAAGATAAGCTAATACCAATATAAGTCAAAAGCGATATTTTTAAAAGTTTTTGACTAACCTATTAGCCTAGGATAACCCCTTATTCAGATTTTATTTACAAGAAACTACTAATTGGAAATTTCTTTTAATGTATATCTTTTTTTCGTATGAAGTAGACAGACGAATAATCATGTCTAACAGTTTGTGTGGTTGGTGTACAGGTCCATGTCTTGAATGGAGAGAGACAGAGGGAGAAAAGAGATGAGAGAGAGAGGAGAGAAGGGAGAGAGAGGAGAGAAGGGAGAGAGAGGAGAGAAGGGAGAGAGAGGAGAGAAGGGGGAGAGAAGAGAAAGAGAAGAGAGACAGAACACGATAACTCAGGAACGTTAAGTATGTAAAATACCATTCTTGAAATTTAGGTAGAACATCCTCCAAAGATGCGACATAAAGACCTTCAAGAAAAAAAAAAAAAAAGAACCAAAACAACCCTTTAAATGGAATAGTTTCTATACTCTGTTTTTGCAATAATGTCCCTTAACGGTTTGATTGAACTGCCGTATTTTGAGAATATTTACTGATTAAAATGTATATCTTCAAGTTTCAGCGGAAGGCCTCTGAAGCCCTCTTTATTCTATTGCATAACTGCTAAACCGTAAGAGACGGACGACAATTTGCCTCTCAAAAATGTACATCTCGACAGATCCTAAAGGAAATATCGGTAACAATGCAAAGTAGATATTCGAGTTTGGCATGTAACAGGGATAAGACTGAACATTTTCAAAAAAGTTCCCCTACTCCAGTCTACCATTTACATGGAAAAGTTTGTAAAGATGTTGATAAAATGGCTCCAATGATTTGAATTCCAAAATACTTATACATTTCTCGAAATGGAAATCATATGTTTGGAAAAGAGATCACCTAATATAAAATTCAATAGCATAAGGATAGCTTTTAAAAGACTTGACTGTCGCTTTAGTAGTACATATATTCCCCTTATTTCTGCTTAAAGCGTACTAAATAAATTGAGAATTTCTGCTTATGTATATATCCAAAATATGAATTACGAAAATAAGCCTCAGCACGAATGGTTTGCTTGCTGCAGAAGTAGGTAAGTCACGTCAGTAGAACACCTTTCAATTTTAGGATTACGTCAGCGAGTGGGTATGTTTGAGAGAGAGAGAGAGAGACAAAGCGATAGATATAGTTTCATAGATCTATCGATGTTATGTCTGTGCCATGGAGAGAGAACACGATATTTCGTAAAGGGGTGGTGAAAC
Source organism: Hymenopus coronatus (assembly GCA_030762935.1). NCBI lineage: Eukaryota > Metazoa > Arthropoda > Insecta > Mantodea > Hymenopodidae > Hymenopus > Hymenopus coronatus. The sequence goes on along the minus strand of CM060900.1, from coordinate 459,642,811 downwards.
ACCAATCTTTATACTTTAGTTGGCATTTTCCAAGCATTCTACATGAAATTGTTACATTGATAAAGAAAGTTCTCCCGACACAAGATTCCTTTTACACGGAACAATTTTCTATATTTAAAATATTTGTAGAGTTAGCGATTTCCGACATATTCCTTGCTATTGGTTGTGAGTGAATGAATGAGTGAGAGAGAGGCTGAGACAGAGAGAGAGAGAGAGAGCACATGGCTACTCAAAAACGAAAAGTCTATTAAATATTAGCCTTAAAAATTAATTTTCCCATCTTATAAGTATACCACAGGAAATTTTCAAGAACATTTCCGAGACCCAAAGCAACCTTTATATGGAACAGTATTCCAAGGTTTTGACTTTCGACAAAATGACTCCAATGATTTTATTTAAACCACAGCACAGTCCACTTTATTCGGAACCACGTAAGCGTAACGGGTAAAACGTAAGAGATGCCAAAAAATGCTTAAAAAAATCCAGATGTTGTAAAAGTAAACAATTTGGCATGTATTCGTTTTTGTAGGCCTAACGATCTCATATATTCCTCGCTGTTGGTTCGAAATTTAAAATATTTCTACTTTTCTCTAAACGGAAATCATCATCCGGTTTTCCTTTGTTTTACTTATGGAGCAGCAAAGATAATATATGATTTACAACACAGTAATATCAGTTAGAAAAGAAAAGTATTCCATGTAAAGGGTAGCTTGTATCAAGGGAATTTTTAAAAATTCTTCATGTAGTATCCTTGGAAAATGACCAATTAAATATCAAGATTGGTACTTTACCAGCCTTTTGTTGTACAAGATATCATGCTATCTCTCTCTCATGCTTCAACTTAAATTTCAAGAGACACACACACACACACACACACACACACACACACACACACACACTCTCTCTCTCTCTCTCTCTCTCTCTCTCTCTCTCTCTCTCTCTCTCGCTCTCGCTGATCTTCAAATGACTATATCTGCTTGTGCTGCAAACGAACTATTCCTATCTAACTCATATTAACCAGATATACCAACATTAACAGACATTGACAATTTACTTCGTTCCTTTTAAATAGAAGAGATGTAAGGGAATACACTATACCTAAACTAAAGCAATAGTCAAATCTTATAAATATTGTCGCTGTGTGTTTTAAATTTTATATTTGTTTAACCTTGCTTCACCAAGAGTATAATATGTGAAAATCGGATTTTGATTTTCCTTCTGAGAAGAGTAGAAGTATTATAAAATGAATATACCAATAGCAAGGAATGTCTGGAATTGTGTGATTAACGATATTTTCTTTTTTTCTTTTTTGTAGCTATAATTGCCCTTCTCTTTCGTTTTTCAGTTATGCTGAAGTGATGACAAATAAACTGGACTTCAAAGACTATTCCAAGAAAATTGATCACATACATTTTTATTTCTCATGTAAATATTTAACATGACATGGTATAAACAAAATTGATAGTCATTCTACCGAAAGTCAAAATTTTCGAGTATTGTTCCATATAAAGGTTGGTTTGGATCGGCGAAATATTCTTGAAAACTTCCAGTGGCATATTTGTAAGATGCTAAAATTAAATTTTAAGACCCATATTTAATAGACTTCGCTTTTGGGTAATCATGTCTCTCTCTCTCTCTCTCTCTCTCTCTCTCTCTCTCTCTCTCTCTCTCTCTCTAACCCCCTCCCATTTGTCTCTCTCATACACTCACGAAACCAATACCAAGGAAAATGTCGGCAAAGGTTAATTCTACAAACATTTTAAATTTAGTAAATTATTCCATCTAATGGGTAGTTTCTGTGGGGAGATTTTTTTTTTAATATCCTCATGTAGAATCCTTAGAAGATGTTAACTAAAATATAAAGATTAGCGTTTTAAAAGCTCTTGGGTTGCGGGACATCATGCGCGCTCTCTCTCTCTCTCTCTCTCTCTCTCTCTCTCTCTCTCTCTCTCTCTCTCTCTCTCTCTCTCTCTCTGCTACACACATTCCATCCATCCATCCATCCATCTGCCTCGTATCTCTATCTCACACACACACGCTGACCTGGTCATAAAATTGGAAGTGTTCCATTCATATAATTTTTATCTACTTATATATCAAACACTCCATTCATACTGGGGTTTATTCTCCTAATTCATGTTCTGAATATATGTATACAAAGCAAAAATTGCAAATTTATTTAGAACCCTTTCGTTATAAACGGTAAGACGTACTATGCTATACTAAGAGAATTCTTCAAGTGCCTTAAAAGCTGTCGCTGTGCTAATGAATTTCATATCAGGTGATACTCGCTTTTCCAGTAGTGAAACAAAAGCAAAATATATGATAACCATTTTGAGAAACATATAAGTATATCACAATTCAAATCATGCTATCAACATTTTCAAGGATTTTCCCAAATAGTTGTGAGACAGGCGCAGAGGAGTTATTTTGAAAAGTTTGGTGATCCATCCATCTTAGATGCTTAACTCGAATATCCAGGTGGCATTGTAACCGATTTTCCCTTTGTGATATATCAAATGTACATTTTTTGTGATGGAAATCTTTGTATATCCCTCACAGTTTTGCAGCATACAAAAGAATAAAGAGGGCTTCAGAAATGATCCCCTGAAACTTAAAGATATACATTTTATTGCTATAAACTGTGCATAATTAACATTTAGCAATGAATCTAAAGGAAGATGCTTCTTTAAACTGAAACATTATAGCTTGGGCTCTCTACACAGTGACACTGTAACAGCAGCATTTTCAGCCTTATCATCGGGGAAGTCTGGTCCTCTTAATCGCTTACTAGATACACCAGGACTGGACATGTTGTTGCTTATCCACTGTGAGTGACATTGTTTAAAAAAAGAAATGCGCATTCATTTGGCCGCTGAATCAAATTTCTGGTGATATCGCTATTAGTGTATATTTTCTATACTGTCTCCTTCATACACTCGAAGTACCAGCTGGTCAATCATTAACAAAATTTTGAAGAATAAATATTATTTGCAGACTGTAGTGATATAAGTGCAGATAACTGTATTGACAATTAAGGGCAGTGTAAAGAAAATGTTACATTAATATTTGCTTCATTTGCGGATTTATAATTTTATTTACTAATAATAAAATGTTTTCAGGTTGATTTGTATCTCCAAAAAAACCTAACACATACAAGCAATACGTGTTTATCTACCCGAATGCTTGGGGTGGTAAGCGCAACGCAGAGTGAGTGAGCCCAGCTCTAACGAATGCTCTTATCAGAAATGAGTTCGAATGCCTTCTACAAAGCCAATGCCCTCTCACTAACTAGGTCAGGAGGTCATGTGTTGAGCTGTGAACAAGTGAAGCAAATCGAATAATCTATATTGACAGGTATTGTTCAATTCACGGCGAAGTTATGATCATGCAAAAAACATCAGGTAGTCAACTATGTCATTGAACTGTAGTTAAACGAAAAGAAAAAAAAAATAACAAATCGAAATGAATACATATTAAGGTACCACTTATTAAAATATTTATATCTGTACTCCTAACGCTCTGTATTGTAAGAGAGTACACGTTGATCAATTTTGTATCTGTGCGTGTGTTTGTAAACTTCAGAAATTATTCCAGCACCTACACGGGTAGCCGAGACCCTTAAGGCATGACTACTGAACGGGAAGTTTGGTGTTCAACTCTAGAGAGGACCGTCCTTCTTGAATAAGGTTCTCTACCGGGTTTCCTCAATCCTCATAACTAGAAAATATCGTGGAAGAGGTCCCTAAGCTTATTCCAAAAATTTCCATTTATTTAATATCATTATACCCATATCACCACCTGTGGTGCCGTATGAAGTAAAAGGGCGTTAAATTCTATTTGCAAGCTATTTCATCAACATTGATTGATATTCCTTGATCCAATATACTTACCGAGCCAGATGGATCAGGCATTTCGCCTGGGACTGCCAATCGGAAGGTCGTGGATACGATTCGCCGCGGCCGACTTTTTTAACCCATGCGTTCTTTCGGAGATTTTCCCGGGTAACTAGGCGAATGCTGGGGAGATTTCTTTATTCCCCCGAACTTCTTGTCCCTTCATTTCATCTCCATTTCCTCCAAACCGGTTTCTTTCAGGGTGTAAGTGACGGCGATAACTGTGTTAGTGGCGCCCTTCCGTGGAGGTGAATGCAGCCCTCGGCGGCGGGAAGGCGTTTTTAGACCTCTGTAGACTCAGGAGGGTTCGCTTGGAACTGAGGTACAGGCCCCTAGTGCTCCCCGCGAAGAGATGAACAGTTTGGAAACGCTTAATCAACCTCCACGGTGGCTCCCTCCTTGTCCGGATTCACCAGCCCATTGAAATTACAATCATCTCATCCTCTCCTCAAGGGGTCTGAAGTGCAATAAGCCAATTGTTGCAGTCCGGAATCCATTCAGGCATCCCTCCCCCCCCCTAAGGCACCAATATTCTTCCTCACGGATATACTATAGAATATATCCAAATACTTTTAAAACATTTTATTTATATTAGGCTACATAACTGTGCGGTAACAATACAACCACATAAAAATACAAATGTAATAAAATACAGCGCATACTTAAAACTTAATGTAAACAAATTTATGGAAACCAAGTATGTTCTGCTACACAATAATGGAGATACAGTAAAATGCTTAGTAACCAATTTTTAACTAAAGAAATATTTTTGTTGTTGTTCAGTGGAAATTATATCTCCTTTGTTATATTGTAAGCTTTTATCTGGTGTATGCCGTCATATTATATAATATATTTCACTATTAGAAGACACCCGCCTATTTTTGGAGTTGCTATTTGATCACGACTTCAGAGGAAAAGGACTTCAGAGGCTATACCCAGAATATTGATGATAGTTGGGAAGTGCTACTTGTATAAACATGATTTGCTATTCTGTATAGACGAATAATAATCACGTTTATATTATAACAAAACAGCGTTAGTTGGTTGTTGTTTTGTTATGTTTGCAGCTCACTCGGAAATTGCCTACAGACAATACAAGCTTGCACCAGTGTGCACAGTATTGAAAGCAATTGAATGGAGTGTAGATAATTTACAGAATCTGAGCGATTCCCAAGCTGCGCTTGAAGCAATTAGTTATGAATATAATCTAAATCCTATTATTGCGGTCTATATTAGAACTACCATTTACACACAAAAATAAAAACACATTTATATTTGTGCTGGGCACGTGGTCATACTGGAAATGTAGTCAATGAAAGAGCTGATGGACTTGCAAAGGCAGCCCCTAAATTAGTTACAAAATATACAAAATGCCCAATATCGTTGGTAAAGAACACTTTTAAAAGACATGCTTAACATGTGGAACTCAATATGGCAACAAAAATATTAACGGTCATATTCCAAAACAGATGTTCTTTCCCGAAATTCAAGATAGAATAGATATAAACCATTTTAGCCTCATTTACAATGACACAATTCATGACAAGACATGGAAAATTTGATCATATCTTGAACGATTTAAAATAGTGAGTCAAAACAGTGCCGCGTGTGCCTGTGCACAACCAATACAGAATGTTAATCACTTACTATTTGACTGTCCATTACAAGAAACGAAACGGCTCAGATTAATAATGCACTTAGATTTCTATAATAAAGCTTTCATTCTACCATTACACACTATTAGAAAACAGTGTTGCTACTCAGAATTTGAAATTTTCATTTCAAATAATTACCCACATTTCCCCACATATTTAAGTTACTTGATACAGTAATGCCAGTACCTATTTTATTACTCCAATGAACATGTTCCTATTCTTATTATCTGTACATTAACATTAATTCCTTTGTTGTGGTATTATACTTAATATCAACTCTTATGTAACCCATTGTTTACAACTACAGTCCTAATATACAACTGTAAAATGTAACTAACATTTTGGAAACGCAATGAATAAATAAATATATAGTCAAAACCTTTGGCCATTTTTTGACAAAAAATCATTTTCAAAAATGTTTCCATATAAAGAGTAGTTTGAGAGGGGGATGAAGTTTTTGAACATTTTTATGTTGCATCTTTGGAAAATGGACTAAAATATTAAAGTAGGTGTTTAACCAAGTTTTCGTTTTTGATTTATTGTGTTCTCTCTTTCTCTATATCCCTCTTTCCTTCTTTGTTTCGAATACACACTCACAAACCGTCCATAATCAAAAAATGCATAATTTTCATCCACATGACTATCAATTTGTACTGCAAACAAACTGAACTTTCACACAGGATTGCACTTCTATTTAAATCATGCCAACGAGATACACATTAGGTAAAATTATCAAACTACTTATTTCCTTTTACGTATAAGAGAAATAGGGTGATATCAGCCAAAAGGGATAGTAAAATCTTTTAAAAGCAGTAACTATGCTGTAACTTACGTATTAGGTTATCTTTGCTTGACCAGGAGTAAAGCAAAACAAAAAAACGAAAGCGACATAAAGATTTTCAATAATCTCCCGTCCCCAATCCAAGTTAAACTTTTCGTTCAACAATCTTGGAATATTAAACTTCGAATATAGCCCTTCAACGATATTGTTTAAACTAACCTATTTTAAACATATTTATATAACAAATATTATATTATGAACTCGTTAAAAGCACGATTTATTGCATAAATGTGTGTAGAATTAACGGTTTTCGACATATTCCTTGCTATTGGTTTCAATTTTAAAGTATTTTTACTCGTCTCAAAGGGGAAGTCGTCATTCGTTTCTCTCTTTTTTAATCATATACAAGCAACTGTAATCTAATTACAGATACAAATGGATCAAAAACAATTTGTTTGGGGCAGTGGTAGAGTCTGTGTGTGAAGTGGGGTGGAAAGAGGGGGAGAGAATGCGATAACCTAAGAACCAAAATTCGCTTACATACCAATCTTATTATTATTAAGTATAGCTTTATCCAATGATGTGAATTGATGACTTTACACAAAATTCTCTAAACTAAACTACCTTTAACGAGTTTTGGAGTTTTGGATTTTAGGAGAAATGGTTCAAACGATTCTGATTAAAACTACAGCATTTTCAGAATGTTCAGTAGCAAACTAATTGCATACCTGACATTTTCTGGGAAGAGCTTCTGAAGAACTGTTTGATTCGGAATCTCTTTCCCAAAAGCGGTTATCCTTAAGAGATCGACAAAAACTTACTGTACAAAAAAATCTAGAATTCGTTCAAGCTCACTATTTCTTTCCTGAATTTCTTTTTGCAGAGTTAAAGATTTCCGATATATTCCTACTGATTTATATAGTTTTCTCAAAAGGAAAGTCGTCATTCGTTTTTCCCTTTGTTACACCTGGAGAGGCAAATATAAGCAAATGACAAATTAAATCGCATAGCAAAGGCTTTTAATAGATTGGAGTAACCTTTTAGCCTACTATATTCCCTTATTTTCTCATCTATTTATGAAGAATAAAATAACTGGATAATTTCTGCTAATGTAAAACTCGGTTGGCATGATTTATATTTAGAGGAATAAACCTTGTAAGCGTAGTTTGTTTGCAGTACAGGTGGATGAAGGCATGTGAATAGCACACAAACGACTATTAGAAAAACGCAGTGTGTGATTCTATGAGTGATGTGATGGAGGGGCACATTCCTTGCTATTTGTTTCAAATTTAGAATACTTATATTTTCTCAGAAGGGAAGCCACAATCAGTTTTTCTCCTTTTTACTCCTAGACAAGTAAAGATAACCTATAATCAAATTCAATCGCATAGCGAAAGCTTTTCAAAGGTTTTACTACTTCTTTAGCCCAGTACATTCCCTTATTTCCTATCCAATTACAAGCAATTAAATAATTTGATAAATTCTGCTAGTGTATATATTGCTAGCGTTAATTATATAAAAGTGTAATACGTTAGAAACGTTTGCTTGCACTACAGGTAGATTAAATCATGTACATGGAACACTTGCGATTTTTAAAATAAAACCAGTTTTTGGGTTTCGGTTTCTGTTTCTGTGTGTATGCGAAGGAAAGAACACCTTAACTCAAAAACGAAAAGTCGGTATTGATATTTACGTTCATTAATTGCCTAGAATGAGTCATTCACATTTTCAAGGAAATCCCACAAACACAAAAATGCTTTTTTCTTTCTTCAAACGACAAAATCTTCAAAATGTTTGACTCTCCTAAACTATTTTGATACAACTGCCGTATATTAAGATATTTACACGACAAATAACATTTATATCTCGAATTTTCTGGGATGAACCCTTCATTCGGAATCACTTTTACATAACCGATAAACCGTAAGAGATAGGCAAAACATCTGGTATACAAAACATCTATCTCTCGTTAAAGCACACTATTAGTTTACTGAATTTATTTTTGTTGAGTTAACGGTATTCCTTGCTATGGGTTTCAAATTTATGAGATCTGTACCTTTCTCCAAAAGGAAGTCGTCATTTTTTTTTTTCTCATTTATACTCCTAGACAAGAAACCATAATCAAATAACAAATAAAATCGCAGAGCGAAAGCGTTTAATAGATTTGCCTACCTTGTATGCCACCACATTCTTTATTTTATTATCTATCTCTAAGGAATTAAATAATACCACAATTTTTGTTAATGTACATAATGTTAGCATAATTTAGATAAAGGATTAATCCTCTGTAAGGGTACTTATTTAGCAGTATAGGAAGATAAAATCATGTGGATGGCAAATTATTTTTTTAGAAATTAGTCAGCGTGTGCGTTTGTGTTTGACCGGTTAAATACCAATACTGATATTTCGGTTTAGCAACCCCCGAGAAAGCGGGGAAAAAAAAAAAATCAAGAAAATCACCTCAATCAAACACATCTTTACATGGCACGATTTGCAGTAGAAGTAGATGAAGTCACGTGAAAGGAACACAAGATTCTAGAGTATGGCCAGTCTATAGGTTTCTGAGTCTGTGTACGGAGAGAAACAGAGCGCCTTAACTCAAAAACGTAAAGTCAATTAAATACACCTTTTATTATTTCCGTTCATCAGTTTCCAAGAATGCGACATTCATATTTTCAAGAAATTACTCCTATCGCTAACTAATATCTCTACAAACTAATAACTCTTTACAATCTCACATTTCTTTACACACAAGATTTTCGAGTGTTATTATATCCAAAAATGGCTCAAACGATATTTAACAACTTTGTATTACTTGCATTTACCGTAAAATATAATGTATATCTTGACCTTTTTGGTAATAACCTCAGAAGAGCTCTTCATTCGAAATCACTTCTGCATAACCTGTTAAAACTAAGAGATTGCCAAATTTTGCCATACAAAAAAACTCTAGATCTCGTTACAGCACACTAATTCCTTTCTGAATTTATTTTTGTACAGTTAACGGCTAACGACATATTCCTTGCTATTAGTTTCCATTTAAAAAAAAACATGCTTTTTTCGTCATTCGTTTTTATCCTTTTTACTTCAGGAAAGCAAATATTACCAATTAGCAAATAAATGGCATTGCAAAAGATTTCAATGAATTTGACTATCCTACTAGCCTACTATATTCCCGTAAATACTCCTCTGCTAATAAGGAATTAAATAACTTGATAAGTACTACTAATGTACATATCGTTAGCATGATTTAGACAAAAGAGTAATCCTCCTTAGGAATAGTTATTTAGCAGTATAGGCAGAAGTCATATGAGTAGCACACATCCTTAGGAATAGTTATTTAGCAGTATAGGCAGAAGTCATATCAGTAGCACACATACGATTTTTAGAAGTACTGTGGGAGTCTAATTTTACCGGGGAGAGAGAGAGGGGGAGAGCATGGGAGAGAGAGAGTCTGGCAGGGGAAAGGGAGGGGGAGCGGGAGGGAGAGAGTCTGGGAGGGAAAGGGAGGTGGAGAGGGAGGAGGAGAGGGAGGGGAGAGAGAGGGAGGGGGAAGGGCAGAGAAACAATGCGATAACTCAAAATCCAAAAGGAGGTTAGATACCAATCTTCACATTTGTGTTAAGCATCTTCCAAGAATACGAAATTATTTTCAAGAAGATCTCCAAAACCAATCACCGCTTTACAGTGAACAATTTTCACAACAATGGCTCTAACGATTTTGATTATACTGCCGTATTCAGGGATATTTATGTAACAAATAAAAAAAATAGCTAGCATTTTCAGAGAGTGGCCCCCTGAAGCTCTTTTCATTTTGAATGAGTGTTGCATAACCGGTTAACAGTACGAGATAGTCAAAAACTTGATAACACAAAAAATTAAATGTTAAAAGTACACGGCGTGTTTCAGGAATTTAGTTTCGTGGAGTTAACGTTTCACGACATACTACTTAGTATTGGTTTTATATTTAAATTACTTATAATTTTACCAAAAGGCTAGTAGCCCTTTATTCTTCACCTTTTCCTCCTGGACAAGTTAAAATAATCAACTATCAAACTCAATCGCATACCGAAAGCTTTTATGAGATTTAGTTTCTCTTTTAGCATTTGGAAAATAATGGAAATGAAATTTTAGATGAGCAAACAACTCGGCATTCACCTACCGACCTGGAAAAACCACGAAAAAGCCAAGGTAGACTGGACGGTCAAAAGGAATGGAGCCAAGAGCCACCCGAATGCGAGCACAACACGTTACCACGGAACCATCTCTTTCGCTTTACGCACCTAACAAGGCCATCGGAAATAGTTCTTTACGTATATATGAAAGTCAGCTTTTAGGACGTATTAAGGCTAAGGACGGAATTAAAAAAGGTGTTCTGAGAGAACTCTTTATTGATTGTAGTTTATCTATTGAATATTTACATAAATCCGTTCTGTGTATTGATGCAACTCCTATTGCAGAAAAGCGAACATCTACACAGTTCTGGATATTGCAAAAGTAGATTTGAAATAGTGTCAAAAGCATTAAGTTACAAAATTGAGTTACAATTAAAGTTGTAAGTTCTGAAATTGAAGACTATGATCCAGATTGTGAAATAATTCTGCAATTGAAGCAAAAGTTCAGGCAAACACAAAGCAGGAATACAATATTTCAAATTTTTACTCTTCTTCCAAAAAGTTGGTCATGGAAAAAAATGGAAAATGAATTCAACATTAGCAACAGAATGAGTAGGAAACAAAATTTCTAGTGAAAGAAAAAGGGATTTTGATCACCCCTTAAAAAAGAGGAAAATTGTTAGATTATTCAGGTACAGAAAAAGGTATTTCTTTTTACAATAGTGATGAGGTAAGCAGGGTCATGCAGAGTAAAAAAGATTTTGTGTCCCTAAAAACAAACCAAAACACTCGTTATCGTGTCCAGAAGTGATTAATTCTAAGTAACCTAGAAGTAGCATATGAACTGTTAAAAAATAAGTACCCTACAGACAAAATGAACTCTCTAAATTTGCTGAATTTCGGCCTAAAAACTGAGTCTTAGCAGGTGCGAGTGCTGCATATTCAGAGCGCGGGGGTGTGTGTGGGTGTGTGGGTGCGTGTGTGTGTGTGCGCGCGCGCGCGTGTGTGTTAAACGATCATTGGAGCAAAATTTGAACGTATGGTATCGAATGGTGAATCAATGAGACCGACTATAAACTATTCCTATCAAAAATAGTGTGCATGCCTCAAACTCCAGGGTGTCATTTAAATGAATGCGACAGTTGTCAGGGAGTGTTAAATTAAAGGAGCAATAAAGGAGTAAATTGGAAGAAGAAGTGATAGAAAGAGTTACATAGAGACAATGGGTGTCAGCTGATGGATGCAGTTTTGAGACAGTTGTGAAAAGTTCTGAAGATTTTGTTCGTAGTTCCTGCGAACAGCTTTTAACATTGTAAACACACTCCTACAGCTACCTTAAATAAAACATTAAGTAAATGAAGCCTTAATCAGTTTAGACTTCTCTGAAAACTACTCCTTTGTACTGCAGAATATGGCTAAATCGTCCATTTGAATACTAATCAAGCAACAATACATCCCCCTATGCAGTTTACTACAGGGGTGAAGATGAAATTAGGTATACAAGTCTTTTTTTTTATTTCCGAGAACTTGACACACTGTATCTATATACTTATTCCAAAAAAAGAAAAAAAAGAAAAATTATTTCGCTCCTAAAGATAAAAATATTACCTATATTACAAAAGATTTTCTACTTTTCTGATGAGTCAGCTGCACAATATAACAAAAACAAATTTCTCCAAACTTTGTCACAATAAGCAAGATTTAGGAGTGGATCCAGAGTGGCATTTCTATGACATAGCTCATGACAAAGCCATTTGCAACCGCTTGGAAGGGGTCTCGCAACCAGAGCATGCCTTCAGAGACCTTATGAAGACCAAATAATGACACCTCTCCAACTTTTCAATTGGAGTAATTTAAACCTTCCTTCAATTGAATTAATTTTTTGCACAAGTCAGAAACACCTTAAAGTAGAAAACTGCTTGAAATCTCACTTTTCAGAAGCAAAAATGATTCAGGGAACACTCAAGACTTCACCTCTTCATTCTATAACCACGCCAAAGTGAAACTGTTGCAGAGATGTACTCACTGAGTAAATAAAGGTATGTACATAGTACTGTAGGCTCAAAAACGTTATCAATTGATGAAATGACTGCTTTGTGACGGGTGAATGTGATCAAAGGGGGTGGCTGGTTTGTATACTTTCCCGAGGTTTTGATAGTGAATAAGCACCTATCACTATCTTGGAACCCCCAGGACCAGTAAAGAAGATACAGTCAAGGTGAAAAGAAGCCAAGTTTTAAACAAGTTCAACCAACTACTGCAACAGGGAGAACTTGCACCTTAACTCAAACTGCAATGTCAGCTGCAACCAAAATTCTGGAAACTAGGTTAGCTATTACATTACCTTCTGGAGATAAACTCTAAAAACCAAGTATGGACTAAATATCCCTAAGACTTCAAGTATTAACTATGTTGATTTTGTTTTTCTCGTTTTATGTTTGTTATTGCAATAGTTAATATTGATTTTTTTAATTTTTAAGATATTTTAATAATAAAAGTTATATACATAATGAATGAAAAATAGGTATTAAAGTTATTAGTAGATAAATGCATAAGCATTTCTAATGTGTACCAGAAAACAAATATCCATAAAACAGAACATGCTATTGAGATCCCAAATTCAAAAGTTGTAGAAATGATCTTAAAAAAATCAAAGAAAATATATTTGCTGAAAATTCTTAGTCATATGTTTTTGGAAACCAAATTTTGAATTTTGGAACCAATAGTTTAAAATATAAATTTTAACATATCTATTCATGTTAAATATCAAATGAAGGCTATAGAATTCTGAGCAAAATAGTTTTTATTTTGTTTCAATATCTCAATTACAGCCAGCGAAAATATATATTTTTTTTTTTTGTAGCTTAACGTCCTTTAACCTAGTTGGTTATATCGGACGATGAAAGAAACTGGTGAAATGATGCTCAAATGATCTCAGGGTCCATGGTGCATAAAGTTACTCGACATTCGTCTTTTCAGGATAAGGGAAAACCTGAAAAAAAAAAACCCCCATTCGGGCACATTACCCTAAGCGAGATTCGAACACACGACCTTTTGAATGTGAAGCAGACACGCTAACACCACACTATACAGGCGGGCAAAATAAAAATTATCAGGGATAGCAAGTTCGTACAGATTTTCTTATGCAAAGTAAGAACGCCAGGGTTGGCAATACCATGCGGCACTACTTGCGCGAGCAAAGGTCAAAGAAGAGCGCAATCCATTGCTGCAAAACAGCTATCACTGTATAACACAGAATCACGTCGATAGGAAGGAAGGCGTTCGAATAACATCTTTGTTCTGCTCAAATGTGAGCAAAATGAATTTGTTTTACAACGGTAATAATTTTATAGCAGTGCAACTATGCATGTACTTATTCAGAAACCGAAGGCAGTTCTAGTAAACTGCCAAACGTCTAAGAACAGAACAGCTTCACAGAAACATATTATTCATTGCAAATATGTTCAAAAAGTTAACCACAACATTCACAATGTTATAGTCCAGAGGTATGGAGCTGAGCTGAAACTTTGCAGCATGTACAAGACTGTCAAGACGATCTACTAATCCACGAGCTTCCTACCTGAAATGAAGATGAAAATGAAAAGTGTAAATGAAAAGAATGCACGGTTCAGTGTGATCTATCGCATACAAGCTGGACTTTTAAATCCCAAAAATGTCATTTGCTTGGTGATACGCATACATCACGCGGAGCGGAACGAACTTTATCGCATTACAAATCTTGTTTTTCGGAACGTAGAATGAGGTTTTCATTTGAAAGACTTCAGAAGTAGATAAAGCTTTCAGTTATACTACTGTAGATGAGTAAAGACTTAGTTTAATTCCTGGTTTTGTTTTTTCCTGGTAAGAATCTGAAGATATTTAAGAAATTAATTTTATTATTTGGATATTATTTTACATTCAATCAGTAAACATTACAATTCGTCTTATAATTGCTTGGGTGTTTTCATTATGTACATATGTAAAGAAAGAAATCAGTCAGTCTGCCTCATATATATGTAACAATTTGTATGTTGTACATAATGATCTGCTTTTACCAATATTTCATATGTCATTTTAGCTCTCTGGAAATACTATTGTTTACTTGACTACTGGTTTGTTTACCTCTCCCCCCTGTGTTTTTATTAATGACTTGTTTTAATGCGGCCATATGGTCGGACGCAAACTAAATACGGAACAGTGAACGGTACGAACTTCCTCTAGCTCTAAGAATGATGTATTCTTGCAGAAGACGAAATATGATCTTTGTTTTTCAATTTTTGAACTCGTGACAATGCAAACATTTGAAAAGAGGAAAATATAAAATGTTAGTTTTGAGATCCTCTCACACAGTACTAAAACATGTGCAGAGTATCAAATAAAAAGAAAACGGTAATGTAAATTTCATTGGATCACTTGACATGTGTATGGCCTCCTTGCTAGATGTTGAACGTAAAATACGAAGTTTGGTATTAACTGATGAGGCGAGTTTTATCCATCTCTTGCGGTTTACCAATTATGCAAAAGGCATCCACAATGAACAGGGCTTCAGCGAGTATTCCATGAAAATTCAGTTTATGCATTTTATTTTTCATGTAAATATTCTAAATATAGCTTAACAAAATCAACCAATTTTGAGAAAATCAAACATTTTGAAAAGTGTTCCATATAAAGGGTAGCTTACGGTAGGGGGAATTACTTGACAGTTTTCATTTCGCAATTTTGGAAGATGAACTTGAACATCAAGATGGGTATTTAATGACCCCCTCTCCCTCCCTCCCTCTCTCTCTCTCTCTCTCTCTCTCTCTCTCTCAGTGATGCTTTTCTAAAAATCGTAGGTGTTCCATTCAAATGACTAACTACTTGTACTGCAAACGTTTCTTGTACACGATTAATCTTCATTATAATTCATGCTTACGAGATATAGACTACTAGAAATCATCAAATTACTTAATTCCTTGTAAATAGAAAGAGAAATAAGCGAATATACTGGGCTAAAGGGCTGCAGTTAAGTCTTTTCAACGCTATCGTTATGTGATTGCCTCTGATATTAGATCTTTGCCTATCCAGCAATATAAAAGCAAAAAACCTGTACATATAGAGAAAATCACGTGAATGGAACAAATTTGACTTTTAAAAAAGTTTAGATTGTATGACTGGGGGGATGCGAGAGAACGAACACAAAAATATAGGTAATGTTGATTCAACACACCTATTTTACATCTCAGTCTCAGAGTTTGATGACATTTTATACACTCAAAGTAGGTGTTAAAACTAAGAAAAATACCAAATTTAATTTTTTTATCTCAAGCTGTTTCCAAAATACAGCTATGTAAGTTTAAAAAAAAAAAAAGCTCAAAATTGCCTGACGGCCAACTGTTTAAACGATCATAGATCCTCTACTAATTGAGCTAGAATTACAAGAGGGTTGTCATTTTGGAGCATTTTAAAATCCCTTCAATACGATATACGCACACTATAGGTGGGGAAGAAATTTTTCCAAATATTCAAAAATAAAATTTTAAATCCAAATTTTGAAGAAAAAAATGCATTCTGAAAATTTAAAAAAAAATTGGAAATAGTTTATGCTATTGTTAAATCGTGTACCAAGTTTGATAGTGGGCCTATGATTGGACCATTATAACATTAATTACAAAATAAAGGTGGTTGTAACAAAATGTTATATTGGAAAAAACTACATGCCTATACATTTTATAAATTGTTCAAAACAAATCCTAGTCATCAATTACAAATTATAAGTCGTATAATAATGAAATGATTTTCACCAAAGTTTAAAGCATTTATTAAAATGCTAATATTTTAGAAGTGTTTCATTTTTTGAGTAAAAGTGACTTTGAACAGAAGTGATAAAACTTTGTTAGCAATTACGACTGACATCTGAAACAGTTTTAACAGTTGGTTAAAATAGACAAGAAAGCGTTTACGCCTTGTTCAAAAAATTCATTGGAAGCACTTCAACAGTTCTTCGTTACTCCGCAAAGTTTCATTTTCGGATGGAACATAAATTCTTCCTGTTGGAGTTATTGGGCTTACAATACATAGAACATTAGTAAAAGGTATCCACAGCACGTCAGGCCTTCTTGGATAGCCAAATTATGGTGAAGGTCCTTGAGAATGAAGGAACGTAACTTTTACTTCTTCACTTTCTACCAGTACATACGCAAGCCACCAGTTTGAACAATAAACAAGAATCATTGCAATCTGTTAATTTCAGTTGGTCCATTCACTTTGGAATAGATACACGAAGAGAGATCGAACTTGACTGAATTAGGCTTGAAGCTAGTGGTATGAAGGCATGATACTGTTGGGTTCCTTTAATTGTGTCTGCTTCACTAAAACGATGTTTTAGAAATAACTCCGACAACACATGTTTCTCCTGAGTACTAAAATAAAAACTTATTCCCGTTATATTTTTCACAGACCACTCGTACAGTTCGCATGGGTTATCAGATATGGATTTCTAAAGGTCGTTGCAAAATAGCCTTTGTGGCTAATCAGTTTACTGTACCGCCGATTCCATTGCAGAGTTCTTTACCATTGGCAGTAGCAGATTTTTCTATTTTTATATTGAGCAGCAGACCCATCAGAAAAATAAATGATTTTCCTAGGAATTTCCCCAAACTCTGCTCGTATGAAAATGAATTAGTTTCTTTTGGAAAGTATACACAGTCAGTGTGTTGTGTTCAAGACAATCTAAAATAACTACATAATTCAAGTGTTTGATTTTTGCTTCCTCTTTGTAATAAATTACAAAAGGGTGAACTGTAGCCTGATCACTTGCCCAGTGATAACTTTGGACTTCATCTTGTACAACCATGCTGTAGTGTTCTGCAAAGTCGTGTTACATAATATTCAGATTTAGTCAGTTTTTTCCTTTATCTGATTCATGTATGCGGTTTGTTACTTTCCGACAAAATCATGACGGATTAAGAATGTTAACTTATAATAAAATCAATAATCTCTCTTGATGGGTTTTGTAATATTTCCAAAATATAAACTGATATCCACTGCCCAAATATAATTTTTTTCAATGAGCTTTTCCTGAAAAAATCTTTCTAAGGTTATTTTAATGCCTTTATCTCCTAGACATGATTTATATCCTCTCACTGAACAGTCTATTGACGTAGGTTACAGAGCATTTTTGCCATGAAATATCCCTAAATTTTTAACTCATTGTTTGTAATTGTTTCCAATTTTGCATTTTCTATCATTAATTCACATTTTGACGTGTTGCACAAACACACACTGCGTATGTTCCAGTTGAACCTGCCAAAACGCAGTGCTTAGGCCGAAGCTCAGCAAATTTAGAAAAACCTATTTGCATACACAAATAAGTATCAGGACTTAAAAATAGCATAAACCTCTTTAAGGTTCCATAAAATTAGCATTTTTGATGTTTTGGGTTTATTTATTAACACAGTCCTTCATTCCAGGATTGGCTTTACTCACCTCATCATTTTCATAAAAGTCCTGGACTCTTTGAACAGCTTCTTTTGGTAAACTTTTACCCAGTTTTGGACTGGGACTTTCTAAAATTCCTTTTTCTTCAAGTAACCTTCTTGACTGGCGGACCATATAATCAGGTGCATTAAACTCACGCATGATTTTTCTGATGCCCCAAGTTAATGGAATGCAAGTTAAAATCATCTACTCTTTGTTCCTATTTTCAGAATTGGAAAAATGTGTCTTAAGATTTTGAAGAACAGTATCAGTTAAAATTTTCTCATCATTTTCTGAATATGAATCGTGTCAGTAGCTGGAAGGAGGAAGTGAGATTGTCCCAACTTGCAAAAAAACATGCATTGACATTAACATTAGGCACAAAAATTAGGAATTGTACATAGAAGCTGGAGTGGAGGGAGGGATGAGCTGTCTGAAGTTTTATGTAAAGAATACTGCAATGTCATGATGAACAATAAGTAGTAATATAAGCGTATCACATAATTGTCAATACTATTATTTTACTGTAAATATTATTTATTGCTAACGATTTCTAATAAATGATTTAAGCTAAAATGTTTTTATTCATTTTATGCTTTATAAATGTTCACTAAAATTATTCAAGCTATAACTTATATAATAGTCTAATGTTAGAGAATTGTATGTGAGTAATAATATTAATTTAAAAATCTAGTTAAAACGATATTTCACTGAAAATAGTTTTGTAGTGAACCCATCATAGTACCACCGTCAAACTTAGTGCACGATTTAACAATAGCATAGCCTATTATCTAATTTTGGTGAAAAATTTCAGAATGCGTTTTTTCTCAAAATATGGATTTAAATTATTATTTTTGTATTTGTATAACATTTTCTTCAAAACCTATAGTGTCGTATATAATACAGAAGGGATTTTAAAATGCTACAAAATGACACCTCTCTCGCGATTCTGGCTCAATCAGTAAAGGATCTAGGATCCTTTAAAAAGTTGGCCGTTATGCAATTTTGAGCGATTATTGGAAAATGTATATAGCTGTATGTTGGTAACCGTTTAAGATAAAAAATTGAAATTCGGTATTTTTCTTAGTTTTAACACCTAAGTTTGAGGATATAAAATTACATCAAAATCTGAGAAGAGCTAAATATTGTATTTAAAGTGCGTTGATTTGACATGAAATGACCCAAAGTCGTTTAACCATCAATCCTGATAAAGTAGACCACCTTCCAAGGATGCGAGATGAAGACTTTCGAGAAAACTTACCTAAATAAAGCAGCCCTCTGTTTTCCAAATTTTGTTTCTCAGTAGTGGCTCTTGACGATTTCGAATGAATGAGCTACCGTATTTTAAGAATACTTAAAAAAAAACAAAAAAAAAAAACAATAAAGTGTATATCTTGACTTTTCAGGGAATAGACTCTGAAGCTCTCTTCATTTTTTTACGCAATTGTTAAACCGTAAGAAGTAGACAGATAGTTGCCTCGAAAAAATGCAGATTTCGATATCTCAAAAAGCGAAAAGTGGTTACACCAAACTGGATATTTAAGTTTAGCCTCTACTTAGCATGAGACACGAATATTTTTAAAACCTCCCATACTTCAGACTACACTTCACATGGAAAGTATTCCAGCATTTTTTTTATAAATGGCTGTAGTATCTTGAGCTTTAAAATACTTGCACTTTCCTGAAAAGAGAAATCGTCATTCGTTTTGCTTGTATTTTACACTTGGAGAAGCAAAGGTCATCTAATATCAAGTTCAATAGCATAGAGGCCGCTTTTAAGAGATGTGATTATCTCTTCAACCTAGTCTATACCCTCATTTCGCTTCTACTTAAAAGGAATTAAGTGAATTGACAATTTCTGTTAATGTATATCTTACAATATGGATTAGATAATAGAATAATCGTCTTCTCAGGGTAAGAGAAAACCCAAGAACAGTTTGTTTGCACTACAAGTATGTAAGGTTATGTGACTGGATCATGCTTAATTTTAGCAGCAAATCAGTGAATGAGTGAGAGTGAGGGTGAGTGTGTGTGTGTGTGTGTGTGTGTGTGTGTGTGTGTGCGCGCGCGCGCGTGAGAGAGAGAAAGAGAGAAAATGCAAGTGTGTGACTATCAGTGAGAGAGATAATATATCTCGTACCTACAACAAAAATGCAGTAAAACACCATTCTTGATATATAGTTTGGCATCTTCCAAGGATGCTACATGATTTTTTTAAAATTCCGCCAACAGAAACTACCCTTTACCTGAAATAATTTCGATTTTTTTCATTTTCGTAAAAATCAGTGCAACGATTTTTATAAAACCTGCGCATTTATGGATATTTAAATGATAAATAAAATTGAACTTCTTTAATTTCTAGGGAATAGTCTCTGAAGCCGTAATCATACTTAGTGACTATTGCATACTAAACGATAAACGTTGCGACATACAAAAGCTTACCTAAAAATGTGTATCTCGGTAACTCAAAACTGGAAAGACGTTGAAATACTAATTTAGATATTTAAATCTAGCATCCCTCACGAAGATTTTCAAGAACCCCTGTTCAAACCCCTACTAAACACCCCACTCGTGGAACAAATTTCGAACACTAATTTGTGACAAAGTGGCTCCATTTTTTTTAATTTTTTTTTTTTTTTTTTTTTTACTTTTAGACCACATATATTAAAGATATTGACATGACAAACAAAATGCACATTTTTAGTTTTTTGGGAATAGCCTCCTAAGTTCTTTACAAACATATATCTTTGCATAACTGTTAAATCACATGAGAGAGAGGGAAAGAGACAGACAGACAGAGAGAGAGAGAGAGAGAGAGAGAGAGAGTCTTGGTGCAGAAGGTAAGGGGAATTTTCATAATTTCCCCCCTCCCCTCGTTTTTCATTTTTAATTGCGTGTCAATATTTCGAATATAACCTTCCCAGAGGTACCTAATAGTAAATAGTTTTAATATATTGCTCAAAATAATTCTGCGTAGTTGTGTTTTAGGACATTGTACACTCACTTGGTAAAACATCAATAAGTTTTTAAATATTAGTGCTAGAGAAGAGTTGTATTTTTATATTGATCGGAAAAAAATACTTTAGCTATTCCCAGCATTGGCATCCCGCTCATGTTTCCTTCATAACACAGTTTCCAAGTACTGCCAAGTTGTGTTTGGAAACTTAGGTTACATTTTTTTAATGTTATGTTTGAAAAAAATGTCTGAAGAAGTAAAATTGACTACACAAATTCCCCATTATCTAAGGTACTGATTGACACTAACGGCTGAAATCTTTAGCACACAATTTCACCTAAGTAGGCTTTATTTTAACGAAAAGTCTTTTATGTTTATGGTTTAGCAATTTTTTAAAAAATTAAAAGTCATTTTTAAATACAAATTTAAGAGCTTTATTAAAACACCACACCTTTCCCTCTAATCAACAAAAATATTCTATTTTCCATTAATGAACAGTAAGAGCCTTTGCTGAATATATCTTGAAAATTTTAGCTCAATATTTTAAATAGTTTAAGATTGGCAAGATAGGGCATTTCGACTCCCCTTAAAATTCAAAATATACATAAAGAATGTGTTTTTCTAGAGCTAACGGTTTTCAACATATTCTTGCTATTTATTGTCTCCCGTGTGTGTGTGTGTGTGTGTGTGTGTGTGTGTGTGTGGGTGTAAGAGAGAGAGAGAGAAAAAACAATGTCTACTAAACGAATATCAGATAAAAAAAAAAACAATCTAGACATTTTAAGTTATCCAAGGATTCTGCATGAAATTAATAAAAAAAAAAAGCTCACATCCTTTTGTTATACAAGATATCATGCTATCTCTCTCTCATGCTTCAACTTAAATTTCAAGACACACACTCTCTCTCTCTCTCTCTCTCTCTCTCTCTCTCTCTCTCTCTCTCTCTCTCGATGATCTTCAAATGACTATATCTGCTTGAGCTGCAAACGAACTATTCCTATCTAACTCATATTAACCAGATATACCAACATTAACATACATTGACAATTTACTTCGTTCCTTTTAAATAGAAGAGATGTAAGGGAATACACAATACCTAGACTAAAGCAATAATAAAATCTTATAAATATTGTCGCTGTGTGTTTTAAATTTTATATTTGTTTAACCTTGCTTCACGAAAAGTAAGCAAATGAAAATCGGATACTGATTTCCCTTCTGAGAAGAGTATGAGTATTATAAAATAATTATGCCAATAGCAAGGAATGTCAGGAATTGTATGCTTAACGATTTTTTTTTTTTTTTTTTTTTTTTTAGCTATGTTTGCCCTTTTCTTACATTTTTCAGTTATGCTGAAGTGATGCCAAATAAACTGGACTTCAAAGACTATTCCAAGAAAATTGATCACATACATTTTTATTTCTCATGTAAATATTTAATATGACATGGTATAAACAAATTATATAGTCATTCTACCGAAAGTCAAAATTGTTCCATATAAAGGTTGGTTTGGATCGGCGAAATATTCTTGAAAACTTCCTGTGGCATACTTGTAAGATGCTCAAATTAAATTTTAAGACCCATATTTATTAGACACTTCGCTTTTGGGTAATCATGGACACCCCCCTCTCTCTCTCTCTCTCTCCCTCTCTCTATCTATATATTACCCCCTCCCATTTGTCTCTCTCATACACTCACAAAACCAATACCAAGGAAAATGTCGGGAAGGGTTAATTCTACAAACATATTACATTTGGTAAATTATTCCATCTAACGGGTAGTTTCTGTGGGGAGACGTTTTTTTAATATCCTCATGAAGAATCCCTAGAAGATGTTAACTAGAATATGAAGATTAGCGTTTTACAAGCTCTTGGTTTGCGGGACATCGTGCGCGCGCTCTCTCCCTCTCCCCCTCCCTCTCTCTCTGCTACACACATTCCATCCATCCATCTGCCTCGCATCTCTATCTCACACACACGCTGACCTGGTCATAAAATTGGAAGTGTTCCATTCATATGATTTTTATCCACTTTTATAGCAAACACTCCATTCATACTGGGGTTTATTCTCCTAATTCATGTTCTGAATATATGTATACAAAGCAAAAATTGCAAATTTATTTAGAACTCTTTCGTCATAAACGGTAAAACGTAATATGCTATACTAAGAGAATTCTTAAGTTCGTTAAAAGTTGTCGCTGTGCTAATGAGTTTCATATCAGGTTATATTCGCTTTACCTGCAATAAACCAAAAGCAAAATACATAACCATTTTGAGAAAGGTATAAGTATTTCAAAATTCAAATCATGTTCTCAACATTTTCAAGGATTTGCCCAAGTAATTTTGAGACTGGCGTAGAGGAGTTATTTTGAAAAGTTTGGTGATCCATCCTTGTTAGATGCTAAACTCCAATATACAGGTTGCATTGTAACCGATTTTTCCTTTGTGATATATCCAGATGTACATTTTTTGTGATGGAAATCTTTGTATATCCCTTACAGTTTTGCAGCATACAAAAGAAAAAGAGGGCTTCAGAGGTTATCCCCTGAAACTTAAAGATATACATTTTATTGTATAACCAACGCATAGTTAACATTTAGCAATGAATCTAACATTATAGCTTGGGCTCTCTACACAGTGACAATGTAACACCAGCATTTGCAGGCTTATCATCGGAGAAGTCTAGTCCTATTAATCGCTTACTAGATACACCAAGCCTGGACATGTTGGTGCTTATCCACTGTGAGCGACATTGTTTAAAAAAAGAAATGCGCCTTCATTTGGTCGCTGAAGCAAATTTCTGGTGATATCGCTATTAGTGTATATTTTCTATACTGTCTCCTTCATACACTCGAAGTACCAGCTGGTCAATCATTAACAAAATTTTGAAGAATAAATATTATACACACTGTAGTGATATCAGTGCAGATAATTGTATTGACAATTAAGGGCAGTTAAATGAAAATGTTACATTAATATTTGCTTCATTTGCGGATTTATAGTTTTATTTACTAATAATACAATGTTTTCATGTTGATTAGTATCTCCAAAAAAAACAAACACATACAAGCAATAGGTGTTTATCTCCCCGAGTGCGCGTGGCGGTAAGCGCAACGCAGAGTGAGCGAGCCCCGCTCTAACGAATGCTGTATCAGAAGTGAGTTCGAATGCCTTCTACAAGGCCAATGCCCTCTCTCTAACTAGGTCAGCAGGTCCTGTGTTGAGGTGTGAACATGTGAAGCAAATCGAATACTCTATATTGACAGGTGGTGTTCAATTCACGGCGAAGTTATAATCATGCGAAAACATCAGGTAGTGAACAATGTTATTGAACTGTAGTTAGATGAAGGGAGAGAAAAAAAAACAAAAAAAAAAAACAACTAACAAATCGAAATGAATACATATTAAGGTACCACTTATTAAAATATTTGTATCTGTACTCCTAACGCTCTGTATTCTAAGAGAGTACACGTTGATCAATTTTAAATCTGTGCGTGTGTTTGTAAACTTCAGAAACTATTCCAGCACCTAAACGAGTAGCCGAGATCCTTAAGACATGACTAGTGAACGGGAAGATTGCTGTTAAACTCTAGAGAGGACCCTCCTTCTTGAACAAGGTTCTTTACCGGGTTTCCTCAATCCTCACAACTAGAAAATGTCTTGGAAGAGGTCCCTAAGCTTATTCCTGGAACGTTCCGTCCAAAAATTTCCATTTATTTAATTTCATTATACCCATATCACCACCTGTGGTGCCGTATGAAGTAAAAGGGCCTTAAATTTTATTTGCAAGCTATTTCACCAACATTGATTGATCCAATATACTTATCGAGCCAGATAGCTCAGGCATTTCGTCTGGGACTGCCAATCGGAAGGTCGTGGATTCGATTCGCCGCGGCCGACTTCTTTAACGCATGCGTTCTTTCGGAGGTTTTCCCGGGTAACTAGGCGAATGCTGGGGAGGTTTCTCTATTCCCCCGAGCTTGCTGTCCCTTCATTTCATCTCCATTTCCTCCAAACCGGTTTCTTTCAGGGTTTAAAGTGACGGCGATGACTGTGTTTGTGGCGCCCTTCCGTGGTGGTGACTGTGCTTTAGAAATGCAGCCCTCGGCGGAGGGAAAGCGTTTTTAGACGTCTGTAGACTCAGGAGTTTCGCTCGGAACTGAGGTACGGTCCCCTAGTGCTCCCCGCGAAGAGATGAACAGTTTCTAAACATTTAATCACCCTCCACGGTGGCTCCCTCCTTGCCCGGATTCACCTGCCCATTGAAATTACACTCAACTAATCCTCTCCTCAAGGGGTCTGAAGTGCAATAAGCCAGTGGTTGCAGTGCGGAATCCATTCCGGCATCCCTCTCCCGCCCCCACAGACACCAATATTCTTCCTCATGGATATACTATAGAATATATCCAGTGGAAATGCTATCCCCTATGTTACATTGTAAGCTTTTATCTGGTGTATACCGTCATATTATATGATATATTTCACTATTAGAAGACACCCGGCTATTTTTGGAATTGCTATTTCAACAGGTCTCTTCTTTGCAACTCGGCGTCGCCTATAATTTTCGGAGATTGGTTTTACTAATCTGCGCGAAGTGTACTCTGTTGCCCTATAGCCCAGAGCATGATCCAAATGTATTGGAAATCGTTAACTCTACAGAATATACTCTAGATATGAATAGGTGTGCTTTAACGAGATTTAGACTTTTATTAGCAAGTTTTTGACCATTTCTATAGGTTGACCAATTGTGCAAAAGTGATTATGTTAGAAAAGGACTTCAGAGGCTATTCCCAGAATATTAATGATAGTTCAGAAGTGCTGCTTGTATAATCATGATTTGCTATTCTGTACAGACGGATAATAATCACGTTTATATAACAACACAGCGTTAGTTGGTTGTTCTGTTATGTTTTCTGCTGACTCGGAAATTGCCTCTAGACAATACAAGCTTGCATCAGTGTGCACAGTATTTCAACCGGAACTTTTAGCCTTAAAGAAAGCAATTGATTGGAGTGTATATAATCTACAGAATCGAAGCAATTTCCAAGCTGCGCTTGAGCAATTAGTGATAAATATAATCTAAATCCTATAATTGCGGTCTATATTAGAAGTACCATTACAAAAAACATTAATTATGTTTGTGCAGGGTACGTGGTCATACTGGAAATGTAGGCAATGAAAGAGCTGATGGACTTGCAAAGGCAGCCCCTAAATTATATACAAAATGCCCAATATCGTTGGTAAAGAACACTTTAAAAAAAGACATGCTTAACATTTGGAACTCAATATGGCAACAAAAATATTAATGGTTATTTTCCAAAACAGATGTTCTTTCGCGAAATTCAAGATAGAATAGATATAAAATATTTTAGCCACATTTACAATGACACATTTCATGACAGGACATGGAAAATTTAATCATATCTTGAACGATTTAAAATAGTGAGTCAAAACAATGCCACATTTGCCTGTTCACATCCAATACAGAATGTTAATCACTTACTCTTTGACTGTCCATTACACGAAGGGAAACGGCTCAAATTAATAATGCACTTAGACTTCAGTTATAAAGCTTTCATTCCACCATTACACATTATTAGAAAACAGTGTTGCTACTCAGAATTTAAAATATCTGTCAATAATATACACCATTCATTATAAATAATTACCCACATTTCCTCATATATTTAAGTTACTTGATGCTGTAATACCAGTAACTGTTTTATTACTCCAATCAATATGTTCCTATTCTTATTATCTGTACATTTACATTAATTCCTTTGTTGTGGCATTATACTTAATATCAACTCTTATTATGTAAAAGTACACATTGTTTGCTACTACAGTCCTAATATACAATTGTAAAATGTATCTAACATTTTGGAAACGCAATAAATAAATAAATAAATAAATAAATAATTAAATAAATAAATAAATAAATATATATATATATATATAGTCAAAACCTTTGGCAATTTTTTGACAAAATAATAATTTTCAAAAAGTTTTCCATATAAAGAGTAGTTTGAGAGGGGGATGGATTTTTTGAACATTTTTATGTCGTATCCTTGGAAAATGGACTAAAATATTAAAGTAGGTGTTTAACCAAGTTTTCGTTTTTGATTTATTCTGTTCTCTCTTTCTCCATATCCCTCTTTCCTTCCTGGTTTCGAACACTCACTCACAAACCGTCCATATTCAAAAAATGCATACTTTTCACCCACATGACTATCAATTTGTACTGCAAACAAACTGTTCTTACACAGGATTACACTTCTATTTAAATCATGCCAACGAGATACACATTAGGTAAAATTATCAAACTACTTAGTTCCTTTTATGTATAAAAGAAGTAGGGTGATAATCAGCCAAAAGGGATAGTAACATCTTTTAAAAGCAGTAACTATGCTGTAACTTACGTATTAGGTTATCTGTGCTTGTCCAGGTGTAAAACAAAACAAAAAACGAAAGCGACATAAAGATTTTCAATAATCTCCCGTCCCCAATCCAAGTTAAACTTTTCGTGCAACAATTTTGGAATATTAAACTTCGAATGTAGCGCTTCACCAATATTGTTTAAACTGACGTATTTTAAACATATTTGTATAACAACTATTGTATTATGAACTCGTTAAAGAACACGATTTATTGCATAAATGTGTGTAGAATTAACGGTTTTCGACATATTCCTTGCTATTGGTTTCAATTTTAAAGTACTTATACTTGTGTCAAAAGGGAAGTCGTCATTCGTTTTTCTCTTTTTTTATCATATACAAGCAAATATAATCTAATAACAGATACGAATGCATCAAAAACGATTTGTTTGGGGCAGTGGTGGAGTCTGTGTGTGAAGTTGGGTGGAGGGAGGGGGAGAGAATGCGACAACCTAAGAACCAAAATTCGCTTACATACCAATCTTATTTTTGAGTATAGCTTTATCCAATGATGCGAATTGAAGACTTTACAGAAAATTCTCTAAACTAAACTACCTTTAACCAGTTTTGGAATTTTGCATTTTAGGAAAAATGGTTCAAACGATTCTGATTAAAACTACCGCATTTTCAGAATGTTTATGTAGCAAACTAATTGCATACCTGACATTTTCTGGGAAGAGCTTCTGAAGAACTGTTTGATTCCGAATCTCTTTCCCTAAAGCGGTTATCCTTAAGAGATCGACAAAAACTTACTGTACAAAAAATCTAGAATTCCTTCAAGCACATTATTTCTTTCCTGAATTTATTATTGCAGAGTTAAAGATTTCCGATATATTCCTACTGATTTATATAGTTTTCTCAAAAGGAAAGTCGTCATTCGTTTTTCTCTTTGTTACACCTGGAGAGGCAAATATAAGCAAATGACAAATTAAATCGCATAGCAAAGGCTTTTAATAGATTGGAGTAACCTTTTAGCTTACTATATTCCCTTATTTTCTCATCTACCTATGAAGAATAAAATAGCTGGATAATTTCTGCTAATGTAAAACTCGGTTGGCATGATTTATATTTAGAGGAATAAACCTTGTAAGCGTAGTTTGTTTGCAGTACAGGTGGATGAAGGCATGTGAATAGCACACAACCGACTATTAGAAAAACGCAGTGTGTGATTCTATGAGTGATGGGACGGAGGGGCATATTCCTTTCAAATTTAGAATCCTTATATTTTCTCAGAAGGGAAGTCATCATTAGTTTTTCTCCTTTTTACTCCTGGACAAGTAAAGATAACCTATAATCTAATTCAATCGCATAGCGAAAGCTTTTCAAAGGTTTTACTACTCCTTTAGCCCAGTACATTCCCTTATTTCTTATCCAATTACAAGCAATTAAATAATTTGATAAATTCTGCTAGTGCATATATTGCTAGCGTTAATTATAAAAAAGAGTAATACGTTAGAAACGTTTGTTTGCACTACAGGTAGATTAAATCATGTACATGGAACACCTGCGATTTTTAAAATAAGACCAGTTTTTGGGTTTCTGTGTCTGTTTCTGTGTGTATGCGAAGGAAAGAACACCTTAGCTCAAAAACGAAACGCCCATATTGATGTTTACGTTCATCATTTGCCTAGAATGAGTCATTCACATTTTCAAGGAAATCCCAAAAATACTTTTTTCTTTCTTCAAACGACAAAATCTTCAAAATGTTTGAACCTCCTAAACTATTTTGATACAACTGCCGTATATTAAGATATTTACACGACAAATAACATTTATATCTCGAATTTTCTGGGATGAACCCTTCATTCGGAATCACTTTTGCATAAGCAGTAAACCGTAAGAGATAGGCAAAAATTCTGCTATACAATGCATCTACCTCTCGATAAAGCACATTATTAGTTTACTGAATTTATTTGTGTTGAGTTAACGGTATTCCTTGCTATGGGTTTCAAATTTACAAGATCTGTCCCTTTCTCCGAAAGGAAGTCGTCATTTTTTTTTCTCATTTATACTCCTGGACAGGAACCATAAACAAATAACAAATAAAATCGCAGAGCGAAAGCGTTTAATAGATTTGCCTACCTTGTATGCCACCACACTCTTTATTTTATTATCTACCTATAAGGAATTAAATAATACGACAATTTTTGTTAATGTGCATAATGTTAGCATAATTTAGATAAAGGATTAATCCTTTGTAAGGGTACTTATTTAGCAGTATAGGAAGATAAAATCATGTGGATGGCAAATTATTTTTTTAGAAATTAGTCAGCGTGTGCGTTTGTGTTTGACGGGAAGTTGGAGAGGGAGAGGGAGATGGTGGGAGAGATTTATAGTGCGGTAAGCCAAGATCCACAAGTCGGTTAAATACCAATACTGATATTTCGGTTTAGCAACCTCCGAGAAAGCGAAAAAAAAGTAAAAAAAAATCAAGAAAATCACCTTAATCAAACACATCTTCACATGGCACGATTTGCAGTAGAGGTAGATGAAGTCACGTGAATGGAACACGTAAGATTTTAGAGCATGGCCAGTCTATAGGTTTCTGAGTCTGTGTACGGAGAGAAACAGAGCGCCTTAACCCAAAAACGTAAAGTCAATTAAATACACCTTTTATTATTTCTGTTCATCAGCTTCCAAGAATGCGACATTCATATTTTCAAGGAAATTACTCCTATCGCTAACTAATATCTCTACAAACTAATACCTCTTTACAATCTAACATTTCTTTACACACAAGATTTTCGAATGTTATTTTATCCAAAAATGGCTCAAACGATATTTATTTAACAACTTTGTATAACTTATATTTACCGTAAAATATAATGTATATCTTGACCTTTTTGGTAATAACCTCAGAAGAGCTCTTCATTCGAAATCACTTCTGCATAACCTGTTAAAACTAAGAGATTGCCAAACTTTGCCATACAAAAGCTCTAGATCTCGTTACAGTACACTAATTCTTTTCTGAATTTATTTTTGTATAGTTAACGGCTAACGACATATTCCTTGCTATTAGTTTCCATTACAAAAATATATACTTTTTTCGTCACTCATTTTTATCTTTTTTACTTCTGGAAAGCAAATATTACCAATTAGCAAATAAATGGCTTTAGCAGTATAAGTAGAAGTCATATGAGTAGCACACAAACGATTTTTAGGACTGTGGGAGTCTAATTTTACCGGGGAGAGAGAGTCTGGGAGGGGAAATGGAGGGGGAGAGGTAGGGAGAGAGTCTGGGAGGGGAAAGGGAAGTGGAGAGAGAGGAGGAGAGGGAGGAAGAGAGGGAGGGGAGAGAGGGAGGGGAGAAAGAGGGAGGGGAGAGAGAGGGAGGGGAGAGAGAGGGAGGGGAGAGAGAGGGAGGGGAGAGAGAGGGAGGGGAGAGAGAGGGAGGGGAGAGAGAGGGGGAGGTGAGAGAGAGGGAGGGGAGAGGGAGGGAGGGGAGAGAGAGGGAGGGGAGAGAGAGGGAGGGGAGAGAGGGAGGGGAGAGAGGGAGGGAGAGGGAAGGGCAGAGAGACAGAATGCGATAACTCAAAATCCAAAAGGAGGTTAGATACCAATCTTCACATTTGTGTTAAGCATCTTCCAAGAATGCGAAATTATTTTTAAGAAGATGTCCAAAACCAATCACCGCTTTACAGTGAACAATTTTCGCAACAATGGCTCTAACGATTTTGATTAAACTGCCGTATTCAAGGATATTTATGTAACAAATAAAATTAATAGCTAGCATTTTCAGGGAGTGGCCCCCTTAAGCCCTTTTCATTTTGAATGAGTGTTGCATAACCGGGTAACAGTACGAGATAGACAAAAACTTGATAACACAAAAAATTAAATGTTAAAAAGTACACGCCATGTTTCATGAATTTAGTTTCGTGGAATTAACGTTTCACGACATACTACTTAGTATTGGTTTTATATTTAAAATACTTATAATTTTACCACAAGGCTAGTAGCCCTTTATTCTTCACCTTTTCCTCCTGGACAAGTTAAAATAATCTACTATTAAATTCAATCGCATACCGAAAGCTTTTATGAGATTTAGTTACTCTTTTATCATTTGGAAAATAATGGAAATGACATTTTAGATGAGCAAACAACTCGGCATTCACCTACCGACCTGGAAAAACCAAGAAAAAGCCAAGGTAGACTGGACGGTCAAAAGGGATGGAGCCAAGAGCCACCCGAATGAGAGCACAACACGTTACCACGGAACCATCTCTTTCGGTTTACGCACCTAACAAGGACATCGGTAATAGTTCTTTACGTATATATGAGTAAGTCAGCTTTTAGGACGTGTTAAGGCTAAGGACGGAATTAAAAAAGGTGTTCTGGGAGAACACTTTATTGATTGTAGTTTATCTATTGAATATTTACATAAATCCGTTCTGTGTATTGATGCAACTCCTATTGCAGAAAAGCGAACATCTACACAGTTCTGGATATTGCAAAAGTAAATTTGAAATAGTGTCAAAAGAATTTAGTTACAAAATTGATAGTTACAATTGAAGTTGTAAGTTCTGAAATTGAAGATTATGATCCAGATTGTGAAATAATTCCGCAATTGAAGCAAAAGTTCAGGCAAACACAAAGCAGGAGTACAATATTTCCAATTTTTACTCTTCTTCCAAAAAAGTTGGTCATGGAAAAAAATGGAAAATGAATTCAACATTAGCAACAGAATGGGTAGGAAACAAAATCTCTAGTGAAAGAAAAAGGGATTTTGACCACCCCTAAGAAAAACAGGAAAATTGTTAGATTATTCAGGTACAGAAAAAGTTATTTCTTTTTACAATAGTGCAGGGTCATGCCGAGTAAAAAAGATTTTGTGTCCCTAAAAACAAACCAAAACACTCGTAATCATGTCCAGAAGTGATTAATTCCAAGTAACCTAAAAGTAGCATATGAACTGTTAAAAAATAAGTACCCTACAGACAAAATGTATTCTCTAAATTTGCTGAATTACGCCCTAAAAACTGAGTCTTAGCAGGTGCGAGTGGTGCATATTCAGAGCGTGCATGCGTGCAGGCGCCCACACACACACACACACACACACACACACACACACACACACACACACACAAAATGTTAAACGATCATTGGAGCAAAATTTCAACGTATGGTATCGAATGGTGAATCAATGAGACCGACTATAAACTATTCCTATCGAAAATAATGTGCATGCCTCAAACTCCAGGGTGTCATTTAAATGAATGCGTCAGTTGTCAGGGAGTGTTAAATTAAAGGAGCAATAAACGAGTAAATTGGAAGAAGAAGTGATAGAAAGAGTTACATATAGACAATGGGTGTCAGCTGATGGATGCAGTTTTGAGACAGTTGTGAAAAGTTCTGAAGATTTTGTTGATAGTTTCTGCGAACAGCTTTTAACATTGAAAACACACTCCTACATAGCTCAACAGCAAAATACATACTACAACTACCTTAAAGAAAACATTAAGTAAATGAAGCTGTAATCAGTTTAGATTTCTCTGAAAACTACTCCTTTGTACTGCAGAATATGGCTAAATCTTTCATTTGAATACTAATCAAGCAACAATACATCCCTATGCAGTTTACTACAGGGGTCAAGATGAAATTAGGTAGACAAGTTTTGTATTTATTTCCGAGAACTTGACACACAGTAGCTATATACTTATTCCAAAAAAAAAAAAAAAAAAAAAAAATTATTTCACTCCTAAAGATAAAAATATTGCCTATATTACAAAAAATTTTCTGCTTTTCTGATGAGTCAGCTGCACAATATAACAAAAATAAATTTCTCCAAAGTTTGTCACCATAAGCAAGATTTAGGAGTGGATCCAGAGTGGCATTTCTAAGATATAGCTCATGGTAAAGCCATTTGCAACCGCTTGGAAGATGTCTCGCAACCAGAGCATGCCTTCAGAGACCTTATGAAGACCAAATAATGACACCTCTCCAACTTTTCAATTGGAGCAATTTAAACCTTCCTTCATTTGAATTAATTTTTTTCACAAGTCAGAAACACCTTAAAATAGAAAACTGCTTGAAATGTCACTTTTCAGAAGCAAAAGTGATTCAGGGAACACTCAAGACTTCACCTCTTCATTCTATAACCACGCCAAAGTGAAACTGTTGCAGAGGTGTACTCACTGAGTAAATAAAGGTATGTACATAGTACTGTAGGCTCAAAAACGTTATCAATTGATGAAATGACTGCTTTAGGACGGGTGAATGTTGTCAAAAGTGGTGGCTGGCTTGTATACTTTCCCGCTATTTTGATAGTGAATAAGCACCTATCACTATCTTGGAACCCCCAGGACCAAAAAAGAAGATACAGTCAAGGTGAAAAGAAGACAAATTTTAAACAAGTTCAACCAACAACTGCAACAAGGAGAACTTGCACCTTAACTCAAACTGCAATGTCAGCTGCAACCAAAATTCTGGAAACTAGGTTAGCTATTAAATTACCTTCTGGAGATAAACTCTAAAAACCAACTATGGACTAAATATCCCTAAGTCTTCAAGTTTTAACCATGTTGATTTTGTTTTTCTCGTTTTATGTTTGTTATTGCAATAGCTAATATTGACTTTTTTTAATTTTTGCAATATTTTAATAATAAACAATTACATACATAATGAGAGAAAAATAGGTATTAAGGTTATTAGTAGATAAATGCATAAGCATTTCTAATCTGTACCAGAAAACAAAAATCCATAAAACAGAACATGCTTTTGAGATCCCAAATTCAAAAGTTGTATAATTACGTCATAAGGATACCTGAGTAGGAAATAATTGTGACAACACGTTCTTTATTATCCTCGGCATCTATGCACAGGGATTAGATCTTGAATGTCCTTTGGAAGTTGAATAAAATCACTTCATTGACTAGACGGAATTTCATCCCACAACAGAACAAAACAGAAGTAAATATTATCATTGAACTTGAATATCGCATACCTGTATTAACAGTGTTTTACGAACAGGAAGTAAGCATCATAAAGAGCACGATTCAGCTTTAATTCCGTTTTCTCTGTTTCTTCTCGGTGAGTCCACGTATATGTTCTTCTTTTTACTTTAATGCACAAGGTCATTAACAAGAATTATAAAGAGGGCTTGTTAAAGTGGTTAAAATGCTGAATTAAAAATTAAAAATATGCTGGGTTCGATACTAGGCTGATGAAGGTATTTTTTTCCCCACCCTCAAGAGCCTGGAAATATGAATGGGATACTGAATATGTGTTAAGCTAATCGAGAAGTACAGTTTTAATGTACACCGCAAATTTAAGTAGCTGTTATAGAAGGTCAAAGTGGTAATACGACGATATTACATAAGGCGGTATGTAAATATATAAAAACAAACAAATAAATAAAATGAAGCAGAAAAAAACATATGGGAAACTGGATTTTCAGAGACGGCATGTACAGTATAAAAATAAAATAAACATGAAATTAGGCAGATCCCTGTGTTCCTCTTGAGTAAACTATATTCAAGTCGTTAACTAAGCATTTTCTATCAGCATATGTGGTATATTTGAATTAGATAAGATGGGTATATTAATATGTGCACAACAAGAGAGTACGGTCTGTGCTTCCTGAAGTAATTTATAAACAAATCTAAAATTAGAATCGAATATTACTTAATATTCTTTATGTTTTAACACTTTTGCAAAATTCCTTTTTGCACCCTGTGAGGTCGTGTCTCAGTCTGAAATTACAGATTTGAAAAATTAACTTAATCGAGATTTCGTTTTCTTTTTAAGACAAATTGCTATATTGAATCTAATATTTTAGCAATGCCTTCTAATGCTAATAAAACATAAAAATAGATATAAGAATGAAATTAGCGTTCTCGTTACCTTTGTCAGATAAGAAGGGAAACTAAATACTGAAGGAACTGTGCCAGAGTTTAGCATCATGGAAACAATTTTTCGCAAAATGCACTGAGTATAGCCTGTGATACTTTGATGGTACAAATTTGTTACGTCTCGGAGCAGCTGACGACGTACTCAATAATTCTAGTTTATGTATTATGCACCTAAAATAAATAAACATCCCGTTAATAACCGAGGAAATACACGAGAATGAATCGGAATGAATTTGGAAGACAAATGGTACAAATTATTCTTACCGATGGAAAGTAATCCCGGAATCACTTTTCCGGTGGTTGGTACAGTTATACACTGTAGAAGAGCACCATGTTAATTATTAAACCCTGATTCCCTTAAACCATCTCACTTTTAAAGCCTTTTAAGCGTACTGAACTATGGCAAAAAACACTTTGCCCTTCACCTGCCTATGCGCGAGAGGTTTCAATTAGCGACAGCACACCAGCGCTATCGGTGAGTCTAGGTAATATATTCCAAGGTCTTTGCATATGTTCAACCCCAGCGCTGAGACCTCAGAAAATTTGGAGGTCAAATAAATGCGGACTTCGCTGTTTTAACACATGGTGTTCTGTAGTACACCGACTGTCTGTGTGGTTTCAGTGGCACCGTCTCTTACTTTTACCCACAGCAACAGTGAATGTGTACCTTAAGTGTTTGTGGCGGTAGCCAGTTTGTTTAGGTATAATACGTGAGTTATCTTTAGCAATACATGTTTATACTAAAAAGTTTGAATTTAGTTTGTTGTTTTACTAAATGTCTACTACGTTTTACCTAAGTGATCGTCACAGAAACATTTATTTCTGCAACTGTCTCTACTCCAGTATTACCAAGGGGAATAGAAAATACTGTACTTAATTGTAATGTAAATATTAAATTTGATAAGGTATTGCAAAAGACGACTTATATTTGTAGATTTTACTCTCACCTGAATGTATCCAGTTTTATTGAACACTTAAAAGCAGTATGCTAGTTCTCCATTTTAACAATTTGATAACTGTCCCGAATTTTCAAATGCGAGATTTTTTTTTCTTTTCTTTCTTCAGGTGCCTTTCTCTGTTTACTATGACCTATTACTTTCTCGACCACGTATGTACAATAGCCCTCTTGCTTGGCCCAATCGTCATTCGGATATAGTCACCCTTCAGGTCTCTCCCCTAATCCCTCCCTTCCTTGGGTCAAGAAAATGGCAAAGGGTCATAAGAGTCTATGTGCGGTTCTCTACCCCCGAGTCTTGCGAGCTAATCCTAAATTCCAGTGAAATCTCGTTATCGAATTTTATTTTAGAATACAGTACTACCTCTACCTAACCTACTGCATATTGTGTGTTACAGAAAATAAAAATTTATATGTTTCATACAAAATATTCATCATACAACAAAACGGGAAATGCATAGATTAGTTATTCTCTATTTATAACGCAGAAGCAGTTTATTCGACCAACTTCCGTGTCCCATAGCTCTAGTTTCTTTGCGCTTGCGCGAATAAGGGGATTCTATCCTCTCGTTGATGCCCTTCGGAGGACAGATCTATCAATATTTGGGTGAAAAACACGCAGTAAGACGACAGGGCCCTGTGGTTTTGAAGTTTAGCCCGAGGATAGGGTTCAATTGCCTAGGTTGGTGTGTGTATATGAACGGTATAAGAAGATCTAGTGGTATCGAAATTTAGACCGAGGTTAGGGGTTACGGGATTACAAGGTCCTGTAGTACCGAAACTCGTCAGGAGGAAGGAAACTAAACCGAACAGCAGATGAAAAAAGAAGGTCGGTGTAACTGAGCAGTGAAACATTTACTCAGAGGTGTTTCCGTATTCCTGCAGAAACAAATGTAGTTATCTCATCTTATTGAATTCAGAGGTCAAATTATAACTCAATAATTATCACTTCATTCGACATCTTTGCAGACTGGTGAAGTGTTACGTGCTACAAAACACCTTCATTGATTGAATTGATTTAACTACACACGAATATTAATAAAGGCGCGAGCTGGGTTAACTATGAAGCCCGGGACTTAAATTATATGTAGGTACTTAAGATATTGCAAGTCGCATTGGGTATGTCATCTCAAAATAATTTAAGTTCACCTTATGGTTTGCCAGGAAACATGGGAATCAGTTGAGAAATGTAATGCCGTGCCGGCATGTTGCCATGGTAACTCAGTGGTTAGAGCAACCGGTTAGAAACCGGAAGATCCGTGATTCAAATCCCGGCTATGGCATTGAATTTCTCAGTCTGGCTCTACCTATCCAAAGGTGCGAGGAACTCCAATAAATGTAATAGTATGGATGCCTATACTTCTCAATGTCTTACCTGCATGACCATGCTGATGAACAGTGACGTCACAGCTACCGTGATATTGATACCCTGAGGCGACTAATGAACGTAGCCGTACCCGCGTATTTTCTTCATCATGAGTTACTACACCATACCTGAAAAAAAGAGCAAAACTATTTAGCTCTCTTATTGCTTTCTTTACTGCTGGGTGTTTTATGGTAGAAGATTTAGTGTATATGGCCTATCACGTTTTCATGGGAGCATTTATAGGACATTTACGAGTGTGTACTTGGATACTAGAACTCTTAAAACGAGTAGTCATATAAATATCATGTGGTATGGTTGCCGCCTACTTTTCATGGATTTAAGGGGAAAATAACTTCCTCCTTTGTCTGAAAAGCTGTTATGTCTTAGTTACTGAGGTACTACCCAGCATAAAAACATACTACTCTTAATAAATAAAATCATTAGTCCGAAATGAAGCAAATATTGTTCACTGCACTGTGCTCAATTACCAATAAAAATATCTGCATTTATATTCCTATCAATTTATATATTAATTCCCGGTTTGATGTAGAAGGGGTAATAAGTACTAATAGTTGTCAGAAATATTAATCACAAATGTCAATTAGATTAGAAGGGTTACTCGGTTGCCGTCCTAAACCAATGGTTTTCAATTTATAGTATTTTTTTTTTTTAATTTGAGGGAAAGTTTTCCTTTATCATTATCGCAACATATTTTGTTAATAATTTGAGAACATAAATACATTAACAAGCGTTTAAATAATGTTAAAGTGTATCAATCTCTCAAAAATTAAGTTATTTACTTATCATACGTACAGAGAAATACGCAAATAAAAAATCATATTTTAAAATTAGTCGTACGATCAAAATTGGAGATAATAAAATTAATTTAAATAAATAAAGTGTATATGTTTTTTAATGTAAAACCTGAAGAGACAGCAACATTATTTTACTACTTTCGAAATTAAAATCTTAGTGGAAATATAAATCACTAGCTTTTTCTTTTTTTTTTTTCTTTAGTGCATTTCTTTTAAGTCGCCTAACTGTAAGGTCTTATAGCGACTTTAAAAACATGATACAAACTTTAACACAAGGGATAAACGTATAACATTATACAGTACATTAACTTTACAATATTTCCAAAGCTAAAATATTAAACAAGTTCACATACATTGTTTACAGTGAGATTGCATTGTGAAGCAGGTTTACAATAGTTTATCATGCAATTTGGTGCATTTAAAAAACTATATCAGTCTAAGACATGAGCTCGAGTCCTTCATTGTCAGCTTTAGGTTATCTGGGATCTTGAGTTTTTTCCTGTAGAATTGGTAGCGCGGGCACTTCTCGACTATGTGCTGGATACTTTCTCTTGTATTGCAGGTTGTGCATTGTGGTGGCTCTTATTTAGAGAGGATGTAGGAGTGTGTAAGTTTTGTATGTCCAATTCGGATTCTAGTTATGAGTATCTGGTCACGGCGATTTAGGAATTTAACTGAAAAAGGTGC
Source organism: Hymenopus coronatus (assembly GCA_030762935.1). NCBI lineage: Eukaryota > Metazoa > Arthropoda > Insecta > Mantodea > Hymenopodidae > Hymenopus > Hymenopus coronatus. Next base: position 459,603,850 of record CM060900.1, on the reverse strand, counting down.
TGTAGAATTACCTCTTGCGTCGTGGAGTTTACTTTTGGGAGAGGTAACCCAAGAGCTTTTCCATGTATCGCGGAGAGTTCTTTTCAAATGAGCATTGAGGTCTTGATATGGAATTTTCGCACTTGGATTTGCACTTGGAAGATTTGTTGCATCTTTGGCTGCTTTGTCACTAGCTTTGTAGAAGTGTTTGCATTTTGAGAATCTGAAGATTTGAACCGCGGTAAATCATTGTACTAAAGGGGAAATTTCTTCAAGTCAGTTTATGCTTTTTGACATTATGCATCCTTGAAAACAGTTCCTAATGTTTTTTAAGTTAATATTTTAGTTAGTGCTTTGTGTTTATCATCATCATTCAAACCCTATACGCGACCTTATACCCAAAAAATGTTTTCTTGGTATATGTTAATTAATTAGGCATAAATTTATGTACCACGACCAAGCTTGTCAACAATCTCTAGACTTTTTAACGTATCCTCGAGGAAACATGGCATTAATCTTGTGTAAATATTTAGCACTTTCCTTTGGGCGTTATTCTTGTTTATCCTGAAGATTCGCTTTCTCTGGCAATCACCACGTAAGGCAAATATCAAGATATTCTTAACGAAAATGGAATTTGAAACCTCTTATGTATATGAGACTTGTGTTTATCCTACAAAATGTATTGGGAATGACAGTGTTAAACCTGTAATTGCTTTCTCATATCAAACACATTTGCTAAATGATCACATGACATCAACTTGGAATGTGTAAACGACTTTAAAATCAAGCAATTACTTTTCGTAGTTGCAACTGTTGCCCATGAAAACTACGAAGACCTGAAATATTAAATTCTATTATACCTTCTTAACAATCGATAAACGAGTTTTAATGCATATTCGCTAGAATAACTAAAGAGTAGTAGTTTCTTGACGGCTATTTAAAATAAACAACACAGACTGAAATAGGCAGCGTATTGTGTTTCTCGCGAATTTAATTGAATATTTGCTACCACATTTTAATTCAAATTGTCTTTGCTTACAGCATAAAGTGATATCATTGCTGATGGATAATAAATACGAGTAAGCAGTTATTTTTACATTGTTTATTTAATAATTGTTCAGCGTTCATCTTCACTTCCAAATCTATTTCTGATCCCATTGCCTGTGTTTAGAACAAACCACTTTCTACAGTTAAATTGTGGTACTTGTTTATAAATTATGAATTTGTATTCACGTAGATAATAGGCTTGTTAATAGTTTAATATTTAATAACATCTGGTATAAATTGTTATAAATTAGCTTTAATATAATGGGATAAAATGCGCATAATTTGAAAAGTCTAGTGCCGTTTCAACGAAGTAAGTTTTTAGAAGTAAATTTGGCTAACTATGTATTTCTGATTTAGATTTAGTATACTCCCCAAAGAATAGCAGGAATACTTAAGAATAAATTAATATTTAAGTCAGCTTCATCTGGATTTAGTGTATTGTTTATTAAATGCTTTAAGTCAGAGTACTCTTATGGATATTATTGGCAGAAGTTTTATAGTATACCTGGAGCTCTATTGACCAGACATGGACAGAAACTGGTATAATATGCATCTGGGACCGTTTGAGATAGCCTTTGTCAGGGCACTAATCATATCTTGCACTTCGACTAGAGTTTATTCTAACCTTTCAATTTTGCTAAACACTTGAATGCTTTTGGACTTAATCTCTTATTTGTATGGACAACTTTAATGTTATTTAAAATTCACACACGCTATGTGTGAGTCAATTTGTGACAAATATAGAACTCAAGTATTAGTATCGTTCAAAGATAAACGTATTTTAGTTAGGAGCACAAGCATTTCTAGCTGTTAGCTTGAGCGCGACGCAACTGAAATATTACATATAAACATTGTTATATCCCAGAGATGTGTCATCTAGGAATGTCAACCACCACAATGAGATGTAACATGAAGCAAAATATAGACATCGCTTGGGAGATGTCTGAAAAGATTGTACATTTTCATACTTGACAATGAATATGTTTTACTTTCAAACAAACGTGTTTCTGCCATTAAAGTCACAGTACTCATTCTTTCCCCTAGTTTTTATGCAAGCATTTTTTTGCTATTACAGTTTTGTTATGCAGTACAGTCCAAGAAAAGCACCAAGCGCAACGGAAACCATCACAACACCAACAATGTTTACTGCCGTCGCACTTCCAAGAAGCGCGAGAATAGTACTTATTTATTTAACTAGCTCAAATAGGAGCTTTTCCAAATTGATAAAAGCTAACAAGCATGAAATGAGTAAGTACATAACAAATATAACTCAAATGTAAAAGTAAAAGAACGGTACAACTGCGAAATAAAAATAGTAATTATTATAAGCCTAAGTCAATTGAAAAAGTTACAATTGTAGAATATGACAGTTATTAACAAACAATACATAAAGGAATACCGGGTTCTAAAATTTAAGAATAGAGATGGTGTCTTTAAGTTTACTGAGACTTTAAGTGCAATTTTAGATTCCGTCAAAATGATTTTGGGTGGTATATCTACTTTCTTTTAAATATGAAGACAAAAGATGAATGGTTCCTCGACTTCCTACAGCCATTCTATCTACTCCAAATTATATAATAATTATTTTATTTACAATAATTTATGGTTGATCTGTCAGTTTGTTTTTTCTCCCTTTCTACTTCCAAAGTTTGTTCGGCTTGCGTTTTGAAGTGTACTGTTGGGTCGAGCATGTACGTTTTTCTGGGTTCTTTAAGAGAGATTATGTCAATCCTCCTGGAGTGGAGAGATCCTGAACTTCTTTGTGGTCTGCAAACCTTATTCCTGTAGGCTTTTAATAATCGTTCTTGTGTATGATATTGGAGGTTTCGGAGTGCTTCACCATAAGTACAAAAGCCAAGGAAAAGGCTACAAATTATAGGTATTGTGCATACTATAATATACATACCTGATCAGTTAATAGAGCAATTCATATGCTTCCCTTCCCTGCTGTTTGCTTATGGTTTCCATTAAAAAACTAAAGTTTAGATGGATTGGAAGTTGATCTATACGAACCTAAAGGGACCAATCGCTAAACATTGCACGAAAATTGCCTATAAGCCAATTATTAGCTACTTAGCTTATAAATAAGTCTGATCCTTTAGGTTTATTTTAATCCTTCATTGAGCCAGTTTACAAATTCGTTTTTCTCGGTTGCGGAACTTTTGACATTTTTGAGCACTTAAAAGGCTTCTTGAGTTGCAATTTTGAAACTACTACTAAGAAACATGGAATTTAGTTTCTCAATAAATACTTTAAAAAAACAAAATTTGATAAATAATAACTACTATAAAAAGTATATGCTGTACTACCAAGGGCAGCAAAGTTGGATAATCAAAAATGTTGTTAAAAATGTACCTAACAAATGTAATTATTAATTTAAGAATATCCCTTTAGTTTAACATGTTGATTCTAGTCAAACATTTTTCTAGTTCAATAAAGAACAAAAATTACAATTTTGTATAAAAAGCACAATAATTGCATTGCAAGCAGAATTTTACATAAATACTATATTTCTTCCTCAAAGGTGCATACTTTAATAAAAAAAAAAAAGCAACAAAAAAAAAAAAAAAACACTAGACATAAGTGCACATAAATTTGCAGGAATGTTTCTTTATACGCATATTGTACAGGGTAATTCTTAGAAGTGTCATATAACTAATTCAGATTTTGGAAAATTCGCTCTTCGGTTCTCTATAGAGGAATTTAAATAATAATCATGATTGAAATAATGCATATAAATAGTAGGTTATGCACGTGCACACAAAGTTCTGCTTCAGGTATATCATTTTTCATCAGGGAGTGACATTCTTTCTATTCCTTATTCCATTTAGTTTTGGCAAGGAGCAATAAAGCATAGAACTGTTCCAAGTGATAACCCTTTTCGCCTTCTGGCTGGCAGTAGAAATTACCTAAGCATCCATGTTGAACAGTGAATGACTGGTAAAATTTAGATATGCGCGGCTTTCCAAATATGAAATTTGTCAACAATACAGCCAATATAATTCTTAGCTGTCAAAAACTGCTGCGAGAGTATCTGTTGACATTTAAATGGAAATTTACCTTCGCTTACGTATATTAATCAATATTATGTTAATTGTGAAGGAATTCCTGACTACTTATGGGAGACAATCTGCGAGTTTTCTAAAACTTACAGTGTTTGCTGAACTGCTTGAATATTTTACCACTTCTTATGTATACAAACAAGTCCAGTTGCAAATTTCGGTGCTTATGTGTTAAGTCGTTCCTGAATTATGCATTTTAAACACAGGTTTAAGCTATTTTGTAAAATGTGCTCATTACGAGATCTTCAAAACCTTCAAGATATTTTTACTTTATTTTCCCTATTGAGATTGCAAATGAAGTTACTAATAGTTATACTATTGAATTGATTGTTTTTAAAATAATTAAGATCAATTGTGAGCTTCTACTTTTGCAATATATATTATCAGACTTGGATCAATTTGGTGATACAGCCAAATAGCTGATTTTAGGCACATATCTATTCTTTTTCTTAACATAGACTTTCCTCTTATTTTGTATTTACATGATTCATGAATGTGTGGGTATAAATAACGCAGTTTGATAGAGCCTGAAATGCCTATGTTCCACTCTTAAGTATATTTTATGTGTATTTTAAGTTTAAAATCTGTGTTACATACTTATTTTTATTCCATTTTAGTTACCTTATCCTGTATTACATTCGAATTTGTGTTTTATTTGTGTTATTTTATACTATTCATAGAATCATAATGAGATGATAAACGTCTAACATGGCTGTTAAACTCCTCTACCCTTAAACAAGGCAAGTTGTAAAGACCAACTATCCACTACGAGACAGCAGTAGCCGTTTTGGTGACTCTCAGCGCTCAAATTAATACATTGTGACAAACGACAAAACTTTTCAATGGTTAATTTAGAGAAAATCTTATTTACTGGGAATCCCATATGGCAAAATGTTTAAACTTTATCTGTAATTTTGGGAACCTGATTCAATTGTGAAACGATTTGTCTTCGGTTTGCTTCCAAATCAACATTGCTCATTAAATCATATTAAGATCACTAATTCACTTACGCGCTGTTTTAAGTTCTTAAATATCCATTTATTTACATCTGTTTCCTTTTAATTTTATATAGTCCAAATGCAGCTGTTAGGGAGCATATTTTAACTAAGCTGCAATACTCTATATATAACTCATTTGCCTTATAGGTACTAAAAAGTTTTGGTTAGCATGTATTTGAGAAAGTATTTCCAAAACATCTCTAGGGTAATTGAAACACTTCACCATAAGTATAATTTTAATCATTGAAAAATGCATCAAAATTAAACGGAGAAAAAACGCACCCGAAAATACGCTTATCTTAAATAATCTTATATTATCCTCATGTATTTTTGTAAATTAGCACACATTTTAATTAAAAATCTGTAATTTCACCGTAATATATATGGTCCGAACTTAAAAAAAAAAAACACTGCTATAAATGTTGGGGGAAAAGTACAAGAATTCTCTCAAAAAGTTTTAGTGCTACTTCACATCCTCCACTTTGTGGTGTTTAAAATGGCATGTAAATCTCAATCTCACTCCGATGACACATTTACACGAGACCGTAATGGAGAATTAGTTAACAATAGATCAAGTGATTAAATTTTAATTTTTGTTCATTTTGGCGCATTTTAACCGTTCGGTCCCCATAGTTACGGAATAATGAAATTCTATGAATATATGGAAGGTTGAACTATATTTATAAACTGTTACATTAGGAATCGTTGTGGAATTTTTGTGGAAGATGGAAATAGCCCTAGACACACATTAATAACGCTAAAAAGAAACGAAGGTCCGGAATACGTAGCTGTAACTTTTATGTTCTAATTTGAGATTGTAGGTGTCCATAATGCAGCCGATTTCAACTGGTAAACATTTATTGTTTCTATACACGGGAAAAGTAATGTATGTTCAAGTTAATTTTAAACAACGCTAATTTCCACGAATAAGTTTGGTTATAGGCAATGGTGTTTGTTTATAACGATACATCAGAAAGTTGTTGAACTACAAAAATAAAATGTTTGGTGTGCCTTTAACATAACTTTGAGTTGTTATAGTTTTTTTTTTTGTTTTTTTTTTGGTTTGTATTTGTAATTTTCCACATTTTCGAGCATAATATATATTTAGTGATGCGTTACAAAAATAAAACTAGAAAGTTAACATTTGCGTATTCATACCATGTAACTAGAAATTTTAAAACAATGTACAAAATTTCAACGAAAAATAGTTATAATACAAGATAGTTAAATATGGGCCAAGTTAGAAAAATTCTTGTTTCTGAAAATTTCGGGTTGGTAATAAATTCAATTTTGGAATTTCAAACCAAAGAAAAAACTGTAGCTCACCTTGTTTTATCCAGAATTAACTCACTGGTAACCAAATGTGAATTATTAGAGAGTGTTCTCTTTGGAAACAGATTAAGTGCACTTACACAACGCATGGATTCCAATGTTAGAAATGCATTAGACGACAGCTTAAAATTTTTGCTGTCATATGACTATGATTTGCCCCCAATTATTGCCAAAGAAACTAGTATAACAATAAAAGTTTTAGATAACTTATTTGAGCTTTTAAAATAGTTAGTAAATCAAGTATCGGTGAATTAAATAATATGACAGCATTCAACAATGTTAATTTAGTACAAGTTGTATTAATTCTGATTTGCTACTTTGTTACAAAGAATTGCGCATCATTCTTGGACAGCTAAGCCATAGTGGCAGTGGTTACAAATTAGGTGTAGTAACAGTACTCTTGGCACTGAAAGCATAAGGCGAGTCGTATAGTAGCGGTAACAAATTAGGTGTAGTAACAGCACTCTTGGCATTGAAAGTATAAGGCGAGTCCTATAGTAACGGTAACAAATTAGGTGAAGTAACAGCACTCTTGGCATTGAAAGCATAAGGCGAGTCGTATAGTAGCGGTAACAAATTAGGTGAAGTAACAGCACTCTTGGCATTGAAAGCATAAGGCGAGTCGTATAGTAGTGGTAACTAATTAGGTGTAGTAACAGCACTCGTGGCATTGAAAGCATAAGGTGAGTCGTATAGTAGCGGTAACAAATTATGTGAAGTAACAGCACTCTTGGCATTGAAAGCATAAGGCGAGTCGTATAGTAGTGGTAACTAATTAGGTGTAGTAACAGCACTCGTGGCATTGAAAGCATAAGGTGAGTCGTATAGTAGCGGTAACAAATTATGTGAAGTAATAGCACTCTTGGCATTGAAAGCATAAGGCGAGTCGTATAGTAGTGGTAACACATTAGGTGAAGTAACAGCACTCTTGGCATTGAAAGCATAAGGCGAGTCGTACAGTAGAGGTAACAAATTAGGTGTAGCAACAGCACTATTGGCATTGAAAGCACAAGGCGAGTCGTATAGTAGGGGTAACAAATTAGGTGAAGTAACAGCACTCTTGGCATTGAAAGCATAAGGTGAGTGGTATAGCAGCGGTAACAAATTAGGTGAAGTAACAGCACTCTTGGCATTGAAAGCATAAGGTGAGTCGTATAGCAGCGGTAACAAATTAGGTGTAGTAACAGCACTCGTGGCATTGAAAGCATAAGGTGAGTCGTATAGTAGGGGTAACAAATTAGGTGAAGTAACAGCACTCGTGGTATTGAAAGCATAAGGTGAGTCGTATAGTAGTGGTAACAAATTAGGTGTAGTAACAGCACTCGTGGCATTGAAAGCATAAGGTGAGTCGTATAGTAGGGGTAACAAATTAGGTGAAGTAACAGCACTCGTGGCATTGAAAGCGTAAGGTGAGTCGTATAGTAGGGGTAACAAATTAGGTGAAGTAACAGCACTCGTGGCATTGAAAGCATAAGGTGAGTCGTATAGTAGGGGTAACAAATTAGGTGAAGTAACAGCACTCGTGGCATTGAAAGCATAAGGTGAGTCGTATAGTAGTGGCAACAAATTAGGTGTAGTAAGAGAACTCTTGGCATTGAAAGAATTAGGTTAGGCGTTTTCTGTGAAAAGCCCGTTCAATATTTTTAGGTAGCTATATAAAATGTCAGCGAAAGATATTTTTCTACGTATAACTTAGTTGTAACGGGACAGCTGTGAAAAACGAAAATGTCAACTTCTATGTTGCAGTTTGGTTATATCTGAAATGTAAATGGCGTGTTATTTATGGATGTTCTTTAACTACTGCAGTTCTCAGCGTCCTATTCTAAAATGGGCGTGAAAGAACGCTGAATTTTGTTCTATCAGGTTTATGGTTCTTTTACGTGCCTTAAATCTACGACACGAGACCTACTATGCTAAGGATTTCAACACCCGACAAAATGCATCGTCCTCCGTCGGGTTTGAACCCGCGACCTTGATTATTTGAAGTTAGCATGACAACCATTACACCACGGAGGGCGACGGTATGTCTGATTTTTATATATATAAAATGTGTGTGCGTGTGTTTGTGTGTGTGTGTGTGTGTGTGTGGGAGATACTGATTTGAAATAAAAGATTTCAAACCCGGAAATAAGGAAGTTTAACAGTAATGTTACTTTAGATACCTGTCAATTTTCATTTCTGTCATGTCATCACTCATTACTTCTGCCACAAGAATTAGCACGAAATAAATGCAAATCTATGTAGAATATTGAACACCAGCACCACTAATTAGAATTATTAATGCGAATTTTTAAAACAGTTTTCAACAGAAAATGGAGCGCATTGTTGCCACATGTAGTATAAGCACACTAACAACTTTTAGCCCACAAATTCAATGTCATCCTGTGAATTATACATTACCAAACAGTGAAATTTATGTACTGCTATTTAAGGCTGTTCTAGGGTATTTATGTTTCGCCTGCACTTTATTTCACCTCTTTATATTTTTAATATTTGGAAATACGAATTTATAGGCATAAAAAGGTTATTAAATATAGTGTTATGTGACAAATGTTTTAATTTTTTCATCATTGTTTACCTTTGAGAAAATTACTGTGAGATAGGTGAAATGTTTTAAAACAGCAAAGAATGAACGATGCGTTACAATGTGTTAATCTAGAGTGTATTTGTTTCCCCGGGCTGAAGTAGCGGCATCTCGAGCCATGCCAGCATTTAAGAAGCAATTAAGAAATGATGTTAACATCAGCAGAGCAAACGTAAACAAAAACACCTTGTTTATCTATTCTAATACGCACACAGACTCGAAAGAAATCCAGAAGATTGTAACGCGAAATCTAAAGCCAACACTAGACAAAATAAAAGTCAGAAACATGAGAACAGCGGGAAAAAATCTAATTCTGTGCATGGAAACAGAAGAGGACCTAAACAATATTATGAATAATAAAACTTTACAAGGAAATGAAGCCCACTAATAATTATTTATGACGTAATGTCAGGAAAGAAAGAAGAGGAGTTAAAAGACAGCCTGCCTGTATTTGCAAAATATGGAAGCACAAATCTCAAAAGATGACTTTGACAAGGGCTTTAACCTGAGATTCAAAGCTGGACCTAAAGAGAAGGTTACAGTACATCACGAAGCAGAAATTACGCCAAGGATTAGAAATTTGTTAAACAATATTAACAGAATTTTTCTCGTTTTCAGACATGTAATAAAGAAGACTGTCTCAGTTGCCAAATGCGTAAAGTGTTTTGACTACGGGCATAGTGCCAAGTTTTGTAAATCTGTAAATCCCGCATGCGGACAATACGGAGAAGAAACGCATGTTAGAAAATATTGTTCGAACAAGGAAACACCAAACACCAGTATACCCTGTTTAAAAAGAAAGAAAAAATGTGGGGGGAAAGACGACTGTCCCACATATAGGATGTTTTGGGAGCGCACCGTCTCCAGGATAAACTGTGTTATGAGGCCACCTCTAAACTAACACAAACGTACAGGAAGGAACCCCGTCGAAATACCCCTAGTAGAATAAGAAGAAAGTTACGAAGAGTCATCCAATACAAACTTAAACTCATGCAAAATAAAACTAAATCTGATTCTGAAACCCAGACAACCAATGAATATGCAGAACCTAATGTTATAGTTTTAAATGACAACAAACACGTCACAGGAAATGAACGAATTAATTTAGAATCAAGCTTTATGCACACTGAATGCAACTTAAATACAGATATAAACCCACAAAAATACCACAAATAGAGCAACCAATTAAAGTAGATTACAATGCGATCACTAAAATGACAGAAGTGGAATTCGAAAGCAAACTTTTTATTAAGAACATCGTTTTAATACAAAATTTTTATCTAATTTATGGAAATATAGATCTGGCCACTTGAACCAACTAAATCAAGAAATTAAAACACTGGGTATTTAATTACGCGTGTTCAGACATAAGATTTCGAGCTAGCTGAGTGTAGTGATGAACAGGAAACATAGCACGTGCAAGGCGACAGATCAAGGACGCCAGACACGGCTGTCAGCGGTATTTACAACTCATTTGACTTAAACTGAACCGTCACGAGGAAAGAAATAATTTAATTGCAACATTACGCCACACTATTAGAAACCTTCACAAAAATGGTAACAAAATTATCTTTCCAGTTCCCGACGCCATAGACAGAATTGCACTAAGCTCACTAAATATTCCAACTAATCCTGAGGACTTATTAACTCTAGTAGAAAAAGTATTCGATAGACAAAACGAAAAACTTGACTTGATGAAGTATACAAACATTTCGTACTTTGTCACGGGAGACTATCCTTAAATGGTTCGCAAAAATGGCCACACTGCTCGCACATCATAATACCTTCATTATCCGAAAATCACTCCACAAAAATCCCCAATAAAACCCATCCTTCCTCAAAATACCCATTATTCAAATATTGACATTTTCAAACCCAAATCCCTAAATGTACAAATAACGAAAAAGTACATTAAATCCAAAATCACACACCACAATAGTAATCCTTCCCTGTAAGTATGAATTTTTTTAACAATAACATTAAACTTAAAACCAAAACTATAAATTCAAAACCCAAATCTCCACAGATGAGAAGAACTCAACTAGTAAGGGTGCATAAATTATCAAGAGAACTTACCGTAGAAAATAATAAACTGGGCAAGCAAAAGTCCTACGCATCCAGAGAATACGTTCTACTTAGAAGAAATAATGGAAGACCCATCCCGCATCAAATTTCTTAGAATCTCACAAATAAACACCCAGTGAAGTCAATTAGTAATGTCAGAATTAAAGAAAATTATAGAGGAATTGAAAATTGACATTTTGTGCATTCAGGAACCATATCTGATAAATAATAAATTAACCCACATATCTGTTACGGCCAGGCAAATTCACGCACGAGATAACCCCATGGCAGCAATAATAATTAATAACCACGACCTACAAGTTACAAAAATCACACAGTTTAATGACACGGCATAATAATTGTATACAAGTCCATCACGAAGCCGGAAAGTTTATTCTTTCAAACCACTATTTTCAATACAGTCAAGAAATCGAGCCATATCTTGAAATTTTACAAAACAATTACACATACCCCAATACAGAAATTTTACACGTAATGGATGCAAACTCAAAATCCCAATGGTGGTATAACAACATAAAAACGAGAAGGACGAAAAATTGAAAGAAATTATAGCAGAACTTAATCTTGATATAGTTAACCTAAGACCTAACAATGCACCAACATTTGAAAACCGTGTTGGAGCCTCTGCCAACATTGATTTGACTTTGACTAATGGATATATGATTGACAAATTGGAGAATTGGAAAGTAGGCTTAGACTACACAAGTGATCACAGGCTAATTTATTTTAACTACGCAATAAATCCTAAAAGAAACAGATATTCAAAAACCGAAATAAAATATAATCTTAACCAAGCAAACTGGGATAAGTTCAAATAACAACTAACAAACATATCCGTCAACTTTACAGGAATCGATTTGCACCAGGAAGCAAAAAATGTAACAAACATAGTTAATGAATTCAACTAAATCTTTTCATATACAGCATACACGCTATACGTAGTAAACTTTTTTTTAAAGAAAGTAGAAATAGTAATGTATTTGTTCTTTAGGTTATTCATTAGTTTAGTACTGGCTACCAGTACGGACAGTTGCCGCTGTGTGCAGGCGGCTTTTTTAGTGTAGCCAATAGTATATAGATATAAAAAAAAATACCTGGATACCAGTTGTTTAATACAGGATATCAGTAAAATGGGTAGTTGTAATAACAAATACGTATATTTGATTTCAAAATATATTAATAATAGAAATAAAAAAATTAAAATGAAATAGCATTAAAATAAATATTAAAAATAAAAATATTTTTAAAATATAACAAATTAGTTAGATAAATAATAATAGTACACTAAAATTGTAATATTAATAAATGTAATAATAATAATAATAATAGTTTAGAAATAACAATATAAATTGATGCAAGGTATTAAATTTCTGAGAAAAAAATTGAAAAATAAATTAATTTTACATATTTGTTATTTTTAGGTGATGATAATGTAGGGATGTTTTAATGTAATAGAAGAATTAGGTTTTTGTGAAGTTGAAGATAAATTTTGGTATTAAAATGTTTAAGTTTGTGGTGTGTTTTTGTGTATTATATGATTTGTTTAGTTTTTATGTATGTTTTTAAATTATTTTTGCATATTATTGGTTATTTATTTAGATTAGATTATGAAAGTGTAATTATTTAAATTATAATTTTACTATTTTTATTGGTTTTTGTTATGTATGTAGTTTATTAAAATGTATTAGTATTATTATTTTTATTTCATGCTGTATATCTTATTTTTAACTTATAAATAATCTGTTAACAATAAATGTATGTTGTATAAATATGAATATATGTTTAAAAATCTGGCGTATAAGCCCAGGGTTTTTATACAGATTATTATTTTTATTATTATTATTATTATTTGTTTCCCCTCAGATTTTTCCTATTTTAATGGCGTCCATATAGATCCCTTCATTCCTTTATTTTTTATCCTATACACTACTGTTTCTGAACATCTGGTAGCCTTAGCTGTTTCTTTTATTCTTTTACTAATACTCATTTTATTTTAATAATTTAAAGCATTCATTATTTTGCATTTCTCTTTTGTTTACAAACATTTCGTTCTTCCCTGTTTCTATAACTCCATAACTATAAATATACCTTGCGCCTTGAGTTGGACTATTGTTTGTTAAGGTAATGAATGCAAACATTACATTTGTTTTTAAAACCTTTTTCAGACCCCTGTCAACTTTTCTCTCGCTTGGTCCCCTTCGTAAACATAACGACAAAGAACCTTCCCGTTGGTTTTTTTACTGCATATATATAAATTTGCAAAAATATTTTATTTAAAACACATAACGCTCATCTTACTAAAGATGGTGTTCAAACTAAGCAATTATCAGGACCGTAGTTTACTCCGCTAAGAAAAAACATTGTTGCGTTTGGCCTTTATTTCGTTAGTTACTGCGCGATAAGAATAGAATTAGCAAATGTGGAATTTTACCAAATACCGTGTTTCCTTAGTAATTTCGACTCACAGAAATCTACAAAAATACAAAATAAATAATGTAATCTGAATAAGAGAAAAATTTTCTGCATAAGGTAAGCTGAAAATTATAATAACCGAAAATTTTCACCATGTTATTAGCAACTTGGCGATAGCATGAGTGTAGAAAAGGAAGAAGCTAATGGAAACATGAATGCGTTAGAGACAGAGATATAGCATTTAAAGTATGTTAAATTTGAGACAAGTTATGGTTTCAAGTCGGAAGTAAATCAAATGTTGTTTTGAAACTAAAAGATTAAATCTGGTGTTCCATTTACATAATCTTCTCTATCTGTTCTGCACACAAACTATGCTTGTAAAAAGGTAGAGTCACTTGAAAAGTTCAATGCCATAGCCGGGATTTAAACTACGGATCCCCTGGTTTCAGTCCAGTTGCTCTAGCCGCTGAGCTTCCATGGCAACATGCCGAAATGGCATTAAATTCCCGAACTGACTCTAGGATTTCTCGGTAAACCAAGGGGGTCTCATTTTGAGACGACATTCCCAGTGACAACTTACAATGTCGGAAGTACTTTAAGTCCCAGGATTTATAGTTTAACTACCCATTAGGTCAATCATTGCCAATTGTTTCCTCCACACGAGCTAAGTGTATGGCAGGAGTTGGAAAGGTAGTGTCAGAGTGAAAAATTCAATGCCATAGCCGGGATTTGAACCACGGATCTCCTGGTCTCCGTCCAGTTGCTCTAACCGCTGAGCTAACACGGCAACATGCTGACATGGCATTAAATTCCCAAACTGACTCGAGGTTTTCCCAGTAAACCACAAGGAGATCAAATTATTTTGAGATCAAATTCCGAGTGGCAAAATACAATGTCGTAAGTACCTTTAAGTCCCGAGCTTCAAAGTTTAACCAAGCATTGGGTCAATCGTTTCTTCCACGTTAGTCGTGTGTAGCACAGGGCTTGGAAAGGTAGAGTCAGACTATGAAGCCCGGGACTTAAAGTACTTCCGACATTGTTAATCGCCATTGGAGTATGTCATCTCAAAATAATTCGAGAGAGAGTGGTTTATCGGGCAAACCTCAAATCAGTTGGAGAACTTAATACAATGTCGAAATGTTACGATAGTAGCTAAGTAGTTAAAGGAACTGGACGGAAACCAGAACGTCTGTGGTTCAAATTCCCGGCTTGAATTTTTTTCATTCTGACTTTAGTTTCTAACTCCTTTCCTACACACAGCTAGTGTGGCAGAAACGATCTCATATTCTTACAAAAGAACATTCTTTTTTCTACATCATGCTCCCAATAAATATTAGCAGCAATTTATCTTATTACTTGCTTCCTTGTAATTAGAAGGGAAATAAGGGGGGGGGATACAATAGGCTAAAGCGAAGATTAAACCTTTAAAGCTGGTCGCTATGTGAAGCAATAAAATTGAAAGTCGGTTCTCTTTTCATGATCAAAGGCAAAGCAAAATACATGAAATGAACGAGCACTTCCGGTTTTAGAAAAATTTAAGTAGTTTACAAAAGTGAAACCAATAACAGGGAATATCTCGAAAAGGCTTAATTGTACAAAAATTGTATATGGTGTAGATTGTGAATTTTAACAAGATTTTTATTTTTGTGTATTGTCTCCCCCCTCTCCCTCCCTCTCTCTCTCTCTCTCTCTCTCTCAGGTTTTCCAGTTACACAAGTCATTCAGAATGAACAGGTCTTCAGCAGGTATTTGCAGAAAGTTCAAGATATACCTACACTTGTTTGTCATGAAAATATCCAAAACATATATTTTGATAAAAATCGTTAGAGCCATATTCAAGAAAATCAACATTTTCGATGTTTAGGGTAGTTGGGGATATTTTCTGAAGATCGTGTTGCATCCTTGGTAGATGCTGGGATTAAATACCAAGTTTGATACTTAACCAACTTGTCGATTTTGAGTTATGCTGCACACACACATATCCGCGTGTGAACTTTTTCTAAAAATGTTTTTTTCTGGACTCAGTTGCCTCAAAATGTGTTTTTCCGGTGAAAGCTCGACATTGTCTTTTCGGTGGAATACAATACCTTCTCTACCCACAATGTACGTACGTGTAGAAAATGTAATATAATTCAAAAGTGTGAAATATCTTTAAGCATTAAAACTATTTTGAATAAGCCCACACGTGAAACACACTGCCAAGAATTATTTGCTTTAAACTCAATGGTAAACGTCCTGCATGAAAATACCTCTCACCAACGTAAGAGCCGCAATGAAGACCTACGGCCATATCTTTACCATGCATATACTTCAGGAGCGGTTGTTGGTGTTTATGTCAACTGAAGAAAGTAGAATGTCACCAAAACTAACCAGAGAGCTATATTGTGGGGCAAGTATAACACAGTGGGTTTTTTTTTTTTATGAATTTCAACTGATAGATTTTAGATCTATTTTAATCTCGGAAAATTAATTTAATGTACTGAAATATTGCAGAAGTTCCAAGTGCAGTGCTTAGTAACACTTGTATGCAATGTATAGCTACTTATACTGCTCTTTACAAGATTAAAAAATCCAAAACCTTTATTGATATCAAAGATAGAATACTCAATTTTACACTGTTTTTCAATGAGACCTCTGTGGAACAGCAAATAAGATTTTACTAGGTTTTTCTGCAAAATTACTGATTCATTTATTTTGAGGAATGGGTGCCCCACAAAGGAGTGCCGTATGCAAGATGACTAACCTATGCGTAGTTAACATTTAGCAATGAGTCCAAAGGAAGGTGCTTCTTTAAAACTGAAACATTATAACTTAGGCTCTCTACACAGTGACACTGTAACACCAGCAGTTGCAGGCTTATCATCGGGCAAGTCTAGTCATCTTAATTCCTTACTATATACACCAGGCTTGGACATGTATGCGCTTATCCACTGTGACATTGTTTAAAAAAGAAAAAAAAAAGAAAAAGCTTATTCATTTAGCCACTGAAGCAAATTTCTGGTGATATCGTTATTAGTGTATATTTTCTATACTGTCTCCTTCATACACTCGAAGTATCAGCTGGTCAATCATTAATAAAACGTTAAAGAATGAACATTACAGACTGTAGTGATATAAGTGCTGATACTTCTATTGGCAATTAAGGGCAGTATAATGAAAATATTACAGTAGTATTTGCTTAATTTGCGGATTTATAATTTTATTTATTAATAATACAATGTTTTCAGGTTGATTACTATCTCCAAGTGGACGTAACACATACAAGCAATACGTGTTTATCTCCCCGAGTGCGCGAGGAGGTAAACGTATCGCCGTGAGTGAGCCCCGCTCTAACGAAATGAGTCCAAATGAGCCGGTCCCCATGGCCACGGTCGCTAAAGCGTCTCGTTTTGGTGCTTCGTGGGCAGGGGATCGTGGGTTCGAGTCCCGCCTTGGGCATGGATGTTATATGTTTGTGCAATGTGTATATGTTTGTAAAAGAAACAGTAATACCAGTAAACAGTAAAACCTACGGGGGGAAATGTAAATAGGGATACAGTACCAAATTTAAAAAAAAAAAAAAAAAAAAAAAAAAAAAAAAAAAAAATGCCTTCTACAAGGCCAATAGCCTCTCACTACCTAGGTCAGCAGGTCATGTATTGAGACGTGAACATGTTAAGCAAATTGGATAATCTATATTGACAGACGTTGTTCAATTCACGGCGAAGTTATGATCATGCGAAAAACATCAGGTAGTGAACTATGTTATCGATGTGTAGTTAGACAAAGAGAAAAACGAAATGAGAACATATTAAGGTACCACTTATTCAAATATTTGTATCTGTACGTGTATTTATAACTTCAGAAACAATTCCAGCACCAACACGTGAAGGCGAGACCCTTAAGGCATGACTACTGAACGGGAAGTTTGCTGTTAAAACTCTAGAGAGGACCCTCCTTCTTGAATAAGGTTCTTTACCGGGTTCCCTCAATCCTCATAACTAGAAAAAATTGGGGAAAAGGTCCCTAAGTATAGTCCTGTAACGCTCTGTCCCAAAATTTCCATTTCCATTTATTTAATTTCATTATACCCATATCACCATCTGTGGTGCCGTATGAACTACAAGAGGGCATTAAATTCTATTCGGAAACTATTTCACCAATATTGATTGATATTTACTTGATCCAATATTCTTATTGAGCCAGATGGCTCGACTGGGACTGGCGTTCGGAAGGTGGTGGATTCGATTCCCAGCGGCCGACTTCTTTAACCCATGGGTTCTTTGGGGGGTTTTCCCGGGTAACTAGGCGAATGCTGGGGAGGTTTCTTTATTCCCCCAAACTTGCTGCCCCTTCATTTCATTTCCATTTCATCCAAACCGGTTTCTTTCAGTGTTGTAAATGACGGCGATGACTGTGTTAGTGACGCCGTTCCGTGGAGGTGACTGTGCTCTGGAAATACAGCTCTAGGCGGCGGGATGGCATATTTAGACGTCTGTAGACTCAGGAGGTTCGCTCGAACCTAAAGTACGGGCCCCTAGTGCTTCCCGCGTCGAGATGAACAGTTTGGAAACGTGGCTCCCTCCTTGTCCGGATTCAGCCGCCCTTTGAAATTACACTCATCTCATCCTCTCCTCAAGAGGTCCGACGTACAATAAGCCAGTGGTTGCAGTGCGGAATCCATTCCGGCATCCCTCTCCCTCCCCCTTACCACAGACACCAATGTTCTTCCGCACGGATATACTATGGAACATATCCAAATATTTTTAAAACGTTTTATTTATTTTCGGCTGCATAACTGTGCGGTAACAATACAACCAGATAAAAATGCAAATGCAATACAACGCGGCACATACTTAAAACTTAATGTAAACAAATTTATGGAAATCAAATATGTTCTGCTACACAATAATGGAGATACAGTAAAATAACCCAAGGCCATGTAAAAAACTATAAGAGGATAATTGAGAATAGTTCATAGAGTAAAATGCTTAGTAGCCAATTTTTAACTAGGCCGCGCCGTGGCAGAGTGGTTAGATGACTCGCCTCTCACGTAGAGCCCTGGGTTCGATCCCAAGCGACCGCAAGCGAGATTTGTGGTGGACAAAGCGGCGCTGGGGCGGATTTTCTCCGGGTACTCCGGTTTCCCCCGCCATCTCATTCCACCGGTGCTCCATCATCATTCATGTATCATCAGTGTCAACGCCTACGGTGCTATAAGTAGTTAAAGCGGGCGTTAAACACTATCCAAAAAAAATTTAACCAAAGAAATGTTCTTTTTTTTTTTTTTTTTTTTTTTTTTTTTTTTTTTTTTTTTTTTTTTTTTTTTTTTTTTTTGCTATTCAGTGGAAAGGGTATCTCCTTTATTATATTGTTAGCTTTTATCTGCTATATATCGTCATATTATATAATATATTTCACTATTAGAAGACACCCGCCTATTTTTGGAATTGCTATTTCATCAGGTCTCTTCTTTCCAACTCAGCGTCGCCTATAATTTTCGGAAATTGGTTTTGTTACATTTGCGCGAAGTGTCCTCTGTTGCTCGTTAGCCCAGAGCTTGATCCAAAGGTATTGGAAATCGTTAACTCTACAGATATAAATATGTGTGCTTTAGCGAGATTTAGAACTTTTAATAGCAAGTTTTTTACCATTTCTATAGGTTGACCAATTGTACAATTGATTATGTTAGAAAAGGACTTCAGAGGCTATTCCCACAATATTGATGACAGTTCAGAAGTGCTGCTTGTATAAACATGATCTGCTCTTCTGTACAGACGGATAATAATTACGTTTATACAAATGATAACAACACAGGGTTAGTTGGTTGTGCTTTTGTTATGTTTGCTACAGACAATACAAGCTTGCATCAGTGTACACAGTACCGGAACTTTTAGCCTTAAAGAAAGCAATTGATTGGAGTGTAGATAACCTAGAGAATCTAAGTGATTCCCAAGCTGCGCTTGAAGCAATATGTGATAACTATAATCTAAATCCTATTATTGCAATCTATATTAAAAATACAATTACAAAAAACATTTATTTTTATACTGGGTACGTGGTCATGCTGGAAATGTAGGCAATGAAAGAGCTGATGAACTTGCAAAAGCAGCCTCTACATTAGTTACAAAATATACAAAATGCCCAATATCGTTGGTAAGGACATGCTTAACAGTTGAAACTCAATATGGCAAAAAACTATTAATGGTAATTTTCCGAACAGATGTTCTTTCCCGAAATTCAAGATAGAATAGATATAAACCATTTTTAGTCTTCATTTACAATGACACAATTCATGACTGGACACGGAAAATTTGATCATATCTTGAACGAATTAAAATAGTGAGTCTAAACAATGCCACATTTGCCTGTTCACATCCAATACAGAATGTTAATCACTTACTCTTTGACTGTCCATTACACGAAAGGAAACGGCTCAGATTAATAATGCACTTAAGACTTCTGTAATAAAGCTTCCATTCCACCACTACACATTATTAGAAAACAGTGTTGCTACTCAGAATTTAAAATATTTGACAATAATATATCTAATTCATTATAAATAATTACCTACATTTCCTCATATATTTAAAATACTTAATACAGTTATGTAAATACATCTTTTATTATTCCAATGAATATGTTCCTATTTTTGTTATCTGTATATTTACATTAATGTTAATTCTTTTGTTGTGACATTATACTTAATATTAACCGTTATTATGTAAAAGTACACATTGTTTACAACTACAGTCCTACTATGCAATTGTAAAATGTGACTAACATTTTGGAAATTCAATAAATAAATTGTCAAAACCTTTGGGCATTTTTGGACAAAATCAAAATATCGAAAATTGTTCCATATAAAGAGTAGTTGGAGAGGCGGGTGGATTTTTTTTAACATTATTATGTTGCATTCATGGAAAATAGACTAAAATATTAAAGTAGGTGATTAAGCAAATTTTCGTTTTTGATTTATGGGGTTCTCTCTTTCTCTATATCCCTCTTTCTCTCTGACACACACACACTGCACATAATCTAAAAGTCACATGCTTTTCATCCACATGACTATTTGAACTGCAAACAAACTGTTCTTACACAGAATTAAACTTCTATATAAATCATGCCAATGAGATACACATTCGGTAAAATTGTCAAAGTACATAGTTCCTTTTAAGTATAAAAGTAATAAGTTAATATCAGCCTAAGGGGATAGTAAAATCTTTTAAAAGCAGTATCTATGATGCAACTTACGATTTAGGTTATCTCTGGTTGTCCTGGAGCAAAACAAAAAACGAAAGCCAAAGGACGATTTTCAATAATCTCCCGCCCCCCAAACCAAGCTAAACTTTTCGTTCAACAATTTTGTAATATTAAACTTCGGATAAAGCGCTTCAACGATATTGTTTAAACTACCGTCTATTAAACATATTTACATAACAAATATTGTATATCTGAAATCGCTAAAGGACACGATGTATTGCATAAAGATGTGTAGAATTAACAGCTTTCGACATATTCCTTGCTATTGGTTTCAATTTTAAAGTACTTATGCTTGTCTCAAAAGCGAAGTCGTCACTCGCTTTACTCTTTTTTAATCCTGCACAAGCAAATATAATCTAATAGCAAATACGAATGGATCAAAAACGCTTTTTAGAAAACGGGCAGTGGCGGAGTCTGTGTGTGACGTGGGGAGGAGAGAGGGAATGCGATAATCCAAGAACCAAAATTCGCTTACATACCAATCTTATTTTTTAGTATAGCTTTATCCAGTGATGCGAATTGAAAATTAAAGAAAAATTCTCCAAACTAAACTACCTTTTACAAGTTTTGGAATTTTAGATTTTCGCAAAAAATGGTTCAAAGGATTCTGATTAAAACATCCGCATTTTCAGGAAGTTTATGTTGCAAACCAATTGCATACCTGACATTTTCTGAGAATAGCTTCTGAAGAACTCCTTGATTCGGAATCACTTTCGGAAAAGCGGTTATCATTAAGAGATCGACAAAAATTTGCTGTACAAAAAATCTTGAATTCCTTCAAGCACACTACTCTTTCCTGAATTTATTTTTGTAGAGTTAACGATTTCCTACATATTCCTATATATTTATATAGCATCCTCAAAAGGAAAGTCGTCATTCGTTTTTCTCTTTGTTACACCTGGACAAGCAAATAAAAAATTAAATCGTATAGCAAAGCTTTTAATAGATTTGAGTAACCTATTAGCCTACTATATTCCCTTATTTTCTCATCTACTTATAAAGAATTAAATAACTGAATAATTGCTGCTAATGTAAAACTCGGTTGGCATGATTTATATTTAGAGGAATAAACCTTGTAAGCGTAGTTTGTTTGCAGTACAGGTGGATGGCACACAAACAAACATTAGAAAATCGCATTGTGTGATTCTACGAGTGATCGGGCGGAGGGACATGTTTCTTGCTATTTGTTTCAAATTTAGAATCCTTATATTTTCTCAGAAGGGAAGCCATCATTAGT
This sequence comes from Hymenopus coronatus, assembly GCA_030762935.1. Taxonomy (NCBI): domain Eukaryota; kingdom Metazoa; phylum Arthropoda; class Insecta; order Mantodea; family Hymenopodidae; genus Hymenopus; species Hymenopus coronatus. The sequence goes on along the minus strand of CM060900.1, from coordinate 459,581,872 downwards.
TTTTCTCAATTTTACTCCTAGACAAATAAAGATAACCTATTATCAATCGCATAGCGAAAGCTTTTCAAAGGTTTTACTACTCTTTAGCTCAGTACATTCCCTTATATCTTGTCCAATTACAAGCAATTATATAATTTGATAAATTCTGCTAGTGTATATATCGTTAGCGTGAATTATATAAAAGTGTAATGCGTTACAAAACGTTTGCTTGCACTACCGGTAGATTAAATCATGTATAAGGAACACTTACGATTTTTAAAATAAGGCCAATTTTGGGGTTTCTGTGTCTGTTTGTATGCGAAGGAGAGAACACCTTAACTCAAAAACGAAAAGTCGGTATTGGTATTTTTGTTCATCATTTTCCTAGAATGACACATTCACATTTTCAAGGAAATCCCACAAACTCAAAAATGCTTTCTTCTTTCTTTGCACGACAAAATTTTTAAAATGTTTGATTTTCCCAAACTATTTTGATAAAATTGCCGTATATTAAAGATATTTACACGACAAATAACATTTATATCTTGAATTTTCTGAGAATATTCTGTGATGAACTCTTCATTCGGAATCACTTTTGCATAACCGGTAAACCGTAAGAGATATGCAAAAATATGCTATACAGAACGTCTATCTCTCGTTAAAGCACACTATTTCTTTGCTGAATTTATTTTTGTAGAGTTAACGGTATTTCTTGCTATGGGTTTGAAATTTACAATGTTTGTACTTTCCTCCAAAAGGAAGTGTTCATCTGTTGTTTTTTTTTTTTTGTTGTTTTTTTCATTTTTTTTTTTCATTGTCATTCCTGGACAAGCAAATATAACCAAATAGCAAATTAAACCGCAGAGCGAAAGCTTTTAATAGATTTGCCTACCTTGTAGGCTACCATACTCGGTATTTTATTATCTACCTATAAGGAATTAAATAGGCTGATAATATTTGCCAATATGCATAAATTTAGCATGATTTAGATACAAGATTAATACCCTGTAAGGGTACTTATTTAGCAGTGCCGGAAGATAAAATCATGTGAATGGCACAGAATTATTTTAGAATGTGGACAGAATGTGTGTTTGTGTTTGATGGGAAGTTGGAGAGGGATATAATGTGGTAAATCAAGATCCGAAAGTCGGTTAAATACCAATATTGATATTTCAGTTTAGCAACTTCAAAGGAAATGAAAAAAAGATTTGCAAGAAAATCCCCCCAATCAAACACATCTTTACATGAAAAGATATTCAATAAAGGTAGAATTGAACACATACGATTTTAGAATATGGCCAGTCTGTGTACGGAGAAAAATAGAGCGCCTTAACTCAAAAACGAAAAGTCAATTAAATACACATTTTATTATTTCCGTTCATCATATTCCAAGAATGCGACATTCATGTTTTCAAGGAAATTTCTGCTCTACAAATTCATATCTCTTTACAAACTAATATATATTTACAAATTAATCTCTCTTCACAAACTGGCATCTCTCTACACACAAGATTTTCAGAATGTTTGTTTGTCCAAAGTGGCTCATACGATATTTATTTAACCACCTTGTATTCATTATATTTACCGTAAAATGAAATGCATATATTGATCTTTTTGTTAATCACGTCAGAAGAGCTCTTCATTCGAAATCAATTTTGCATTACCTGTTAAAACTAAGAGATCGCCAAATATTGCTATACAAAAGCTCTAGATCTCGTTACAGTACATTTTTTCTTTCCTGAATTTATGTTTGTTCAGTTAACGGTTTACGACATATTTTTTAATATTAATTTCAATTTTAATATACCTATACTTTTTTCGTCATTCGCTTTTATCTTTTTTTACTTCTGGACAAGCAAATATTACCAATTAGCCAATAAATCGCACAGCGAAAGATTTCAATGGATTTGACTATCCTACTGTATAGCCTACTGTATTCACGTAAATACTCCTCTGCTAATAAGGAATTAAATAGCTTGATAATTACTACTAATGTACATATCGTTAGCATGATTTAGACAAAAGAGTAATCCTCCTTAGGAGTAGTTATTTAGCAGTACAGACAGAAGTCATATGAATAGAAAAAGGGCTGTGGGAGTCTGTTTGTAACGGAGGAAGTGTGAGCGAGAGAGAAAGAGAGCGGTAACTCAAAATCCAAAGAGTGGTCAAATATCAATCTTCACATTTGGGTTTAGCATCTTCCAAGAATGCGAAATTATTTTCAAGAAGATCCCCAAAACCAAACACCGCCTAACAGTGACTAATTCTCGCAACAATGGCTCTAACGGTTTTGATTAAACTACCGTATTGAAGGATATTTATGTAACAAACAAAATTATTAGCTAGAATTTTCAGGGAGTATCCCCTGAAGCCCTTTTTATTCTGAATGAGTATTGCATAACCGGTTAACAGTATGAGACGGAAAAAAGGTGATACACAAACAATTTAGATGTTAAAGTACACGGCATGTTTCATGAATTTATTTTCGTGGAGTTAACGGTTCACGACTTACTCCTTACTATTGGTTTCATATTTAAATTACTTATAATTTTATCAAAAGGCAAGTCGTCCTTCGTTTTTCCCCTTTTCCTCCTGGACAAGTTAGAATAATCTACTATCAAATTCAATCGCATACCGAAGGCTTTTAAGAGATTTGGTTACTCTTTTAACATTTGGAAAATAATGGAAATGAAATTGTAGATGAGTAAACAACTCGGCCTTCTCCTACCGACCTGGAAAAACCAAGAAAAGTCGTTGTGAGGAAGGAACTTCAACACATAAAAGCGTTTATTGATTGTAATTTATCTATTGCATATTTAAATAAATCTGTTCAGTGTATTGCTGCAACACCTATTGCAGAAAAGCCAACATCTACATAGTTCTGGACACAAAAAAGTAAATTTGAAATAGTGTCAAAAGAATTTAGTTACAAAATTGGAAGTTACAATTGAAGTTGTAGGTTATGAAAATGAAGATAATGATCAAAATTCAGAAATATTTCTGCAATTGAAGCAAAAGTTCAGGCAAACACAAAGCAGGAGTACAATATTTCAAATTTGACTCTTCTTCCAAAAAGTTGATCATGTAAACAAAATGGAAAATGAATTCAACATTAGCAACAGAATGGGTAAAAATCAAAGTCACTACTGAAAGAAAATGTGATTTTGACCACCCCTGACCAAAAACCAGGCAAAATGTTAGATTATTGTTACAGAAAAAGTAAGCGGGGTCATGCCGAGTAAAAAATATTTTGTGTCCATAAAAGCAAAACATAAACATTCGTGCTCACGTCCAGAAAAGACTAATTCTGAGTAACCTAAAAGAAGCATATAAATTGTTCAAAAAAATGTACCCTACAGATAAAATGGGTTCTCTAAATTTGCTTAATTACGTACTAAAAACTGTGTCTTAGCAGATGCGAGTGGTACATATTCAGTGCGTGCGCGCGCGTTCAATGATAATTGGAGCAAAATTTCAACGTGAAAGGCTTCAGATGAGTAAAGATTTAGCTTAATTCCTAGTTTCGTTTTTTCCTCGTAAGAATCTGAAGATATTTAAGAAATTAATTTTATGGTCGGCCGCAAACTAAATACGGAACGGCGAACGGTACGAACTTCCTAGCTCTAAGAATGATGTACTCTTGCAAAAGACAATTTTTTTTTTTTTTTCAATTTTTGAACTCTGATAATGCAAACATTAGAAAAGAGGAAAATATACAATTTTAGTTTTGAGATCCTCTCACAGAGTACTAAAACATGTGCAGAGTATCAAATAAAAAGAAACCGGTAATGTAAATTACATTGGATCACTTGACATGTGTATGGCCTCCTTGGTAGATGTTGAACTTAAAATATGAAGATTGGTATTTAACTGATGAGGCGAGTTTTGTCCATCTCTTACGGTTTACCAATTATGCAAAAGGCATTTACAATGGACAGGGCTTCAGCGAGTATTCCATGAAAATTCAGTTTATGCATTTTATTTTTCATGTAAATATTCTAAATATAGCTTAACCCAAATTAATACATCACTTTTGAGGAAATCAAACATTAGGAAAAATGTTCCATGTAAAAGCTAGCTTACGGTAGGAGGAATTTCTTGAAGTTTTCATTTCGCAATTTTGAAAATGAACTTGTACATCAAGATGTGTATTTAACGACCTCTCTTTCTCTCCCTCTCTCTCTCTCTGTCTCTCTCTCTGTCTCTCTCTCTGTCTCTGTCACTGATGCTTTTCTAAAAATCGAAGGTGTTCCATCCAAAAGACTTGTACTACAAACTTTTCTGGCAAAGATTTAATCTTCATTATAATTCATGCTAACGAGATATACACTACTAGAACTCACAAAATGGCTTAATTCATTGTAAATAAAAGTGAAATAAGCGAATATACTGGGATAAAGGGTTGAAGTTAAGTTTTTAAACGCTATCGCTATGTGATTGCCTCTGATATTAGATCTTTGCCTATCCAGCAGTATAAAAAAGCCTGTACAGATAGAGAAAAGCATGTGAACGGAACACATTAGACTTAAAAAAGTACAGCGTGTATGAGTGGGAGGGAGCGAGAAAGAGAACACAAAAACATAAGGGGTCATTCCATGTCAATTCAACAAATCTATTTTACCTCACCATCTCAGTTTTTGATGAAATTTTATACTCAAAGTAGCTGTTAAAACTAAGAAAAATACCAAATTCCATTTTTATCTTAAACGGTTTCCAAAATACAGATATGTATAATTTCCAAAAATCGCTCAAAATTGCATGATGGCCAACTGTTTAAACAATCATAGATCCTCTACTAATTGAGCTAGAATCATGAGGGGGTTGTCATTTTGTGGCATTTTAAAATCCCTTCAATACGATATACCACACACTATAGGTTGTGACGAATTTTTTTTTTATTTTTTTTTTTTTTTTTTACAAATTCAAAAATAAAAATTTATATCCAAAGTTTATAAAAGCTCATTCTGAAAATTTAAAAAAAAAATAGGTAATAGATTATGCTATTGTTAAATCATGTTCCAAGTTTGATTGTGGGACTATGATGTGTTCATTATAACATTAATTATAAAGTAAAGGTGGTTGTAACAAAATTTTATATTGGAAAAAACTGCATGCCTGAACAAAGTTAATGATTATACATTTTATAAATTGTTCAAAACAAATCCCAGCCATCAATTGCGTATTATAAGTCTATAATATTGAAATGATTTACATCAAGGTTTAAAGTAAATATTTTAGAACATTTTTATTTTTTTTTTTTTTTTTTTGAGTAAAACTGACTTTGAACGCTTGTGATAAAATGTTGTTAGCAATTACGACTCACATCTAAAATAGATATTGGCACTTACGCCTTGTTCAAAAAATTCACTGGAAGCACTTCAGCAGTTTTTCGTTACTTCGTAAATTTTCATTTTCAGATAGAACATAAATTCTTCCTGTTAGAGTTATTGGGCTTACAACAAGGAGGACTTTATTAAAAGGTATCTACAGCACATCAGGCCTTCTAGGATAGCTAAATAATGGTGAAGACCCTTGAGGATGAAGGAACGCAACTTTTACTTCTTCACTTTCTTCCAGTATATACGCAAGCCACCGATTTGAAAAATAAACAACTCATATAACCCTTGCAATCTGTTAATTTCAGTTGGTCTATTGACTTTGAAACAAATAGTTGAAAAGAGTTTGTTGAATCTGAAAAGAACATGACTCGCAGTTTACTTAGGCTTGAAGCTAGTGGTATGAAGGCACGATACTGCCCAGTTCCTTTAATTGTGTGCGCTTCACTAAAACGATCTTTTAGAAATATCTCCGACAACACACGTTCCTCCTGAGTACTAAAATCAAAACTTATTCCCGTTATATTTTTCACAAACCACACGTACAACTCACCTGGGGTGAAGATTTGGCTTTCTAAAGGTCGTTGCAAGCTAGCCTTTGCGGCTAATCTCTCTTCTGTACCGCCATCAGAAAAAATAAATGATTGTTCTAGGAACTTTTCCAAACTTTGCAGTCAAAAAACGAATTTCTCTCTTTTGGAACGTATACACAGTCACTCTGTTGTGTTCAAGACAATCTGAAATAACTACATAATTCAAGTGTTTGATCTTTTCTTCCTCTTTGTAATAATTACAAAAGGGTGAACTGTAGCCTAATCACTAGCCCAGTGATAACTTTGGACTTCATCTTGTACAACCATACTGTAGTTCTCTAGAAAGTCAAGTGTTACATCATATTCAGATTTAGTCAGTTTTTTCCTTTATCTGATTCATGTATGCGGTTTGTAGCTTTGCGACAAAATCATGGCGGATTAAGACTGTTAACTTATTGCTGATCAGTTCAATAATCTCTGTTGATGGTTTTTATGTTTCCAAAGCATCAACTGATATCCACTGCTTAAATTTAATTTTTTCAATGAGCTTTTCCTGAAATGATCTTTCTAAGGTTATTTTAATGTCGTTATCTCCTGGACATGATTTACATTCACTCGTTTAACAGTCAATTAACGTAGGATTACATCTTATTTTTGCCATGAAATGTCCGTCAGTTTTTAACTAATTGTATGCAATTGTTCCCAATTTTGCATTTTCTATCACTTTCACATTGTGATGTGTTGTACAAGCACACACTGCGTCGGTTCCAGTTGACCTTGCCAAAACGCAGTTCTTAGGCCGAAGCTCAGCAAATTTAGAAAAACCTATTTGCATACACGAAAAAATATCAGGACTTAAAAAGAGCATAAGCCTTTTTAAGGTTGCATAAAATTAGCCTTTTTGATTGTTTGGTTTTATTTCCACTTTTATCAACTACGTTTACATAATTAGCATTCTTTTTTAATATAAAAATATTTTTTCAATAAAATTTTAAGGGCTTTATTAAAAACTCATACCTTTCCTTCTAATCAACGGGAATATTCTATTTTTCATCAGTTAACAGTAAGAGCTTTTGCTGAATATATCTTGAAGATGTTAGCTCATTCTTTTAAATAGTTAACATTGGCAAGTTAGGGCATTTCGTCTCCCCTTAAAACCCACAATTTACATAATGAACATGTTTTTCTAGAGCTAACGATTTCCAACATATTATTGCTATTTATTGTTTGTGTGTGTGTGTATGAGAGAGAGAGAGAGAGAGAGAGAGAGAGAGAGAAAACAATATCTAGTAAATGAATATCCGATAAAGTTCTAGATATTTAAGTTAGGCATCTCCCAAGGATTCTACATGAAAGTAATTAAACAAACCCTCATTCCCATACTATCCTCTACATGAAACAATTTTCGAATATTTTGATTTACCAATAAAAGACTCCACAGATTTTCTTTCAACTACGTATATAAAAGATATATACACCTACATTACAAACAAAATATACATTTTGTGTTTTCTGGAATAGCCTCTGAAGTCCTCCGCATTCAGAATCACATTTGCATAATTGCTAAATGGTAATGCTTCTTTAAAAAAAACTGCTATCTCCTTGAAACACACAATTTTTGGCATTTCTTTTTGAGTTAACAAAATTAGATATATTTCTTACTACTGGCTTCTGGTTTTAAAGTACTTATAATGTTTCTCTAGTGTGAAATCGTCAACCTTTTTGGTTTTTTATTTACCCTTAGACAAGCAAAGATAAGCTAATACCAATATAAGTCAAAAGCGATATTTTTAAAAGTTTTTGACTAACCTATTAGCCTAGGATAACCCCTTATTCAGATTTTATTTACAAGAAACTACTAATTGGAAATTTCTTTTAATGTATATCTTTTTTTCGTATGAAGTAGACAGACGAATAATCATGTCTAACAGTTTGTGTGGTTGGTGTACAGGTCCATGTCTTGAATGGAGAGAGACAGAGGGAGAAAAGAGATGAGAGAGAGAGGAGAGAAGGGAGAGAGAGGAGAGAAGGGAGAGAGAGGAGAGAAGGGAGAGAGAGGAGAGAAGGGGGAGAGAAGAGAAAGAGAAGAGAGACAGAACACGATAACTCAGGAACGTTAAGTATGTAAAATACCATTCTTGAAATTTAGGTAGAACATCCTCCAAAGATGCGACATAAAGACCTTCAAGAAAAAAAAAAAAAAAGAACCAAAACAACCCTTTAAATGGAATAGTTTCTATACTCTGTTTTTGCAATAATGTCCCTTAACGGTTTGATTGAACTGCCGTATTTTGAGAATATTTACTGATTAAAATGTATATCTTCAAGTTTCAGCGGAAGGCCTCTGAAGCCCTCTTTATTCTATTGCATAACTGCTAAACCGTAAGAGACGGACGACAATTTGCCTCTCAAAAATGTACATCTCGACAGATCCTAAAGGAAATATCGGTAACAATGCAAAGTAGATATTCGAGTTTGGCATGTAACAGGGATAAGACTGAACATTTTCAAAAAAGTTCCCCTACTCCAGTCTACCATTTACATGGAAAAGTTTGTAAAGATGTTGATAAAATGGCTCCAATGATTTGAATTCCAAAATACTTATACATTTCTCGAAATGGAAATCATATGTTTGGAAAAGAGATCACCTAATATAAAATTCAATAGCATAAGGATAGCTTTTAAAAGACTTGACTGTCGCTTTAGTAGTACATATATTCCCCTTATTTCTGCTTAAAGCGTACTAAATAAATTGAGAATTTCTGCTTATGTATATATCCAAAATATGAATTACGAAAATAAGCCTCAGCACGAATGGTTTGCTTGCTGCAGAAGTAGGTAAGTCACGTCAGTAGAACACCTTTCAATTTTAGGATTACGTCAGCGAGTGGGTATGTTTGAGAGAGAGAGAGAGAGACAAAGCGATAGATATAGTTTCATAGATCTATCGATGTTATGTCTGTGCCATGGAGAGAGAACACGATATTTCGTAAAGGGGTGGTGAAACACCAATCTTTATACTTTAGTTGGCATTTTCCAAGCATTCTACATGAAATTGTTACATTGATAAAGAAAGTTCTCCCGACACAAGATTCCTTTTACACGGAACAATTTTCTATATTTAAAATATTTGTAGAGTTAGCGATTTCCGACATATTCCTTGCTATTGGTTGTGAGTGAATGAATGAGTGAGAGAGAGGCTGAGACAGAGAGAGAGAGAGAGAGCACATGGCTACTCAAAAACGAAAAGTCTATTAAATATTAGCCTTAAAAATTAATTTTCCCATCTTATAAGTATACCACAGGAAATTTTCAAGAACATTTCCGAGACCCAAAGCAACCTTTATATGGAACAGTATTCCAAGGTTTTGACTTTCGACAAAATGACTCCAATGATTTTATTTAAACCACAGCACAGTCCACTTTATTCGGAACCACGTAAGCGTAACGGGTAAAACGTAAGAGATGCCAAAAAATGCTTAAAAAAATCCAGATGTTGTAAAAGTAAACAATTTGGCATGTATTCGTTTTTGTAGGCCTAACGATCTCATATATTCCTCGCTGTTGGTTCGAAATTTAAAATATTTCTACTTTTCTCTAAACGGAAATCATCATCCGGTTTTCCTTTGTTTTACTTATGGAGCAGCAAAGATAATATATGATTTACAACACAGTAATATCAGTTAGAAAAGAAAAGTATTCCATGTAAAGGGTAGCTTGTATCAAGGGAATTTTTAAAAATTCTTCATGTAGTATCCTTGGAAAATGACCAATTAAATATCAAGATTGGTACTTTACCAGCCTTTTGTTGTACAAGATATCATGCTATCTCTCTCTCATGCTTCAACTTAAATTTCAAGAGACACACACACACACACACACACACACACACACACACACACACACTCTCTCTCTCTCTCTCTCTCTCTCTCTCTCTCTCTCTCTCTCTCTCGCTCTCGCTGATCTTCAAATGACTATATCTGCTTGTGCTGCAAACGAACTATTCCTATCTAACTCATATTAACCAGATATACCAACATTAACAGACATTGACAATTTACTTCGTTCCTTTTAAATAGAAGAGATGTAAGGGAATACACTATACCTAAACTAAAGCAATAGTCAAATCTTATAAATATTGTCGCTGTGTGTTTTAAATTTTATATTTGTTTAACCTTGCTTCACCAAGAGTATAATATGTGAAAATCGGATTTTGATTTTCCTTCTGAGAAGAGTAGAAGTATTATAAAATGAATATACCAATAGCAAGGAATGTCTGGAATTGTGTGATTAACGATATTTTCTTTTTTTCTTTTTTGTAGCTATAATTGCCCTTCTCTTTCGTTTTTCAGTTATGCTGAAGTGATGACAAATAAACTGGACTTCAAAGACTATTCCAAGAAAATTGATCACATACATTTTTATTTCTCATGTAAATATTTAACATGACATGGTATAAACAAAATTGATAGTCATTCTACCGAAAGTCAAAATTTTCGAGTATTGTTCCATATAAAGGTTGGTTTGGATCGGCGAAATATTCTTGAAAACTTCCAGTGGCATATTTGTAAGATGCTAAAATTAAATTTTAAGACCCATATTTAATAGACTTCGCTTTTGGGTAATCATGTTCTCTCTCTCTCTCTCTCTCTCTCTCTCTCTCTCTCTCTCTCTCTCTCTCTCTAACCCCCTCCCATTTGTCTCTCTCATACACTCACGAAACCAATACCAAGGAAAATGTCGGCAAAGGTTAATTCTACAAACATTTTAAATTTAGTAAATTATTCCATCTAATGGGTAGTTTCTGTGGGGAGATTTTTTTTTTAATATCCTCATGTAGAATCCTTAGAAGATGTTAACTAAAATATAAAGATTAGCGTTTTAAAAGCTCTTGGGTTGCGGGACATCATGCGCGCTCTCTCTCTCTCTCTCTCTCTCTCTCTCTCTCTCTCTCTCTCTCTCTCTCTCTCTCTCTCTCTCTCTGCTACACACATTCCATCCATCCATCCATCCATCTGCCTCGTATCTCTATCTCACACACACACGCTGACCTGGTCATAAAATTGGAAGTGTTCCATTCATATAATTTTTATCTACTTATATATCAAACACTCCATTCATACTGGGGTTTATTCTCCTAATTCATGTTCTGAATATATGTATACAAAGCAAAAATTGCAAATTTATTTAGAACCCTTTCGTTATAAACGGTAAGACGTACTATGCTATACTAAGAGAATTCTTCAAGTGCCTTAAAAGCTGTCGCTGTGCTAATGAATTTCATATCAGGTGATACTCGCTTTTCCAGTAGTGAAACAAAAGCAAAATATATGATAACCATTTTGAGAAACATATAAGTATATCACAATTCAAATCATGCTATCAACATTTTCAAGGATTTTCCCAAATAGTTGTGAGACAGGCGCAGAGGAGTTATTTTGAAAAGTTTGGTGATCCATCCATCTTAGATGCTTAACTCGAATATCCAGGTGGCATTGTAACCGATTTTCCCTTTGTGATATATCAAATGTACATTTTTTGTGATGGAAATCTTTGTATATCCCTCACAGTTTTGCAGCATACAAAAGAATAAAGAGGGCTTCAGAAATGATCCCCTGAAACTTAAAGATATACATTTTATTGCTATAAACTGTGCATAATTAACATTTAGCAATGAATCTAAAGGAAGATGCTTCTTTAAACTGAAACATTATAGCTTGGGCTCTCTACACAGTGACACTGTAACAGCAGCATTTTCAGCCTTATCATCGGGGAAGTCTGGTCCTCTTAATCGCTTACTAGATACACCAGGACTGGACATGTTGTTGCTTATCCACTGTGAGTGACATTGTTTAAAAAAAGAAATGCGCATTCATTTGGCCGCTGAATCAAATTTCTGGTGATATCGCTATTAGTGTATATTTTCTATACTGTCTCCTTCATACACTCGAAGTACCAGCTGGTCAATCATTAACAAAATTTTGAAGAATAAATATTATTTGCAGACTGTAGTGATATAAGTGCAGATAACTGTATTGACAATTAAGGGCAGTGTAAAGAAAATGTTACATTAATATTTGCTTCATTTGCGGATTTATAATTTTATTTACTAATAATAAAATGTTTTCAGGTTGATTTGTATCTCCAAAAAAACCTAACACATACAAGCAATACGTGTTTATCTACCCGAATGCTTGGGGTGGTAAGCGCAACGCAGAGTGAGTGAGCCCAGCTCTAACGAATGCTCTTATCAGAAATGAGTTCGAATGCCTTCTACAAAGCCAATGCCCTCTCACTAACTAGGTCAGGAGGTCATGTGTTGAGCTGTGAACAAGTGAAGCAAATCGAATAATCTATATTGACAGGTATTGTTCAATTCACGGCGAAGTTATGATCATGCAAAAAACATCAGGTAGTCAACTATGTCATTGAACTGTAGTTAAACGAAAAGAAAAAAAAAATAACAAATCGAAATGAATACATATTAAGGTACCACTTATTAAAATATTTATATCTGTACTCCTAACGCTCTGTATTGTAAGAGAGTACACGTTGATCAATTTTGTATCTGTGCGTGTGTTTGTAAACTTCAGAAATTATTCCAGCACCTACACGGGTAGCCGAGACCCTTAAGGCATGACTACTGAACGGGAAGTTTGGTGTTCAACTCTAGAGAGGACCGTCCTTCTTGAATAAGGTTCTCTACCGGGTTTCCTCAATCCTCATAACTAGAAAATATCGTGGAAGAGGTCCCTAAGCTTATTCCAAAAATTTCCATTTATTTAATATCATTATACCCATATCACCACCTGTGGTGCCGTATGAAGTAAAAGGGCGTTAAATTCTATTTGCAAGCTATTTCATCAACATTGATTGATATTCCTTGATCCAATATACTTACCGAGCCAGATGGATCAGGCATTTCGCCTGGGACTGCCAATCGGAAGGTCGTGGATACGATTCGCCGCGGCCGACTTTTTTAACCCATGCGTTCTTTCGGAGATTTTCCCGGGTAACTAGGCGAATGCTGGGGAGATTTCTTTATTCCCCCGAACTTCTTGTCCCTTCATTTCATCTCCATTTCCTCCAAACCGGTTTCTTTCAGGGTGTAAGTGACGGCGATAACTGTGTTAGTGGCGCCCTTCCGTGGAGGTGAATGCAGCCCTCGGCGGCGGGAAGGCGTTTTTAGACCTCTGTAGACTCAGGAGGGTTCGCTTGGAACTGAGGTACAGGCCCCTAGTGCTCCCCGCGAAGAGATGAACAGTTTGGAAACGCTTAATCAACCTCCACGGTGGCTCCCTCCTTGTCCGGATTCACCAGCCCATTGAAATTACAATCATCTCATCCTCTCCTCAAGGGGTCTGAAGTGCAATAAGCCAATTGTTGCAGTCCGGAATCCATTCAGGCATCCCTCCCCCCCCCTAAGGCACCAATATTCTTCCTCACGGATATACTATAGAATATATCCAAATACTTTTAAAACATTTTATTTATATTAGGCTACATAACTGTGCGGTAACAATACAACCACATAAAAATACAAATGTAATAAAATACAGCGCATACTTAAAACTTAATGTAAACAAATTTATGGAAACCAAGTATGTTCTGCTACACAATAATGGAGATACAGTAAAATGCTTAGTAACCAATTTTTAACTAAAGAAATATTTTTGTTGTTGTTCAGTGGAAATTATATCTCCTTTGTTATATTGTAAGCTTTTATCTGGTGTATGCCGTCATATTATATAATATATTTCACTATTAGAAGACACCCGCCTATTTTTGGAGTTGCTATTTGATCACGACTTCAGAGGAAAAGGACTTCAGAGGCTATACCCAGAATATTGATGATAGTTGGGAAGTGCTACTTGTATAAACATGATTTGCTATTCTGTATAGACGAATAATAATCACGTTTATATTATAACAAAACAGCGTTAGTTGGTTGTTGTTTTGTTATGTTTGCAGCTCACTCGGAAATTGCCTACAGACAATACAAGCTTGCACCAGTGTGCACAGTATTGAAAGCAATTGAATGGAGTGTAGATAATTTACAGAATCTGAGCGATTCCCAAGCTGCGCTTGAAGCAATTAGTTATGAATATAATCTAAATCCTATTATTGCGGTCTATATTAGAACTACCATTTACACACAAAAATAAAAACACATTTATATTTGTGCTGGGCACGTGGTCATACTGGAAATGTAGTCAATGAAAGAGCTGATGGACTTGCAAAGGCAGCCCCTAAATTAGTTACAAAATATACAAAATGCCCAATATCGTTGGTAAAGAACACTTTTAAAAGACATGCTTAACATGTGGAACTCAATATGGCAACAAAAATATTAACGGTCATATTCCAAAACAGATGTTCTTTCCCGAAATTCAAGATAGAATAGATATAAACCATTTTAGCCTCATTTACAATGACACAATTCATGACAAGACATGGAAAATTTGATCATATCTTGAACGATTTAAAATAGTGAGTCAAAACAGTGCCGCGTGTGCCTGTGCACAACCAATACAGAATGTTAATCACTTACTATTTGACTGTCCATTACAAGAAACGAAACGGCTCAGATTAATAATGCACTTAGATTTCTATAATAAAGCTTTCATTCTACCATTACACACTATTAGAAAACAGTGTTGCTACTCAGAATTTGAAATTTTCATTTCAAATAATTACCCACATTTCCCCACATATTTAAGTTACTTGATACAGTAATGCCAGTACCTATTTTATTACTCCAATGAACATGTTCCTATTCTTATTATCTGTACATTAACATTAATTCCTTTGTTGTGGTATTATACTTAATATCAACTCTTATGTAACCCATTGTTTACAACTACAGTCCTAATATACAACTGTAAAATGTAACTAACATTTTGGAAACGCAATGAATAAATAAATATATAGTCAAAACCTTTGGCCATTTTTTGACAAAAAATCATTTTCAAAAATGTTTCCATATAAAGAGTAGTTTGAGAGGGGGATGAAGTTTTTGAACATTTTTATGTTGCATCTTTGGAAAATGGACTAAAATATTAAAGTAGGTGTTTAACCAAGTTTTCGTTTTTGATTTATTGTGTTCTCTCTTTCTCTATATCCCTCTTTCCTTCTTTGTTTCGAATACACACTCACAAACCGTCCATAATCAAAAAATGCATAATTTTCATCCACATGACTATCAATTTGTACTGCAAACAAACTGAACTTTCACACAGGATTGCACTTCTATTTAAATCATGCCAACGAGATACACATTAGGTAAAATTATCAAACTACTTATTTCCTTTTACGTATAAGAGAAATAGGGTGATATCAGCCAAAAGGGATAGTAAAATCTTTTAAAAGCAGTAACTATGCTGTAACTTACGTATTAGGTTATCTTTGCTTGACCAGGAGTAAAGCAAAACAAAAAAACGAAAGCGACATAAAGATTTTCAATAATCTCCCGTCCCCAATCCAAGTTAAACTTTTCGTTCAACAATCTTGGAATATTAAACTTCGAATATAGCCCTTCAACGATATTGTTTAAACTAACCTATTTTAAACATATTTATATAACAAATATTATATTATGAACTCGTTAAAAGCACGATTTATTGCATAAATGTGTGTAGAATTAACGGTTTTCGACATATTCCTTGCTATTGGTTTCAATTTTAAAGTATTTTTACTCGTCTCAAAGGGGAAGTCGTCATTCGTTTCTCTCTTTTTTAATCATATACAAGCAACTGTAATCTAATTACAGATACAAATGGATCAAAAACAATTTGTTTGGGGCAGTGGTAGAGTCTGTGTGTGAAGTGGGGTGGAAAGAGGGGGAGAGAATGCGATAACCTAAGAACCAAAATTCGCTTACATACCAATCTTATTATTATTAAGTATAGCTTTATCCAATGATGTGAATTGATGACTTTACACAAAATTCTCTAAACTAAACTACCTTTAACGAGTTTTGGAATTTTGGATTTTAGGAGAAATGGTTCAAACGATTCTGATTAAAACTACAGCATTTTCAGAATGTTCAGTAGCAAACTAATTGCATACCTGACATTTTCTGGGAAGAGCTTCTGAAGAACTGTTTGATTCGGAATCTCTTTCCCAAAAGCGGTTATCCTTAAGAGATCGACAAAAACTTACTGTACAAAAAAATCTAGAATTCGTTCAAGCTCACTATTTCTTTCCTGAATTTCTTTTTGCAGAGTTAAAGATTTCCGATATATTCCTACTGATTTATATAGTTTTCTCAAAAGGAAAGTCGTCATTCGTTTTTCCCTTTGTTACACCTGGAGAGGCAAATATAAGCAAATGACAAATTAAATCGCATAGCAAAGGCTTTTAATAGATTGGAGTAACCTTTTAGCCTACTATATTCCCTTATTTTCTCATCTATTTATGA
Organism: Hymenopus coronatus; assembly: GCA_030762935.1. NCBI lineage: Eukaryota > Metazoa > Arthropoda > Insecta > Mantodea > Hymenopodidae > Hymenopus > Hymenopus coronatus. The sequence goes on along the minus strand of CM060900.1, from coordinate 459,565,604 downwards.
AGAATAAAATAACTGGATAATTTCTGCTAATGTAAAACTCGGTTGGCATGATTTATATTTAGAGGAATAAACCTTGTAAGCGTAGTTTGTTTGCAGTACAGGTGGATGAAGGCATGTGAATAGCACACAAACGACTATTAGAAAAACGCAGTGTGTGATTCTATGAGTGATGTGATGGAGGGGCACATTCCTTGCTATTTGTTTCAAATTTAGAATACTTATATTTTCTCAGAAGGGAAGCCACAATCAGTTTTTCTCCTTTTTACTCCTAGACAAGTAAAGATAACCTATAATCAAATTCAATCGCATAGCGAAAGCTTTTCAAAGGTTTTACTACTTCTTTAGCCCAGTACATTCCCTTATTTCCTATCCAATTACAAGCAATTAAATAATTTGATAAATTCTGCTAGTGTATATATTGCTAGCGTTAATTATATAAAAGTGTAATACGTTAGAAACGTTTGCTTGCACTACAGGTAGATTAAATCATGTACATGGAACACTTGCGATTTTTAAAATAAAACCAGTTTTTGGGTTTCGGTTTCTGTTTCTGTGTGTATGCGAAGGAAAGAACACCTTAACTCAAAAACGAAAAGTCGGTATTGATATTTACGTTCATTAATTGCCTAGAATGAGTCATTCACATTTTCAAGGAAATCCCACAAACACAAAAATGCTTTTTTCTTTCTTCAAACGACAAAATCTTCAAAATGTTTGACTCTCCTAAACTATTTTGATACAACTGCCGTATATTAAGATATTTACACGACAAATAACATTTATATCTCGAATTTTCTGGGATGAACCCTTCATTCGGAATCACTTTTACATAACCGATAAACCGTAAGAGATAGGCAAAACATCTGGTATACAAAACATCTATCTCTCGTTAAAGCACACTATTAGTTTACTGAATTTATTTTTGTTGAGTTAACGGTATTCCTTGCTATGGGTTTCAAATTTATGAGATCTGTACCTTTCTCCAAAAGGAAGTCGTCATTTTTTTTTTTCTCATTTATACTCCTAGACAAGAAACCATAATCAAATAACAAATAAAATCGCAGAGCGAAAGCGTTTAATAGATTTGCCTACCTTGTATGCCACCACATTCTTTATTTTATTATCTATCTCTAAGGAATTAAATAATACCACAATTTTTGTTAATGTACATAATGTTAGCATAATTTAGATAAAGGATTAATCCTCTGTAAGGGTACTTATTTAGCAGTATAGGAAGATAAAATCATGTGGATGGCAAATTATTTTTTTAGAAATTAGTCAGCGTGTGCGTTTGTGTTTGACCGGTTAAATACCAATACTGATATTTCGGTTTAGCAACCCCCGAGAAAGCGGGGAAAAAAAAAAAATCAAGAAAATCACCTCAATCAAACACATCTTTACATGGCACGATTTGCAGTAGAAGTAGATGAAGTCACGTGAAAGGAACACAAGATTCTAGAGTATGGCCAGTCTATAGGTTTCTGAGTCTGTGTACGGAGAGAAACAGAGCGCCTTAACTCAAAAACGTAAAGTCAATTAAATACACCTTTTATTATTTCCGTTCATCAGTTTCCAAGAATGCGACATTCATATTTTCAAGAAATTACTCCTATCGCTAACTAATATCTCTACAAACTAATAACTCTTTACAATCTCACATTTCTTTACACACAAGATTTTCGAGTGTTATTATATCCAAAAATGGCTCAAACGATATTTAACAACTTTGTATTACTTGCATTTACCGTAAAATATAATGTATATCTTGACCTTTTTGGTAATAACCTCAGAAGAGCTCTTCATTCGAAATCACTTCTGCATAACCTGTTAAAACTAAGAGATTGCCAAATTTTGCCATACAAAAAAACTCTAGATCTCGTTACAGCACACTAATTCCTTTCTGAATTTATTTTTGTACAGTTAACGGCTAACGACATATTCCTTGCTATTAGTTTCCATTTAAAAAAAAACATGCTTTTTTCGTCATTCGTTTTTATCCTTTTTACTTCAGGAAAGCAAATATTACCAATTAGCAAATAAATGGCATTGCAAAAGATTTCAATGAATTTGACTATCCTACTAGCCTACTATATTCCCGTAAATACTCCTCTGCTAATAAGGAATTAAATAACTTGATAAGTACTACTAATGTACATATCGTTAGCATGATTTAGACAAAAGAGTAATCCTCCTTAGGAATAGTTATTTAGCAGTATAGGCAGAAGTCATATGAGTAGCACACATCCTTAGGAATAGTTATTTAGCAGTATAGGCAGAAGTCATATCAGTAGCACACATACGATTTTTAGAAGTACTGTGGGAGTCTAATTTTACCGGGGAGAGAGAGAGGGGGAGAGCATGGGAGAGAGAGAGTCTGGCAGGGGAAAGGGAGGGGGAGCGGGAGGGAGAGAGTCTGGGAGGGAAAGGGAGGTGGAGAGGGAGGAGGAGAGGGAGGGGAGAGAGAGGGAGGGGGAAGGGCAGAGAAACAATGCGATAACTCAAAATCCAAAAGGAGGTTAGATACCAATCTTCACATTTGTGTTAAGCATCTTCCAAGAATACGAAATTATTTTCAAGAAGATCTCCAAAACCAATCACCGCTTTACAGTGAACAATTTTCACAACAATGGCTCTAACGATTTTGATTATACTGCCGTATTCAGGGATATTTATGTAACAAATAAAAAAAATAGCTAGCATTTTCAGAGAGTGGCCCCCTGAAGCTCTTTTCATTTTGAATGAGTGTTGCATAACCGGTTAACAGTACGAGATAGTCAAAAACTTGATAACACAAAAAATTAAATGTTAAAAGTACACGGCGTGTTTCAGGAATTTAGTTTCGTGGAGTTAACGTTTCACGACATACTACTTAGTATTGGTTTTATATTTAAATTACTTATAATTTTACCAAAAGGCTAGTAGCCCTTTATTCTTCACCTTTTCCTCCTGGACAAGTTAAAATAATCAACTATCAAACTCAATCGCATACCGAAAGCTTTTATGAGATTTAGTTTCTCTTTTAGCATTTGGAAAATAATGGAAATGAAATTTTAGATGAGCAAACAACTCGGCATTCACCTACCGACCTGGAAAAACCACGAAAAAGCCAAGGTAGACTGGACGGTCAAAAGGAATGGAGCCAAGAGCCACCCGAATGCGAGCACAACACGTTACCACGGAACCATCTCTTTCGCTTTACGCACCTAACAAGGCCATCGGAAATAGTTCTTTACGTATATATGAAAGTCAGCTTTTAGGACGTATTAAGGCTAAGGACGGAATTAAAAAAGGTGTTCTGAGAGAACTCTTTATTGATTGTAGTTTATCTATTGAATATTTACATAAATCCGTTCTGTGTATTGATGCAACTCCTATTGCAGAAAAGCGAACATCTACACAGTTCTGGATATTGCAAAAGTAGATTTGAAATAGTGTCAAAAGCATTAAGTTACAAAATTGAGTTACAATTAAAGTTGTAAGTTCTGAAATTGAAGACTATGATCCAGATTGTGAAATAATTCTGCAATTGAAGCAAAAGTTCAGGCAAACACAAAGCAGGAATACAATATTTCAAATTTTTACTCTTCTTCCAAAAAGTTGGTCATGGAAAAAAATGGAAAATGAATTCAACATTAGCAACAGAATGAGTAGGAAACAAAATTTCTAGTGAAAGAAAAAGGGATTTTGATCACCCCTTAAAAAAGAGGAAAATTGTTAGATTATTCAGGTACAGAAAAAGGTATTTCTTTTTACAATAGTGATGAGGTAAGCAGGGTCATGCAGAGTAAAAAAGATTTTGTGTCCCTAAAAACAAACCAAAACACTCGTTATCGTGTCCAGAAGTGATTAATTCTAAGTAACCTAGAAGTAGCATATGAACTGTTAAAAAATAAGTACCCTACAGACAAAATGAACTCTCTAAATTTGCTGAATTTCGGCCTAAAAACTGAGTCTTAGCAGGTGCGAGTGCTGCATATTCAGAGCGCGGGGGTGTGTGTGGGTGTGTGGGTGCGTGTGTGTGTGTGCGCGCGCGCGCGTGTGTGTTAAACGATCATTGGAGCAAAATTTGAACGTATGGTATCGAATGGTGAATCAATGAGACCGACTATAAACTATTCCTATCAAAAATAGTGTGCATGCCTCAAACTCCAGGGTGTCATTTAAATGAATGCGACAGTTGTCAGGGAGTGTTAAATTAAAGGAGCAATAAAGGAGTAAATTGGAAGAAGAAGTGATAGAAAGAGTTACATAGAGACAATGGGTGTCAGCTGATGGATGCAGTTTTGAGACAGTTGTGAAAAGTTCTGAAGATTTTGTTCGTAGTTCCTGCGAACAGCTTTTAACATTGTAAACACACTCCTACAGCTACCTTAAATAAAACATTAAGTAAATGAAGCCTTAATCAGTTTAGACTTCTCTGAAAACTACTCCTTTGTACTGCAGAATATGGCTAAATCGTCCATTTGAATACTAATCAAGCAACAATACATCCCCCTATGCAGTTTACTACAGGGGTGAAGATGAAATTAGGTATACAAGTCTTTTTTTTTATTTCCGAGAACTTGACACACTGTATCTATATACTTATTCCAAAAAAAGAAAAAAAAGAAAAATTATTTCGCTCCTAAAGATAAAAATATTACCTATATTACAAAAGATTTTCTACTTTTCTGATGAGTCAGCTGCACAATATAACAAAAACAAATTTCTCCAAACTTTGTCACAATAAGCAAGATTTAGGAGTGGATCCAGAGTGGCATTTCTATGACATAGCTCATGACAAAGCCATTTGCAACCGCTTGGAAGGGGTCTCGCAACCAGAGCATGCCTTCAGAGACCTTATGAAGACCAAATAATGACACCTCTCCAACTTTTCAATTGGAGTAATTTAAACCTTCCTTCAATTGAATTAATTTTTTGCACAAGTCAGAAACACCTTAAAGTAGAAAACTGCTTGAAATCTCACTTTTCAGAAGCAAAAATGATTCAGGGAACACTCAAGACTTCACCTCTTCATTCTATAACCACGCCAAAGTGAAACTGTTGCAGAGATGTACTCACTGAGTAAATAAAGGTATGTACATAGTACTGTAGGCTCAAAAACGTTATCAATTGATGAAATGACTGCTTTGTGACGGGTGAATGTGATCAAAGGGGGTGGCTGGTTTGTATACTTTCCCGAGGTTTTGATAGTGAATAAGCACCTATCACTATCTTGGAACCCCCAGGACCAGTAAAGAAGATACAGTCAAGGTGAAAAGAAGCCAAGTTTTAAACAAGTTCAACCAACTACTGCAACAGGGAGAACTTGCACCTTAACTCAAACTGCAATGTCAGCTGCAACCAAAATTCTGGAAACTAGGTTAGCTATTACATTACCTTCTGGAGATAAACTCTAAAAACCAAGTATGGACTAAATATCCCTAAGACTTCAAGTATTAACTATGTTGATTTTGTTTTTCTCGTTTTATGTTTGTTATTGCAATAGTTAATATTGATTTTTTTAATTTTTAAGATATTTTAATAATAAAAGTTATATACATAATGAATGAAAAATAGGTATTAAAGTTATTAGTAGATAAATGCATAAGCATTTCTAATGTGTACCAGAAAACAAATATCCATAAAACAGAACATGCTATTGAGATCCCAAATTCAAAAGTTGTAGAAATGATCTTAAAAAAATCAAAGAAAATATATTTGCTGAAAATTCTTAGTCATATGTTTTTGGAAACCAAATTTTGAATTTTGGAACCAATAGTTTAAAATATAAATTTTAACATATCTATTCATGTTAAATATCAAATGAAGGCTATAGAATTCTGAGCAAAATAGTTTTTATTTTGTTTCAATATCTCAATTACAGCCAGCGAAAATATATATATTTTTTTTTTGTAGCTTAACGTCCTTTAACCTAGTTGGTTATATCGGACGATGAAAGAAACTGGTGAAATGATGCTCAAATGATCTCAGGGTCCATGGTGCATAAAGTTACTCGACATTCGTCTTTTCAGGATAAGGGAAAACCTGAAAAAAAAAAACCCCCATTCGGGCACATTACCCTAAGCGAGATTCGAACACACGACCTTTTGAATGTGAAGCAGACACGCTAACACCACACTATACAGGCGGGCAAAATAAAAATTATCAGGGATAGCAAGTTCGTACAGATTTTCTTATGCAAAGTAAGAACGCCAGGGTTGGCAATACCATGCGGCACTACTTGCGCGAGCAAAGGTCAAAGAAGAGCGCAATCCATTGCTGCAAAACAGCTATCACTGTATAACACAGAATCACGTCGATAGGAAGGAAGGCGTTCGAATAACATCTTTGTTCTGCTCAAATGTGAGCAAAATGAATTTGTTTTACAACGGTAATAATTTTATAGCAGTGCAACTATGCATGTACTTATTCAGAAACCGAAGGCAGTTCTAGTAAACTGCCAAACGTCTAAGAACAGAACAGCTTCACAGAAACATATTATTCATTGCAAATATGTTCAAAAAGTTAACCACAACATTCACAATGTTATAGTCCAGAGGTATGGAGCTGAGCTGAAACTTTGCAGCATGTACAAGACTGTCAAGACGATCTACTAATCCACGAGCTTCCTACCTGAAATGAAGATGAAAATGAAAAGTGTAAATGAAAAGAATGCACGGTTCAGTGTGATCTATCGCATACAAGCTGGACTTTTAAATCCCAAAAATGTCATTTGCTTGGTGATACGCATACATCACGCGGAGCGGAACGAACTTTATCGCATTACAAATCTTGTTTTTCGGAACGTAGAATGAGGTTTTCATTTGAAAGACTTCAGAAGTAGATAAAGCTTTCAGTTATACTACTGTAGATGAGTAAAGACTTAGTTTAATTCCTGGTTTTGTTTTTTCCTGGTAAGAATCTGAAGATATTTAAGAAATTAATTTTATTATTTGGATATTATTTTACATTCAATCAGTAAACATTACAATTCGTCTTATAATTGCTTGGGTGTTTTCATTATGTACATATGTAAAGAAAGAAATCAGTCAGTCTGCCTCATATATATGTAACAATTTGTATGTTGTACATAATGATCTGCTTTTACCAATATTTCATATGTCATTTTAGCTCTCTGGAAATACTATTGTTTACTTGACTACTGGTTTGTTTACCTCTCCCCCCTGTGTTTTTATTAATGACTTGTTTTAATGCGGCCATATGGTCGGACGCAAACTAAATACGGAACAGTGAACGGTACGAACTTCCTCTAGCTCTAAGAATGATGTATTCTTGCAGAAGACGAAATATGATCTTTGTTTTTCAATTTTTGAACTCGTGACAATGCAAACATTTGAAAAGAGGAAAATATAAAATGTTAGTTTTGAGATCCTCTCACACAGTACTAAAACATGTGCAGAGTATCAAATAAAAAGAAAACGGTAATGTAAATTTCATTGGATCACTTGACATGTGTATGGCCTCCTTGCTAGATGTTGAACGTAAAATACGAAGTTTGGTATTAACTGATGAGGCGAGTTTTATCCATCTCTTGCGGTTTACCAATTATGCAAAAGGCATCCACAATGAACAGGGCTTCAGCGAGTATTCCATGAAAATTCAGTTTATGCATTTTATTTTTCATGTAAATATTCTAAATATAGCTTAACAAAATCAACCAATTTTGAGAAAATCAAACATTTTGAAAAGTGTTCCATATAAAGGGTAGCTTACGGTAGGGGGAATTACTTGACAGTTTTCATTTCGCAATTTTGGAAGATGAACTTGAACATCAAGATGGGTATTTAATGACCCCCTCTCCCTCCCTCCCTCTCTCTCTCTCTCTCTCTCTCTCTCTCTCAGTGATGCTTTTCTAAAAATCGTAGGTGTTCCATTCAAATGACTAACTACTTGTACTGCAAACGTTTCTTGTACACGATTAATCTTCATTATAATTCATGCTTACGAGATATAGACTACTAGAAATCATCAAATTACTTAATTCCTTGTAAATAGAAAGAGAAATAAGCGAATATACTGGGCTAAAGGGCTGCAGTTAAGTCTTTTCAACGCTATCGTTATGTGATTGCCTCTGATATTAGATCTTTGCCTATCCAGCAATATAAAAGCAAAAAACCTGTACATATAGAGAAAATCACGTGAATGGAACAAATTTGACTTTTAAAAAAGTTTAGATTGTATGACTGGGGGGATGCGAGAGAACGAACACAAAAATATAGGTAATGTTGATTCAACACACCTATTTTACATCTCAGTCTCAGAGTTTGATGACATTTTATACACTCAAAGTAGGTGTTAAAACTAAGAAAAATACCAAATTTAATTTTTTTATCTCAAGCTGTTTCCAAAATACAGCTATGTAAGTTTAAAAAAAAAAAAAGCTCAAAATTGCCTGACGGCCAACTGTTTAAACGATCATAGATCCTCTACTAATTGAGCTAGAATTACAAGAGGGTTGTCATTTTGGAGCATTTTAAAATCCCTTCAATACGATATACGCACACTATAGGTGGGGAAGAAATTTTTCCAAATATTCAAAAATAAAATTTTAAATCCAAATTTTGAAGAAAAAAATGCATTCTGAAAATTTAAAAAAAAATTGGAAATAGTTTATGCTATTGTTAAATCGTGTACCAAGTTTGATAGTGGGCCTATGATTGGACCATTATAACATTAATTACAAAATAAAGGTGGTTGTAACAAAATGTTATATTGGAAAAAACTACATGCCTATACATTTTATAAATTGTTCAAAACAAATCCTAGTCATCAATTACAAATTATAAGTCGTATAATAATGAAATGATTTTCACCAAAGTTTAAAGCATTTATTAAAATGCTAATATTTTAGAAGTGTTTCATTTTTTGAGTAAAAGTGACTTTGAACAGAAGTGATAAAACTTTGTTAGCAATTACGACTGACATCTGAAACAGTTTTAACAGTTGGTTAAAATAGACAAGAAAGCGTTTACGCCTTGTTCAAAAAATTCATTGGAAGCACTTCAACAGTTCTTCGTTACTCCGCAAAGTTTCATTTTCGGATGGAACATAAATTCTTCCTGTTGGAGTTATTGGGCTTACAATACATAGAACATTAGTAAAAGGTATCCACAGCACGTCAGGCCTTCTTGGATAGCCAAATTATGGTGAAGGTCCTTGAGAATGAAGGAACGTAACTTTTACTTCTTCACTTTCTACCAGTACATACGCAAGCCACCAGTTTGAACAATAAACAAGAATCATTGCAATCTGTTAATTTCAGTTGGTCCATTCACTTTGGAATAGATACACGAAGAGAGATCGAACTTGACTGAATTAGGCTTGAAGCTAGTGGTATGAAGGCATGATACTGTTGGGTTCCTTTAATTGTGTCTGCTTCACTAAAACGATGTTTTAGAAATAACTCCGACAACACATGTTTCTCCTGAGTACTAAAATAAAAACTTATTCCCGTTATATTTTTCACAGACCACTCGTACAGTTCGCATGGGTTATCAGATATGGATTTCTAAAGGTCGTTGCAAAATAGCCTTTGTGGCTAATCAGTTTACTGTACCGCCGATTCCATTGCAGAGTTCTTTACCATTGGCAGTAGCAGATTTTTCTATTTTTATATTGAGCAGCAGACCCATCAGAAAAATAAATGATTTTCCTAGGAATTTCCCCAAACTCTGCTCGTATGAAAATGAATTAGTTTCTTTTGGAAAGTATACACAGTCAGTGTGTTGTGTTCAAGACAATCTAAAATAACTACATAATTCAAGTGTTTGATTTTTGCTTCCTCTTTGTAATAAATTACAAAAGGGTGAACTGTAGCCTGATCACTTGCCCAGTGATAACTTTGGACTTCATCTTGTACAACCATGCTGTAGTGTTCTGCAAAGTCGTGTTACATAATATTCAGATTTAGTCAGTTTTTTCCTTTATCTGATTCATGTATGCGGTTTGTTACTTTCCGACAAAATCATGACGGATTAAGAATGTTAACTTATAATAAAATCAATAATCTCTCTTGATGGGTTTTGTAATATTTCCAAAATATAAACTGATATCCACTGCCCAAATATAATTTTTTTCAATGAGCTTTTCCTGAAAAAATCTTTCTAAGGTTATTTTAATGCCTTTATCTCCTAGACATGATTTATATCCTCTCACTGAACAGTCTATTGACGTAGGTTACAGAGCATTTTTGCCATGAAATATCCCTAAATTTTTAACTCATTGTTTGTAATTGTTTCCAATTTTGCATTTTCTATCATTAATTCACATTTTGACGTGTTGCACAAACACACACTGCGTATGTTCCAGTTGAACCTGCCAAAACGCAGTGCTTAGGCCGAAGCTCAGCAAATTTAGAAAAACCTATTTGCATACACAAATAAGTATCAGGACTTAAAAATAGCATAAACCTCTTTAAGGTTCCATAAAATTAGCATTTTTGATGTTTTGGGTTTATTTATTAACACAGTCCTTCATTCCAGGATTGGCTTTACTCACCTCATCATTTTCATAAAAGTCCTGGACTCTTTGAACAGCTTCTTTTGGTAAACTTTTACCCAGTTTTGGACTGGGACTTTCTAAAATTCCTTTTTCTTCAAGTAACCTTCTTGACTGGCGGACCATATAATCAGGTGCATTAAACTCACGCATGATTTTTCTGATGCCCCAAGTTAATGGAATGCAAGTTAAAATCATCTACTCTTTGTTCCTATTTTCAGAATTGGAAAAATGTGTCTTAAGATTTTGAAGAACAGTATCAGTTAAAATTTTCTCATCATTTTCTGAATATGAATCGTGTCAGTAGCTGGAAGGAGGAAGTGAGATTGTCCCAACTTGCAAAAAAACATGCATTGACATTAACATTAGGCACAAAAATTAGGAATTGTACATAGAAGCTGGAGTGGAGGGAGGGATGAGCTGTCTGAAGTTTTATGTAAAGAATACTGCAATGTCATGATGAACAATAAGTAGTAATATAAGCGTATCACATAATTGTCAATACTATTATTTTACTGTAAATATTATTTATTGCTAACGATTTCTAATAAATGATTTAAGCTAAAATGTTTTTATTCATTTTATGCTTTATAAATGTTCACTAAAATTATTCAAGCTATAACTTATATAATAGTCTAATGTTAGAGAATTGTATGTGAGTAATAATATTAATTTAAAAATCTAGTTAAAACGATATTTCACTGAAAATAGTTTTGTAGTGAACCCATCATAGTACCACCGTCAAACTTAGTGCACGATTTAACAATAGCATAGCCTATTATCTAATTTTGGTGAAAAATTTCAGAATGCGTTTTTTCTCAAAATATGGATTTAAATTATTATTTTTGTATTTGTATAACATTTTCTTCAAAACCTATAGTGTCGTATATAATACAGAAGGGATTTTAAAATGCTACAAAATGACACCTCTCTCGCGATTCTGGCTCAATCAGTAAAGGATCTAGGATCCTTTAAAAAGTTGGCCGTTATGCAATTTTGAGCGATTATTGGAAAATGTATATAGCTGTATGTTGGTAACCGTTTAAGATAAAAAATTGAAATTCGGTATTTTTCTTAGTTTTAACACCTAAGTTTGAGGATATAAAATTACATCAAAATCTGAGAAGAGCTAAATATTGTATTTAAAGTGCGTTGATTTGACATGAAATGACCCAAAGTCGTTTAACCATCAATCCTGATAAAGTAGACCACCTTCCAAGGATGCGAGATGAAGACTTTCGAGAAAACTTACCTAAATAAAGCAGCCCTCTGTTTTCCAAATTTTGTTTCTCAGTAGTGGCTCTTGACGATTTCGAATGAATGAGCTACCGTATTTTAAGAATACTTAAAAAAAAACAAAAAAAAAAAACAATAAAGTGTATATCTTGACTTTTCAGGGAATAGACTCTGAAGCTCTCTTCATTTTTTTACGCAATTGTTAAACCGTAAGAAGTAGACAGATAGTTGCCTCGAAAAAATGCAGATTTCGATATCTCAAAAAGCGAAAAGTGGTTACACCAAACTGGATATTTAAGTTTAGCCTCTACTTAGCATGAGACACGAATATTTTTAAAACCTCCCATACTTCAGACTACACTTCACATGGAAAGTATTCCAGCATTTTTTTTATAAATGGCTGTAGTATCTTGAGCTTTAAAATACTTGCACTTTCCTGAAAAGAGAAATCGTCATTCGTTTTGCTTGTATTTTACACTTGGAGAAGCAAAGGTCATCTAATATCAAGTTCAATAGCATAGAGGCCGCTTTTAAGAGATGTGATTATCTCTTCAACCTAGTCTATACCCTCATTTCGCTTCTACTTAAAAGGAATTAAGTGAATTGACAATTTCTGTTAATGTATATCTTACAATATGGATTAGATAATAGAATAATCGTCTTCTCAGGGTAAGAGAAAACCCAAGAACAGTTTGTTTGCACTACAAGTATGTAAGGTTATGTGACTGGATCATGCTTAATTTTAGCAGCAAATCAGTGAATGAGTGAGAGTGAGGGTGAGTGTGTGTGTGTGTGTGTGTGTGTGTGTGTGTGTGTGTGTGCGCGCGCGCGCGTGAGAGAGAGAAAGAGAGAAAATGCAAGTGTGTGACTATCAGTGAGAGAGATAATATATCTCGTACCTACAACAAAAATGCAGTAAAACACCATTCTTGATATATAGTTTGGCATCTTCCAAGGATGCTACATGATTTTTTTAAAATTCCGCCAACAGAAACTACCCTTTACCTGAAATAATTTCGATTTTTTTCATTTTCGTAAAAATCAGTGCAACGATTTTTATAAAACCTGCGCATTTATGGATATTTAAATGATAAATAAAATTGAACTTCTTTAATTTCTAGGGAATAGTCTCTGAAGCCGTAATCATACTTAGTGACTATTGCATACTAAACGATAAACGTTGCGACATACAAAAGCTTACCTAAAAATGTGTATCTCGGTAACTCAAAACTGGAAAGACGTTGAAATACTAATTTAGATATTTAAATCTAGCATCCCTCACGAAGATTTTCAAGAACCCCTGTTCAAACCCCTACTAAACACCCCACTCGTGGAACAAATTTCGAACACTAATTTGTGACAAAGTGGCTCCATTTTTTTTAATTTTTTTTTTTTTTTTTTTTTTTACTTTTAGACCACATATATTAAAGATATTGACATGACAAACAAAATGCACATTTTTAGTTTTTTGGGAATAGCCTCCTAAGTTCTTTACAAACATATATCTTTGCATAACTGTTAAATCACATGAGAGAGAGGGAAAGAGACAGACAGACAGAGAGAGAGAGAGAGAGAGAGAGAGAGTCTTGGTGCAGAAGGTAAGGGGAATTTTCATAATTTCCCCCCTCCCCTCGTTTTTCATTTTTAATTGCGTGTCAATATTTCGAATATAACCTTCCCAGAGGTACCTAATAGTAAATAGTTTTAATATATTGCTCAAAATAATTCTGCGTAGTTGTGTTTTAGGACATTGTACACTCACTTGGTAAAACATCAATAAGTTTTTAAATATTAGTGCTAGAGAAGAGTTGTATTTTTATATTGATCGGAAAAAAATACTTTAGCTATTCCCAGCATTGGCATCCCGCTCATGTTTCCTTCATAACACAGTTTCCAAGTACTGCCAAGTTGTGTTTGGAAACTTAGGTTACATTTTTTTAATGTTATGTTTGAAAAAAATGTCTGAAGAAGTAAAATTGACTACACAAATTCCCCATTATCTAAGGTACTGATTGACACTAACGGCTGAAATCTTTAGCACACAATTTCACCTAAGTAGGCTTTATTTTAACGAAAAGTCTTTTATGTTTATGGTTTAGCAATTTTTTAAAAAATTAAAAGTCATTTTTAAATACAAATTTAAGAGCTTTATTAAAACACCACACCTTTCCCTCTAATCAACAAAAATATTCTATTTTCCATTAATGAACAGTAAGAGCCTTTGCTGAATATATCTTGAAAATTTTAGCTCAATATTTTAAATAGTTTAAGATTGGCAAGATAGGGCATTTCGACTCCCCTTAAAATTCAAAATATACATAAAGAATGTGTTTTTCTAGAGCTAACGGTTTTCAACATATTCTTGCTATTTATTGTCTCCCGTGTGTGTGTGTGTGTGTGTGTGTGTGTGTGTGTGTGTGTGGGTGTAAGAGAGAGAGAGAGAAAAAACAATGTCTACTAAACGAATATCAGATAAAAAAAAAAACAATCTAGACATTTTAAGTTATCCAAGGATTCTGCATGAAATTAATAAAAAAAAAGCTCACATCCTTTTGTTATACAAGATATCATGCTATCTCTCTCTCATGCTTCAACTTAAATTTCAAGACACACACTCTCTCTCTCTCTCTCTCTCTCTCTCTCTCTCTCTCTCTCTCTCTCGATGATCTTCAAATGACTATATCTGCTTGAGCTGCAAACGAACTATTCCTATCTAACTCATATTAACCAGATATACCAACATTAACATACATTGACAATTTACTTCGTTCCTTTTAAATAGAAGAGATGTAAGGGAATACACAATACCTAGACTAAAGCAATAATAAAATCTTATAAATATTGTCGCTGTGTGTTTTAAATTTTATATTTGTTTAACCTTGCTTCACGAAAAGTAAGCAAATGAAAATCGGATACTGATTTCCCTTCTGAGAAGAGTATGAGTATTATAAAATAATTATGCCAATAGCAAGGAATGTCAGGAATTGTATGCTTAACGATTTTTTTTTTTTTTTTTTTTTTTTTAGCTATGTTTGCCCTTTTCTTACATTTTTCAGTTATGCTGAAGTGATGCCAAATAAACTGGACTTCAAAGACTATTCCAAGAAAATTGATCACATACATTTTTATTTCTCATGTAAATATTTAATATGACATGGTATAAACAAATTATATAGTCATTCTACCGAAAGTCAAAATTGTTCCATATAAAGGTTGGTTTGGATCGGCGAAATATTCTTGAAAACTTCCTGTGGCATACTTGTAAGATGCTCAAATTAAATTTTAAGACCCATATTTATTAGACACTTCGCTTTTGGGTAATCATGGACACCCCCCTCTCTCTCTCTCTCTCTCCCTCTCTCTATCTATATATTACCCCCTCCCATTTGTCTCTCTCATACACTCACAAAACCAATACCAAGGAAAATGTCGGGAAGGGTTAATTCTACAAACATATTACATTTGGTAAATTATTCCATCTAACGGGTAGTTTCTGTGGGGAGACGTTTTTTTAATATCCTCATGAAGAATCCCTAGAAGATGTTAACTAGAATATGAAGATTAGCGTTTTACAAGCTCTTGGTTTGCGGGACATCGTGCGCGCGCTCTCTCCCTCTCCCCCTCCCTCTCTCTCTGCTACACACATTCCATCCATCCATCTGCCTCGCATCTCTATCTCACACACACGCTGACCTGGTCATAAAATTGGAAGTGTTCCATTCATATGATTTTTATCCACTTTTATAGCAAACACTCCATTCATACTGGGGTTTATTCTCCTAATTCATGTTCTGAATATATGTATACAAAGCAAAAATTGCAAATTTATTTAGAACTCTTTCGTCATAAACGGTAAAACGTAATATGCTATACTAAGAGAATTCTTAAGTTCGTTAAAAGTTGTCGCTGTGCTAATGAGTTTCATATCAGGTTATATTCGCTTTACCTGCAATAAACCAAAAGCAAAATACATAACCATTTTGAGAAAGGTATAAGTATTTCAAAATTCAAATCATGTTCTCAACATTTTCAAGGATTTGCCCAAGTAATTTTGAGACTGGCGTAGAGGAGTTATTTTGAAAAGTTTGGTGATCCATCCTTGTTAGATGCTAAACTCCAATATACAGGTTGCATTGTAACCGATTTTTCCTTTGTGATATATCCAGATGTACATTTTTTGTGATGGAAATCTTTGTATATCCCTTACAGTTTTGCAGCATACAAAAGAAAAAGAGGGCTTCAGAGGTTATCCCCTGAAACTTAAAGATATACATTTTATTGTATAACCAACGCATAGTTAACATTTAGCAATGAATCTAACATTATAGCTTGGGCTCTCTACACAGTGACAATGTAACACCAGCATTTGCAGGCTTATCATCGGAGAAGTCTAGTCCTATTAATCGCTTACTAGATACACCAAGCCTGGACATGTTGGTGCTTATCCACTGTGAGCGACATTGTTTAAAAAAAGAAATGCGCCTTCATTTGGTCGCTGAAGCAAATTTCTGGTGATATCGCTATTAGTGTATATTTTCTATACTGTCTCCTTCATACACTCGAAGTACCAGCTGGTCAATCATTAACAAAATTTTGAAGAATAAATATTATACACACTGTAGTGATATCAGTGCAGATAATTGTATTGACAATTAAGGGCAGTTAAATGAAAATGTTACATTAATATTTGCTTCATTTGCGGATTTATAGTTTTATTTACTAATAATACAATGTTTTCATGTTGATTAGTATCTCCAAAAAAAACAAACACATACAAGCAATAGGTGTTTATCTCCCCGAGTGCGCGTGGCGGTAAGCGCAACGCAGAGTGAGCGAGCCCCGCTCTAACGAATGCTGTATCAGAAGTGAGTTCGAATGCCTTCTACAAGGCCAATGCCCTCTCTCTAACTAGGTCAGCAGGTCCTGTGTTGAGGTGTGAACATGTGAAGCAAATCGAATACTCTATATTGACAGGTGGTGTTCAATTCACGGCGAAGTTATAATCATGCGAAAACATCAGGTAGTGAACAATGTTATTGAACTGTAGTTAGATGAAGGGAGAGAAAAAAAAACAAAAAAAAAAAACAACTAACAAATCGAAATGAATACATATTAAGGTACCACTTATTAAAATATTTGTATCTGTACTCCTAACGCTCTGTATTCTAAGAGAGTACACGTTGATCAATTTTAAATCTGTGCGTGTGTTTGTAAACTTCAGAAACTATTCCAGCACCTAAACGAGTAGCCGAGATCCTTAAGACATGACTAGTGAACGGGAAGATTGCTGTTAAACTCTAGAGAGGACCCTCCTTCTTGAACAAGGTTCTTTACCGGGTTTCCTCAATCCTCACAACTAGAAAATGTCTTGGAAGAGGTCCCTAAGCTTATTCCTGGAACGTTCCGTCCAAAAATTTCCATTTATTTAATTTCATTATACCCATATCACCACCTGTGGTGCCGTATGAAGTAAAAGGGCCTTAAATTTTATTTGCAAGCTATTTCACCAACATTGATTGATCCAATATACTTATCGAGCCAGATAGCTCAGGCATTTCGTCTGGGACTGCCAATCGGAAGGTCGTGGATTCGATTCGCCGCGGCCGACTTCTTTAACGCATGCGTTCTTTCGGAGGTTTTCCCGGGTAACTAGGCGAATGCTGGGGAGGTTTCTCTATTCCCCCGAGCTTGCTGTCCCTTCATTTCATCTCCATTTCCTCCAAACCGGTTTCTTTCAGGGTTTAAAGTGACGGCGATGACTGTGTTTGTGGCGCCCTTCCGTGGTGGTGACTGTGCTTTAGAAATGCAGCCCTCGGCGGAGGGAAAGCGTTTTTAGACGTCTGTAGACTCAGGAGTTTCGCTCGGAACTGAGGTACGGTCCCCTAGTGCTCCCCGCGAAGAGATGAACAGTTTCTAAACATTTAATCACCCTCCACGGTGGCTCCCTCCTTGCCCGGATTCACCTGCCCATTGAAATTACACTCAACTAATCCTCTCCTCAAGGGGTCTGAAGTGCAATAAGCCAGTGGTTGCAGTGCGGAATCCATTCCGGCATCCCTCTCCCGCCCCCACAGACACCAATATTCTTCCTCATGGATATACTATAGAATATATCCAGTGGAAATGCTATCCCCTATGTTACATTGTAAGCTTTTATCTGGTGTATACCGTCATATTATATGATATATTTCACTATTAGAAGACACCCGGCTATTTTTGGAATTGCTATTTCAACAGGTCTCTTCTTTGCAACTCGGCGTCGCCTATAATTTTCGGAGATTGGTTTTACTAATCTGCGCGAAGTGTACTCTGTTGCCCTATAGCCCAGAGCATGATCCAAATGTATTGGAAATCGTTAACTCTACAGAATATACTCTAGATATGAATAGGTGTGCTTTAACGAGATTTAGACTTTTATTAGCAAGTTTTTGACCATTTCTATAGGTTGACCAATTGTGCAAAAGTGATTATGTTAGAAAAGGACTTCAGAGGCTATTCCCAGAATATTAATGATAGTTCAGAAGTGCTGCTTGTATAATCATGATTTGCTATTCTGTACAGACGGATAATAATCACGTTTATATAACAACACAGCGTTAGTTGGTTGTTCTGTTATGTTTTCTGCTGACTCGGAAATTGCCTCTAGACAATACAAGCTTGCATCAGTGTGCACAGTATTTCAACCGGAACTTTTAGCTTTAAAGAAAGCAATTGATTGGAGTGTATATAATCTACAGAATCGAAGCAATTTCCAAGCTGCGCTTGAGCAATTAGTGATAAATATAATCTAAATCCTATAATTGCGGTCTATATTAGAAGTACCATTACAAAAAACATTAATTATGTTTGTGCAGGGTACGTGGTCATACTGGAAATGTAGGCAATGAAAGAGCTGATGGACTTGCAAAGGCAGCCCCTAAATTATATACAAAATGCCCAATATCGTTGGTAAAGAACACTTTAAAAAAAGACATGCTTAACATTTGGAACTCAATATGGCAACAAAAATATTAATGGTTATTTTCCAAAACAGATGTTCTT
Organism: Hymenopus coronatus; assembly: GCA_030762935.1. Classification (NCBI taxonomy): domain Eukaryota; kingdom Metazoa; phylum Arthropoda; class Insecta; order Mantodea; family Hymenopodidae; genus Hymenopus; species Hymenopus coronatus. The sequence continues at coordinate 459,546,827 of CM060900.1, read as the reverse complement.
TCGCGAAATTCAAGATAGAATAGATATAAAATATTTTAGCCACATTTACAATGACACATTTCATGACAGGACATGGAAAATTTAATCATATCTTGAACGATTTAAAATAGTGAGTCAAAACAATGCCACATTTGCCTGTTCACATCCAATACAGAATGTTAATCACTTACTCTTTGACTGTCCATTACACGAAGGGAAACGGCTCAAATTAATAATGCACTTAGACTTCAGTTATAAAGCTTTCATTCCACCATTACACATTATTAGAAAACAGTGTTGCTACTCAGAATTTAAAATATCTGTCAATAATATACACCATTCATTATAAATAATTACCCACATTTCCTCATATATTTAAGTTACTTGATGCTGTAATACCAGTAACTGTTTTATTACTCCAATCAATATGTTCCTATTCTTATTATCTGTACATTTACATTAATTCCTTTGTTGTGGCATTATACTTAATATCAACTCTTATTATGTAAAAGTACACATTGTTTGCTACTACAGTCCTAATATACAATTGTAAAATGTATCTAACATTTTGGAAACGCAATAAATAAATAAATAAATAAATAAATAATTAAATAAATAAATAAATAAATATATATATATATATAGTCAAAACCTTTGGCAATTTTTTGACAAAATAATAATTTTCAAAAAGTTTTCCATATAAAGAGTAGTTTGAGAGGGGGATGGATTTTTTGAACATTTTTATGTCGTATCCTTGGAAAATGGACTAAAATATTAAAGTAGGTGTTTAACCAAGTTTTCGTTTTTGATTTATTCTGTTCTCTCTTTCTCCATATCCCTCTTTCCTTCCTGGTTTCGAACACTCACTCACAAACCGTCCATATTCAAAAAATGCATACTTTTCACCCACATGACTATCAATTTGTACTGCAAACAAACTGTTCTTACACAGGATTACACTTCTATTTAAATCATGCCAACGAGATACACATTAGGTAAAATTATCAAACTACTTAGTTCCTTTTATGTATAAAAGAAGTAGGGTGATAATCAGCCAAAAGGGATAGTAACATCTTTTAAAAGCAGTAACTATGCTGTAACTTACGTATTAGGTTATCTGTGCTTGTCCAGGTGTAAAACAAAACAAAAAACGAAAGCGACATAAAGATTTTCAATAATCTCCCGTCCCCAATCCAAGTTAAACTTTTCGTGCAACAATTTTGGAATATTAAACTTCGAATGTAGCGCTTCACCAATATTGTTTAAACTGACGTATTTTAAACATATTTGTATAACAACTATTGTATTATGAACTCGTTAAAGAACACGATTTATTGCATAAATGTGTGTAGAATTAACGGTTTTCGACATATTCCTTGCTATTGGTTTCAATTTTAAAGTACTTATACTTGTGTCAAAAGGGAAGTCGTCATTCGTTTTTCTCTTTTTTTATCATATACAAGCAAATATAATCTAATAACAGATACGAATGCATCAAAAACGATTTGTTTGGGGCAGTGGTGGAGTCTGTGTGTGAAGTTGGGTGGAGGGAGGGGGAGAGAATGCGACAACCTAAGAACCAAAATTCGCTTACATACCAATCTTATTTTTGAGTATAGCTTTATCCAATGATGCGAATTGAAGACTTTACAGAAAATTCTCTAAACTAAACTACCTTTAACCAGTTTTGGAATTTTGCATTTTAGGAAAAATGGTTCAAACGATTCTGATTAAAACTACCGCATTTTCAGAATGTTTATGTAGCAAACTAATTGCATACCTGACATTTTCTGGGAAGAGCTTCTGAAGAACTGTTTGATTCCGAATCTCTTTCCCTAAAGCGGTTATCCTTAAGAGATCGACAAAAACTTACTGTACAAAAAATCTAGAATTCCTTCAAGCACATTATTTCTTTCCTGAATTTATTATTGCAGAGTTAAAGATTTCCGATATATTCCTACTGATTTATATAGTTTTCTCAAAAGGAAAGTCGTCATTCGTTTTTCTCTTTGTTACACCTGGAGAGGCAAATATAAGCAAATGACAAATTAAATCGCATAGCAAAGGCTTTTAATAGATTGGAGTAACCTTTTAGCTTACTATATTCCCTTATTTTCTCATCTACCTATGAAGAATAAAATAGCTGGATAATTTCTGCTAATGTAAAACTCGGTTGGCATGATTTATATTTAGAGGAATAAACCTTGTAAGCGTAGTTTGTTTGCAGTACAGGTGGATGAAGGCATGTGAATAGCACACAACCGACTATTAGAAAAACGCAGTGTGTGATTCTATGAGTGATGGGACGGAGGGGCATATTCCTTTCAAATTTAGAATCCTTATATTTTCTCAGAAGGGAAGTCATCATTAGTTTTTCTCCTTTTTACTCCTGGACAAGTAAAGATAACCTATAATCTAATTCAATCGCATAGCGAAAGCTTTTCAAAGGTTTTACTACTCCTTTAGCCCAGTACATTCCCTTATTTCTTATCCAATTACAAGCAATTAAATAATTTGATAAATTCTGCTAGTGCATATATTGCTAGCGTTAATTATAAAAAAGAGTAATACGTTAGAAACGTTTGTTTGCACTACAGGTAGATTAAATCATGTACATGGAACACCTGCGATTTTTAAAATAAGACCAGTTTTTGGGTTTCTGTGTCTGTTTCTGTGTGTATGCGAAGGAAAGAACACCTTAGCTCAAAAACGAAACGCCCATATTGATGTTTACGTTCATCATTTGCCTAGAATGAGTCATTCACATTTTCAAGGAAATCCCAAAAATACTTTTTTCTTTCTTCAAACGACAAAATCTTCAAAATGTTTGAACCTCCTAAACTATTTTGATACAACTGCCGTATATTAAGATATTTACACGACAAATAACATTTATATCTCGAATTTTCTGGGATGAACCCTTCATTCGGAATCACTTTTGCATAAGCAGTAAACCGTAAGAGATAGGCAAAAATTCTGCTATACAATGCATCTACCTCTCGATAAAGCACATTATTAGTTTACTGAATTTATTTGTGTTGAGTTAACGGTATTCCTTGCTATGGGTTTCAAATTTACAAGATCTGTCCCTTTCTCCGAAAGGAAGTCGTCATTTTTTTTTCTCATTTATACTCCTGGACAGGAACCATAAACAAATAACAAATAAAATCGCAGAGCGAAAGCGTTTAATAGATTTGCCTACCTTGTATGCCACCACACTCTTTATTTTATTATCTACCTATAAGGAATTAAATAATACGACAATTTTTGTTAATGTGCATAATGTTAGCATAATTTAGATAAAGGATTAATCCTTTGTAAGGGTACTTATTTAGCAGTATAGGAAGATAAAATCATGTGGATGGCAAATTATTTTTTTAGAAATTAGTCAGCGTGTGCGTTTGTGTTTGACGGGAAGTTGGAGAGGGAGAGGGAGATGGTGGGAGAGATTTATAGTGCGGTAAGCCAAGATCCACAAGTCGGTTAAATACCAATACTGATATTTCGGTTTAGCAACCTCCGAGAAAGCGAAAAAAAAGTAAAAAAAAATCAAGAAAATCACCTTAATCAAACACATCTTCACATGGCACGATTTGCAGTAGAGGTAGATGAAGTCACGTGAATGGAACACGTAAGATTTTAGAGCATGGCCAGTCTATAGGTTTCTGAGTCTGTGTACGGAGAGAAACAGAGCGCCTTAACCCAAAAACGTAAAGTCAATTAAATACACCTTTTATTATTTCTGTTCATCAGCTTCCAAGAATGCGACATTCATATTTTCAAGGAAATTACTTCTATCGCTAACTAATATCTCTACAAACTAATACCTCTTTACAATCTAACATTTCTTTACACACAAGATTTTCGAATGTTATTTTATCCAAAAATGGCTCAAACGATATTTATTTAACAACTTTGTATAACTTATATTTACCGTAAAATATAATGTATATCTTGACCTTTTTGGTAATAACCTCAGAAGAGCTCTTCATTCGAAATCACTTCTGCATAACCTGTTAAAACTAAGAGATTGCCAAACTTTGCCATACAAAAGCTCTAGATCTCGTTACAGTACACTAATTCTTTTCTGAATTTATTTTTGTATAGTTAACGGCTAACGACATATTCCTTGCTATTAGTTTCCATTACAAAAATATATACTTTTTTCGTCACTCATTTTTATCTTTTTTACTTCTGGAAAGCAAATATTACCAATTAGCAAATAAATGGCTTTAGCAGTATAAGTAGAAGTCATATGAGTAGCACACAAACGATTTTTAGGACTGTGGGAGTCTAATTTTACCGGGGAGAGAGAGTCTGGGAGGGGAAATGGAGGGGGAGAGGTAGGGAGAGAGTCTGGGAGGGGAAAGGGAAGTGGAGAGAGAGGAGGAGAGGGAGGAAGAGAGAGAGGAGGAGAGGGAGGGGAGAAAGAGGGAGGGGAGAGAGAGGGAGGGGAGAGAGAGGGAGGGGAGAGAGAGGGAGGGGAGAGAGAGGGAGGGGAGAGAGAGGGAGGGGAGAGAGAGGGAGGGGAGAGAGAGGGGGAGGTGAGAGAGAGGGAGGGGAGAGGGAGGGAGGGGAGAGAGAGGGAGGGGAGAGAGAGGGAGGGGAGAGAGGGAGGGGAGAGAGGGAGGGAGAGGGAAGGGCAGAGAGACAGAATGCGATAACTCAAAATCCAAAAGGAGGTTAGATACCAATCTTCACATTTGTGTTAAGCATCTTCCAAGAATGCGAAATTATTTTTAAGAAGATGTCCAAAACCAATCACCGCTTTACAGTGAACAATTTTCGCAACAATGGCTCTAACGATTTTGATTAAACTGCCGTATTCAAGGATATTTATGTAACAAATAAAATTAATAGCTAGCATTTTCAGGGAGTGGCCCCCTTAAGCCCTTTTCATTTTGAATGAGTGTTGCATAACCGGGTAACAGTACGAGATAGACAAAAACTTGATAACACAAAAAATTAAATGTTAAAAAGTACACGCCATGTTTCATGAATTTAGTTTCGTGGAATTAACGTTTCACGACATACTACTTAGTATTGGTTTTATATTTAAAATACTTATAATTTTACCACAAGGCTAGTAGCCCTTTATTCTTCACCTTTTCCTCCTGGACAAGTTAAAATAATCTACTATTAAATTCAATCGCATACCGAAAGCTTTTATGAGATTTAGTTACTCTTTTATCATTTGGAAAATAATGGAAATGACATTTTAGATGAGCAAACAACTCGGCATTCACCTACCGACCTGGAAAAACCAAGAAAAAGCCAAGGTAGACTGGACGGTCAAAAGGGATGGAGCCAAGAGCCACCCGAATGAGAGCACAACACGTTACCACGGAACCATCTCTTTCGGTTTACGCACCTAACAAGGACATCGGTAATAGTTCTTTACGTATATATGAGTAAGTCAGCTTTTAGGACGTGTTAAGGCTAAGGACGGAATTAAAAAAGGTGTTCTGGGAGAACACTTTATTGATTGTAGTTTATCTATTGAATATTTACATAAATCCGTTCTGTGTATTGATGCAACTCCTATTGCAGAAAAGCGAACATCTACACAGTTCTGGATATTGCAAAAGTAAATTTGAAATAGTGTCAAAAGAATTTAGTTACAAAATTGATAGTTACAATTGAAGTTGTAAGTTCTGAAATTGAAGATTATGATCCAGATTGTGAAATAATTCCGCAATTGAAGCAAAAGTTCAGGCAAACACAAAGCAGGAGTACAATATTTCCAATTTTTACTCTTCTTCCAAAAAAGTTGGTCATGGAAAAAAATGGAAAATGAATTCAACATTAGCAACAGAATGGGTAGGAAACAAAATCTCTAGTGAAAGAAAAAGGGATTTTGACCACCCCTAAGAAAAACAGGAAAATTGTTAGATTATTCAGGTACAGAAAAAGTTATTTCTTTTTACAATAGTGCAGGGTCATGCCGAGTAAAAAAGATTTTGTGTCCCTAAAAACAAACCAAAACACTCGTAATCATGTCCAGAAGTGATTAATTCCAAGTAACCTAAAAGTAGCATATGAACTGTTAAAAAATAAGTACCCTACAGACAAAATGTATTCTCTAAATTTGCTGAATTACGCCCTAAAAACTGAGTCTTAGCAGGTGCGAGTGGTGCATATTCAGAGCGTGCATGCGTGCAGGCGCCCACACACACACACACACACACACACACACACACACACACACACAAAATGTTAAACGATCATTGGAGCAAAATTTCAACGTATGGTATCGAATGGTGAATCAATGAGACCGACTATAAACTATTCCTATCGAAAATAATGTGCATGCCTCAAACTCCAGGGTGTCATTTAAATGAATGCGTCAGTTGTCAGGGAGTGTTAAATTAAAGGAGCAATAAACGAGTAAATTGGAAGAAGAAGTGATAGAAAGAGTTACATATAGACAATGGGTGTCAGCTGATGGATGCAGTTTTGAGACAGTTGTGAAAAGTTCTGAAGATTTTGTTGATAGTTTCTGCGAACAGCTTTTAACATTGAAAACACACTCCTACATAGCTCAACAGCAAAATACATACTACAACTACCTTAAAGAAAACATTAAGTAAATGAAGCTGTAATCAGTTTAGATTTCTCTGAAAACTACTCCTTTGTACTGCAGAATATGGCTAAATCTTTCATTTGAATACTAATCAAGCAACAATACATCCCTATGCAGTTTACTACAGGGGTCAAGATGAAATTAGGTAGACAAGTTTTGTATTTATTTCCGAGAACTTGACACACAGTAGCTATATACTTATTCCAAAAAAAAAAAAAAAAAAAAAAAATTATTTCACTCCTAAAGATAAAAATATTGCCTATATTACAAAAAATTTTCTGCTTTTCTGATGAGTCAGCTGCACAATATAACAAAAATAAATTTCTCCAAAGTTTGTCACCATAAGCAAGATTTAGGAGTGGATCCAGAGTGGCATTTCTAAGATATAGCTCATGGTAAAGCCATTTGCAACCGCTTGGAAGATGTCTCGCAACCAGAGCATGCCTTCAGAGACCTTATGAAGACCAAATAATGACACCTCTCCAACTTTTCAATTGGAGCAATTTAAACCTTCCTTCATTTGAATTAATTTTTTTCACAAGTCAGAAACACCTTAAAATAGAAAACTGCTTGAAATGTCACTTTTCAGAAGCAAAAGTGATTCAGGGAACACTCAAGACTTCACCTCTTCATTCTATAACCACGCCAAAGTGAAACTGTTGCAGAGGTGTACTCACTGAGTAAATAAAGGTATGTACATAGTACTGTAGGCTCAAAAACGTTATCAATTGATGAAATGACTGCTTTAGGACGGGTGAATGTTGTCAAAAGTGGTGGCTGGCTTGTATACTTTCCCGCTATTTTGATAGTGAATAAGCACCTATCACTATCTTGGAACCCCCAGGACCAAAAAAGAAGATACAGTCAAGGTGAAAAGAAGACAAATTTTAAACAAGTTCAACCAACAACTGCAACAAGGAGAACTTGCACCTTAACTCAAACTGCAATGTCAGCTGCAACCAAAATTCTGGAAACTAGGTTAGCTATTAAATTACCTTCTGGAGATAAACTCTAAAAACCAACTATGGACTAAATATCCCTAAGTCTTCAAGTTTTAACCATGTTGATTTTGTTTTTCTCGTTTTATGTTTGTTATTGCAATAGCTAATATTGACTTTTTTTAATTTTTGCAATATTTTAATAATAAACAATTACATACATAATGAGAGAAAAATAGGTATTAAGGTTATTAGTAGATAAATGCATAAGCATTTCTAATCTGTACCAGAAAACAAAAATCCATAAAACAGAACATGCTTTTGAGATCCCAAATTCAAAAGTTGTATAATTACGTCATAAGGATACCTGAGTAGGAAATAATTGTGACAACACGTTCTTTATTATCCTCGGCATCTATGCACAGGGATTAGATCTTGAATGTCCTTTGGAAGTTGAATAAAATCACTTCATTGACTAGACGGAATTTCATCCCACAACAGAACAAAACAGAAGTAAATATTATCATTGAACTTGAATATCGCATACCTGTATTAACAGTGTTTTACGAACAGGAAGTAAGCATCATAAAGAGCACGATTCAGCTTTAATTCCGTTTTCTCTGTTTCTTCTCGGTGAGTCCACGTATATGTTCTTCTTTTTACTTTAATGCACAAGGTCATTAACAAGAATTATAAAGAGGGCTTGTTAAAGTGGTTAAAATGCTGAATTAAAAATTAAAAATATGCTGGGTTCGATACTAGGCTGATGAAGGTATTTTTTTCCCCACCCTCAAGAGCCTGGAAATATGAATGGGATACTGAATATGTGTTAAGCTAATCGAGAAGTACAGTTTTAATGTACACCGCAAATTTAAGTAGCTGTTATAGAAGGTCAAAGTGGTAATACGACGATATTACATAAGGCGGTATGTAAATATATAAAAACAAACAAATAAATAAAATGAAGCAGAAAAAAACATATGGGAAACTGGATTTTCAGAGACGGCATGTACAGTATAAAAATAAAATAAACATGAAATTAGGCAGATCCCTGTGTTCCTCTTGAGTAAACTATATTCAAGTCGTTAACTAAGCATTTTCTATCAGCATATGTGGTATATTTGAATTAGATAAGATGGGTATATTAATATGTGCACAACAAGAGAGTACGGTCTGTGCTTCCTGAAGTAATTTATAAACAAATCTAAAATTAGAATCGAATATTACTTAATATTCTTTATGTTTTAACACTTTTGCAAAATTCCTTTTTGCACCCTGTGAGGTCGTGTCTCAGTCTGAAATTACAGATTTGAAAAATTAACTTAATCGAGATTTCGTTTTCTTTTTAAGACAAATTGCTATATTGAATCTAATATTTTAGCAATGCCTTCTAATGCTAATAAAACATAAAAATAGATATAAGAATGAAATTAGCGTTCTCGTTACCTTTGTCAGATAAGAAGGGAAACTAAATACTGAAGGAACTGTGCCAGAGTTTAGCATCATGGAAACAATTTTTCGCAAAATGCACTGAGTATAGCCTGTGATACTTTGATGGTACAAATTTGTTACGTCTCGGAGCAGCTGACGACGTACTCAATAATTCTAGTTTATGTATTATGCACCTAAAATAAATAAACATCCCGTTAATAACCGAGGAAATACACGAGAATGAATCGGAATGAATTTGGAAGACAAATGGTACAAATTATTCTTACCGATGGAAAGTAATCCCGGAATCACTTTTCCGGTGGTTGGTACAGTTATACACTGTAGAAGAGCACCATGTTAATTATTAAACCCTGATTCCCTTAAACCATCTCACTTTTAAAGCCTTTTAAGCGTACTGAACTATGGCAAAAAACACTTTGCCCTTCACCTGCCTATGCGCGAGAGGTTTCAATTAGCGACAGCACACCAGCGCTATCGGTGAGTCTAGGTAATATATTCCAAGGTCTTTGCATATGTTCAACCCCAGCGCTGAGACCTCAGAAAATTTGGAGGTCAAATAAATGCGGACTTCGCTGTTTTAACACATGGTGTTCTGTAGTACACCGACTGTCTGTGTGGTTTCAGTGGCACCGTCTCTTACTTTTACCCACAGCAACAGTGAATGTGTACCTTAAGTGTTTGTGGCGGTAGCCAGTTTGTTTAGGTATAATACGTGAGTTATCTTTAGCAATACATGTTTATACTAAAAAGTTTGAATTTAGTTTGTTGTTTTACTAAATGTCTACTACGTTTTACCTAAGTGATCGTCACAGAAACATTTATTTCTGCAACTGTCTCTACTCCAGTATTACCAAGGGGAATAGAAAATACTGTACTTAATTGTAATGTAAATATTAAATTTGATAAGGTATTGCAAAAGACGACTTATATTTGTAGATTTTACTCTCACCTGAATGTATCCAGTTTTATTGAACACTTAAAAGCAGTATGCTAGTTCTCCATTTTAACAATTTGATAACTGTCCCGAATTTTCAAATGCGAGATTTTTTTTTCTTTTCTTTCTTCAGGTGCCTTTCTCTGTTTACTATGACCTATTACTTTCTCGACCACGTATGTACAATAGCCCTCTTGCTTGGCCCAATCGTCATTCGGATATAGTCACCCTTCAGGTCTCTCCCCTAATCCCTCCCTTCCTTGGGTCAAGAAAATGGCAAAGGGTCATAAGAGTCTATGTGCGGTTCTCTACCCCCGAGTCTTGCGAGCTAATCCTAAATTCCAGTGAAATCTCGTTATCGAATTTTATTTTAGAATACAGTACTACCTCTACCTAACCTACTGCATATTGTGTGTTACAGAAAATAAAAATTTATATGTTTCATACAAAATATTCATCATACAACAAAACGGGAAATGCATAGATTAGTTATTCTCTATTTATAACGCAGAAGCAGTTTATTCGACCAACTTCCGTGTCCCATAGCTCTAGTTTCTTTGCGCTTGCGCGAATAAGGGGATTCTATCCTCTCGTTGATGCCCTTCGGAGGACAGATCTATCAATATTTGGGTGAAAAACACGCAGTAAGACGACAGGGCCCTGTGGTTTTGAAGTTTAGCCCGAGGATAGGGTTCAATTGCCTAGGTTGGTGTGTGTATATGAACGGTATAAGAAGATCTAGTGGTATCGAAATTTAGACCGAGGTTAGGGGTTACGGGATTACAAGGTCCTGTAGTACCGAAACTCGTCAGGAGGAAGGAAACTAAACCGAACAGCAGATGAAAAAAGAAGGTCGGTGTAACTGAGCAGTGAAACATTTACTCAGAGGTGTTTCCGTATTCCTGCAGAAACAAATGTAGTTATCTCATCTTATTGAATTCAGAGGTCAAATTATAACTCAATAATTATCACTTCATTCGACATCTTTGCAGACTGGTGAAGTGTTACGTGCTACAAAACACCTTCATTGATTGAATTGATTTAACTACACACGAATATTAATAAAGGCGCGAGCTGGGTTAACTATGAAGCCCGGGACTTAAATTATATGTAGGTACTTAAGATATTGCAAGTCGCATTGGGTATGTCATCTCAAAATAATTTAAGTTCACCTTATGGTTTGCCAGGAAACATGGGAATCAGTTGAGAAATGTAATGCCGTGCCGGCATGTTGCCATGGTAACTCAGTGGTTAGAGCAACCGGTTAGAAACCGGAAGATCCGTGATTCAAATCCCGGCTATGGCATTGAATTTCTCAGTCTGGCTCTACCTATCCAAAGGTGCGAGGAACTCCAATAAATGTAATAGTATGGATGCCTATACTTCTCAATGTCTTACCTGCATGACCATGCTGATGAACAGTGACGTCACAGCTACCGTGATATTGATACCCTGAGGCGACTAATGAACGTAGCCGTACCCGCGTATTTTCTTCATCATGAGTTACTACACCATACCTGAAAAAAAGAGCAAAACTATTTAGCTCTCTTATTGCTTTCTTTACTGCTGGGTGTTTTATGGTAGAAGATTTAGTGTATATGGCCTATCACGTTTTCATGGGAGCATTTATAGGACATTTACGAGTGTGTACTTGGATACTAGAACTCTTAAAACGAGTAGTCATATAAATATCATGTGGTATGGTTGCCGCCTACTTTTCATGGATTTAAGGGGAAAATAACTTCCTCCTTTGTCTGAAAAGCTGTTATGTCTTAGTTACTGAGGTACTACCCAGCATAAAAACATACTACTCTTAATAAATAAAATCATTAGTCCGAAATGAAGCAAATATTGTTCACTGCACTGTGCTCAATTACCAATAAAAATATCTGCATTTATATTCCTATCAATTTATATATTAATTCCCGGTTTGATGTAGAAGGGGTAATAAGTACTAATAGTTGTCAGAAATATTAATCACAAATGTCAATTAGATTAGAAGGGTTACTCGGTTGCCGTCCTAAACCAATGGTTTTCAATTTATAGTATTTTTTTTTTTTAATTTGAGGGAAAGTTTTCCTTTATCATTATCGCAACATATTTTGTTAATAATTTGAGAACATAAATACATTAACAAGCGTTTAAATAATGTTAAAGTGTATCAATCTCTCAAAAATTAAGTTATTTACTTATCATACGTACAGAGAAATACGCAAATAAAAAATCATATTTTAAAATTAGTCGTACGATCAAAATTGGAGATAATAAAATTAATTTAAATAAATAAAGTGTATATGTTTTTTAATGTAAAACCTGAAGAGACAGCAACATTATTTTACTACTTTCGAAATTAAAATCTTAGTGGAAATATAAATCACTAGCTTTTTCTTTTTTTTTTTTCTTTAGTGCATTTCTTTTAAGTCGCCTAACTGTAAGGTCTTATAGCGACTTTAAAAACATGATACAAACTTTAACACAAGGGATAAACGTATAACATTATACAGTACATTAACTTTACAATATTTCCAAAGCTAAAATATTAAACAAGTTCACATACATTGTTTACAGTGAGATTGCATTGTGAAGCAGGTTTACAATAGTTTATCATGCAATTTGGTGCATTTAAAAAACTATATCAGTCTAAGACATGAGCTCGAGTCCTTCATTGTCAGCTTTAGGTTATCTGGGATCTTGAGTTTTTTCCTGTAGAATTGGTAGCGCGGGCACTTCTCGACTATGTGCTGGATACTTTCTCTTGTATTGCAGGTTGTGCATTGTGGTGGCTCTTATTTAGAGAGGATGTAGGAGTGTGTAAGTTTTGTATGTCCAATTCGGATTCTAGTTATGAGTATCTGGTCACGGCGATTTAGGAATTTAACTGAAAAAGGTGCTGTAGAATTACCTCTTGCGTCGTGGAGTTTACTTTTGGGAGAGGTAACCCAAGAGCTTTTCCATGTATCGCGGAGAGTTCTTTTCAAATGAGCATTGAGGTCTTGATATGGAATTTTCGCACTTGGATTTGCACTTGGAAGATTTGTTGCATCTTTGGCTGCTTTGTCACTAGCTTTGTAGAAGTGTTTGCATTTTGAGAATCTGAAGATTTGAACCGCGGTAAATCATTGTACTAAAGGGGAAATTTCTTCAAGTCAGTTTATGCTTTTTGACATTATGCATCCTTGAAAACAGTTCCTAATGTTTTTTAAGTTAATATTTTAGTTAGTGCTTTGTGTTTATCATCATCATTCAAACCCTATACGCGACCTTATACCCAAAAAATGTTTTCTTGGTATATGTTAATTAATTAGGCATAAATTTATGTACCACGACCAAGCTTGTCAACAATCTCTAGACTTTTTAACGTATCCTCGAGGAAACATGGCATTAATCTTGTGTAAATATTTAGCACTTTCCTTTGGGCGTTATTCTTGTTTATCCTGAAGATTCGCTTTCTCTGGCAATCACCACGTAAGGCAAATATCAAGATATTCTTAACGAAAATGGTATTAACTTGGAATGTGTAAACGACTTTAAAATCAAGCAATTACTTTTCGTAGTTGCAACTGTCGCCCATGAAAACTACGAAGACCTGAAATATTAAATTCTATTATACCTTCTTAACAATCGATAAACGAGTTTTAATGCATATTCGCTAGAATAACTAAAGAGTAGTAGTTTCTTGACGGCTATTTAAAATAAACAACACAGACTGAAATAGGCAGCGTATTGTGTTTCTCGCGAATTTAATTGAATATTTGCTACCACATTTTAATTCAAATTGTCTTTGCTTACAGCATAAAGTGATATCATTGCTGATGGATAATAAATACGAGTAAGCAGTTATTTTTACATTGTTTATTTAATAATTGTTCAGCGTTCATCTTCACTTCCAAATCTATTTCGGATCCCATTGCCTGTGTTTAGAACAAACCACTTTCTACAGTTAAATTGTGGTACTTGTTTATAAATTATGAGTTTGTATTCACGTAGATAATAGGCTTGTTAATAGTTTAATATTTAATAACATCTGGTATAAATTGTTATAAATTAGCTTTAATATAATGGGATAAAATGCGCATAATTTGAAAAGTCTAGTGCCGTTTCAACGAAGTAAGTTTTTAGAAGTAAATTTGGCTAACTATGTATTTCTGATTTAGATTTAGTATACTCCCCAAAGAATAGCAGGAATACTTAAGAATAAATTAATATTTAAGTCAGCTTCATCTGGATTTAGTGTATTGTTTATTAAATGCTTTAAGTCAGAGTACTCTTATGGATATTATTGGCAGAAGTTTTATAGTATACCTGGAGCTCTATTGACCAGACATGGACAGAAACTGGTATAATATGCATCTGGGACCGTTTGAGATAGCCTTTGTCAGGGCACTAGCCATATCTTGCACTTCGACTAGAGTTTATTCTAACCTTTCAATTTTGCTAAACACTTGAATGCTTTTGGACTTAATCTCTTATTTGTATGGACAACTTTAATGTTATTTAAAATTCACACACGCTATGTGTGAGTCAATTTGTGACAAATATAGAACTCAAGTATTAGTATCGTTCAAAGATAAACGTATTTTAGTTAGGAGCACAAGCATTTCTAGCGGTTAGCTTGAGCGCGACGCAACTGAAATATTACATATAAACATTGTTATATCCCAGAGATGTGTCATCTAGGAATGTCAACCACCACAATGAGATGTAACATGAAGCAAAATATAGACATCGCTTGGGAGATGTCTGAAAAGATTGTACATTTTCATACTTGACAATGAATATGTTTTACTTTCAAACAAACATGTTTCTGCCATTAAAGTCACAGTGCTCATTCTTTCCCCTAGTTTTTATGCAAGCATTTTATTGCTATTACAGTTTTATTACGCAGTACAAATCGAGAAAAGCCCCAAGCGCAACGGAAACTATCACAACACCAACAATGTTTACTGCCGTCGCACTTCCAAGAAGCGCGAGAATAGCACTTATTTAACTAGCTCAAATACGAGCTTTTCCAAAATGATAAAAGCTAACAAACATGAAATGAGTAACTACATAACAAGTATAACTCAAATATAAAAGAGTAAAAGAACGGTAAACTGCGAAATAAAAATAGTAATTATTAAAAGCCTAAGACAATTGAAAAAGTTACAATTGTAGAATATGACAGTTATGAAGAAACAATACATAAAGGAATACCGAGTTCTAAAATTTAAGAAAAGCGATGGTGTCTTTAAGTTTACTGAGACTTTAAGTGCAATTTTAGATTCCGTCAAAATGATTTTGGGTGGTATATCTACTTTCTTTTAAATATGAAGACAAAAGAAGAATGGTTCCACGACTTCCTACAGCCATTCTATCTACTCCAAATTATACAATAATTATTTTATTTACAATAATTGATGGTTGATCTGTCAGTTTGTTTTTTCTCCCTTTCTACTTCCAAAGTTTGATCGGGTTGTGTTTCGAAATGTACTGTTGGGTCGAGCATGTACGCTTTTCTGGGTTCTTTAAGAGAGATTATGTCAATCCTCCAGGAGTGGAGAGATCCTGAACTTCTTTGTGGTCTGCAAACCTTTTTCCTGTAGGCTTTTAATAATCGCTCTTGTGTGTGATATTGGAGGTTTCGGAGTGCTTCACCTTAAGTACAAAAGCCAAGGAAAAGGCTACAAATTATAGGTATTGTGCATACTATAATATACATACCTGATCAGTTAATAGAACAATACATATGCTTCCCTTCCCTGCTGTTTACTTATGGTTTCCATAAAAAACCTAAAGGGCCCAATCACTGAACATTGCACGAAAATTGCCTATAAGCCAATTATTAGCTACTTAGCTTATAAATAAGTCTGATCTTTTAGGTTCATTTTAGTCCTTCATTGAGCCAGTTTACAAATTCGTTTTCTCGGTTGCAGAACTTTTGACATTTTTCAGCACTTAAAAGGTTTCTTGAGTCGCAATTTTGAAACTACTACTAAGAAACGTTGAATTTAGTTCCTCAATAAATACTTTAAAAAACAAAACTTGCTAAATAATAACTACTATAAAAAGTATATGCTGTACTACCAAGGGCACCAAAGTTGGATAATCAAAAATTTTGTTAAAAATGTACCTAACAAATGTAATTATTAATTTAAGAAAATCCCTTTAGTTTAACATGTTGATTCTAGGCAAAGATTTTTCTAGTTCAATAAAGAACAAAAATTACAATTTTGTATAAAAAGCACAATAATTGCATCGCAAGCAGAATTTTACATAAATACTAAAAAAAGAAAACACTAAACATAAGTGCACATAAATTTGCAGGAATGTTTCTTTATACGCATATTGTACATGGTAATTCTTAGAAGTGTCATATGACTAATTCAGATTTTGGAAAATTCGCTCTTCGGTTCTCTATATAGGAATTTAAATAATAATCATGATTGAAATAATGCATATAAATAGTAGGTTATGCACTGGCACACAAAGTTCTGCTTCAGGTATATCATTTTTCATCAGGGAGTGACATTCTTTCTATTTCTTATTCCATTTAGTTTTGGCAAGGAGCAATAAAGCATAGAACTGTTCCAAGTGATAACCCGTTTTGCCTTCTGGCTGGCAGTAGAAATTACCTAAGCATCCATGTTGAACAGTGAGTGACTGGTAAAATGTAGATATGCGCGGCTTCCCAAATTTGAAATTTGTCAACAATAGAGTCAATATAATTCTTAGCTGTCAAAAACTGCTGCGAGAGCATCTGTTGACTTTTAAATGGAAATTAAACTTTGCTTACGTATACTAATCAATATTATGTTAGTTGTGAAGGAATTCCTGACTACTTAAGGGAGACAATCTGCGAGTTTTCTAAAACTTAAAGTGTTTGCTGAACTGCTCGAATATTTTACCACTTCTTATGTACACCAAGAAGTCCAGTTGCAAATTTCGGTGCTTATATGTTAAGTCGTTCCTGAATTATGCATTTTAAACACAGGTTTAAGCTATTTTGTAAAATGTGCTCATTACGAAATCTTCACAGCCTTCAAGATGTTTTTACTTTATTTTCCCTATTGAGATTGAAAATGAAGCTACTAATAATTATACTATTGAATTGATTGTTTTTAAAATAATTAAGTTCAATTGTGAGCTTCTACTTTTGCAACATATATTATCAAACTTGATAAATTTGGTGATACAAACAGACAGCTGATTTTAGGCACATATCTATTCTTTTTCTTAACATAGACTTTCCTCTTATTTTGTATTTACATGATTCATGAATGTGTGGGTATAAATAACGCAGTTTGATAGAGCCTGAAATGCCTATGTTCCACTCTTTAGTATATTTTATGTGTATTTTAAGTTTAAAATCTGTGTTACATACTTATTTTTATTCCATTTTAGTTACCTTTTCCTGTATTACATTCGAATTTGTGTTATTTTATACTATTCATAGAATCATAATGAGATGATAAACGTCTAATATGGCTGTTAAACTCCTCTACCGTTAAACATGGCAAGTTGTAAAGACCAACTATCCACTACGAGACAGCAGTAGCCGTTTTGGTGACTCTCAGCGCTCAAATTAATACTTTGTGACAAACGACAAAACTTTTCAATGGTTAATTTAGAGAAAATCTTATTTACTGGGAATCCCATATGGCAAAATGTTTAAACTTATACTGTAATTTTGGGAACCTGATTCAATTGTGAAACGATTTGTCTTCGGTTTGCTTCCAAATCAACATTGCTCATTAAATCATATTAAGATCACTAATTCACTTACGCGCTGTTTTAAGTTCTTAAATATCCATTTATTTACATCTGTTTCCTTTTAATTTTATACAGTCCAAATGCAGCTGTTTGGGAGCATAGTTTAACTAAGCAACAATACTCTATATATAACTCATTTGCCTTATAGGTACAAAAAAGTTTTGGTTAGCATGTATTTGAGAAAGTATTTCCAAAGCATCTCTAGGGTAATTGAAACACTTCACCATAAGTATAATTTTAATCATTGAAAAATGCATCAAAATTAAACGGAGAAAAAACGCACACGAAAATACGATTTTTTAAATAATCTTATATTATCCACATGTATTTTTTTAAAGTAGCACATATTTAAAATAAAAATCAATAATTTTTCAGTAATATGTGTGGCCCGAACTTTACAAAAACACTGCTATAAGTGTTGGGGGAAAAGGACAAGAATTCTCTCAAAAAGTTTTAGTGCTACTTCACATCCTCCACTTTGTGGTGTTTAAAGTGGCATGTAACTCTCAATCTCACTCCGATGACACATTTACACGAGACCGTATTGGAGAATTAGTCAACAATAGATCAAGTGATCAAATTTTAATTTTTGTTCATTTTGGCGCATTTTAACCGTTCGGTCCCCATAGTTACGGAATAATGAAATTCTATGAATATATGGAAGGTTGAACTATATTTATAAACTGTTACAGTAGGAATCGTTGTGAAATTTTTGTGAAAGATGGAAATAGCCCTAGACACACATTAATAACGCTAAATGGAAACGAAGGTCTGGAATACGTAGCTGTAACTTTTATGTTCTAATTTCAGATTGTAGGTGTCCATAATGCAGCCGATTTTAAGCACACGGTAACTGGTAAACATTTATTGTTTCTATACACGGGAAAAGTAATGTATGTTCAAGTTCATTTTAAACTAATACTAATTTCCACGAATAAGGTAGGTTATAGGCAATGGTGTTTGTTTATAACGATACATGAGAAAGTTATTGAACAACAAAAATAAAACGTTTGGTGTGCATTTTACATAACTTCGAGTTGTTATAGTTTTTTTTTTTTTTTTTTTTTTTTTTTTTTGTTGTTGTTTGTATTTTCAATTTTCCACATTTTCGAGCATAATATATATATTTAGTGATGCGCTACAAAAATAAAACTAGAAAGTTAACATTTGCGTATTCATACCATGTAACTAGAAATTTTAAAACAATGTACAAAATTTCAACGAAAAACAGTTATAATACAAGATAGTTAAATATGGGCCAAGTTAGAAAAAGTCTTGTTTCTGAAAATTTCGGGTTGGTAATAAATTCAATTTTGGAATTTCAAACCAAAGAAAAAACTGTAGCTCACCTTGTTTTATCCAGAATTAACTCACTGATAACCAAATGTGAATTATTAGAGAGTGTTCTGTTTGGAAACAGATTAAGTGCACTTGCACAACGCATGGATTCCAACGTTAGAAATGCATTAGACGACAGTTTAAATTTTTGCTGTCATATGACTATGATTTGCCCCCAATTATGGCCAAAGAAACTAGTATAACAATAAAAGTTTTAGATAACTTATTTGAGCTTTTAAGAATAGTTAGTAAATCAAGTATCGGTGAATTAAATAATACAATGACAGCATTCAACCACGTTAATTTAGAACAAGTTGTATTAATTCTGATTTGCTACTTTGTTACAAAGAATTGTGCATCATTCTTTAGCAGCTAAGCCATAGTGGTAGTGGTAACAAATTGCGTGAAGTAACAGAACTCTTGCCATTGAAAGCATAAGATGAGTCGTATAGTAGCGGTAACAAATTAGGTGTAGTAACAGAACTCGTGGCATTGAAAGCATAAGGTGAGTCGTATAATAGCGGTAACAAATTAGGTGTAGTAAGAGAACTCTTGGCATTGAAAGCATAAGGTGAGTCGTACAGTAGTGGCAACAAATTAGGTGAAGTAACAGAGCTCTTGGCATTGAAAGCATAAGGTGAGTCGTATAGTAGTGGCAACAAATTAGGTGAAGTAACAGAACTCGTGGCATTGAAAGCATAAGGTGAGTCGTATAGTAGCGGCAACAAATTAGGTGTAGTAACAGAACTCGTGGCATTAAAAGCATAAGGTGAGTCGTATAGTAGTGGCAACAAATAAGTTGTAGTAAGAGAACTCTTGGCATTGAAAGCATAAGGTGAGTCGTATAGTAGTGGCAACAAATTAGGTGTAGTAAGAGAACTCTTGGCATTGAAAGCATAAGGTGAGTCGTAGAGTATGGCGACAAATTAGGTGTAGTAACAGAACTCTTGGCATTGAAAGCATAAGGTGAGTCGTATAGTAGTGGCAACAAATTAGGTGTAGTAAGAGAACTCCTGGCATTGAAAAAATTAGGTGTATCTTAACCACGTTTTCTGTGAAAAGCCCGTTCAATATTTTTAGGTAGCTATATAAAATATCAGCGAAAGATTTTTCTCTACGTATAACTTAGTTGTAACAGGACAGCTGTGAAAAACGAAAATGTCAACTTGTATGTTGCAGTTTCGATATATATGAAATGTAAATGCCGTGTTATTTATGGATGTTCTTTAACTACTGTAGTTCTCAGCGTCCCATTCTAAAATGGGCGTGAAAGGTTCTTTTACGTGCCTTAAATCTACGACACGAGACCTACTATGGTAAGGATTTCAACACCCGACAAAATCCATCGTCCTCCGTCGGGTTTGAACCCGCGACCTTGATTATTTGAAGTTAGCATGGCAACCATTACACCACGGAGGGCGACGGTATGTCTGATTTTTATATATATAAAATGTGTGTGTGTGTGTGTGTGTGTGTGTGCGGCGGGGGGGGGGGGAGATACTGATTTGAAATAAAAGATTTTAAACCCGGAAATAAGGAAGTTTAACAGTAATGTTACTTTAGATACCTGTCAATTTTCATTTCTGTCATGTCATCACTCATTACTTCTGCCACAAGAATTAGCACGAAATCAATGCAAATCTATGTAGAATATTGAACACCAGCACCGCTAACTAGAATTATTAATGCGAATTTTTAAAACAGTTTTCAACAGAAAATGGAGCGCATTGTTGCCACATGTAGTATAAGCACACTAACAACTTTTAGCCCACAAATTCAATGTCATCCTGTGAATTATACATGACCAAACAGTGAAATTTATGCACTGCTATTTAAGGCTATTCTAGGGTATTTATGTTTCGCCTGCACTTTATTTCACCTCTTTATATTTTTAATATTTGGAAATACGAATTTATAGGCAAAAAAAGGTTATTAATTATAGTGTTATGTGACAAATGTTTTAATTTTTTCATTATTGTTTACCTTTGAGAAAATTACTGTGAGATGGGTGGAATGTTTTAAAACAGCAAAGAATGAACGATGCGTCACAATGTGTTAATCTAGCGTGTATTTGTTTCCCCGGGCTGAAGTAGCGGCATCACCAGCCATGCCAACATTTAAGAAGCAATTAAGAAATGATGTTAACATCAGCAGAGCAAACGTAAACAAGAACACCTTGTTTATCTATTCTAATACGCACACAGACTCGAAAGAAATTCAGAAGTTTGTAACGCAAAATCTAAAGCCAACACAAGAGAAAATAAAAATCAGAAACATGAGGACAGCGGGAAAAAATCTAATTCTGAGCATGGAAACAGAAGAGGACCTAAACAATATTATGAATAATAAAACTTTACAAGGAAAAGAAACCCACTAATGATTATTTATGACGTAATGTCAGGAAAGAAAGAAGAGAAGTTAAAAGACAGCCTATATTTGCAAAATATGGAAGCATAAATCTCAAAAGATGACTTTGACAAGGGCTTTAACCTGAGATTCAAAGCTGGACCTAAAGAGAAGGTTACAGTACATCACGAAGCAGAAATTACGCCAAGGATTAGAAATTTGTTAAACAATACCAACAGAATTTTTCTCGGTTTTCAGACACGTATTAAAGAAGACTGTCTCAGTTGCCAATTGCGTAAAGTGTTTTGACTACGGGCATATTGCCAAGTTTTGTAAATCTACATATTCCGCATGCGGACAATACGGAGAAGATACGCATGTTAGAAAATATCGTTTGAACAAGGAAACACCAAACACCAGTATACCCTGTTTAAAAAGAAAGAAAAAATGTGGGGGGAAAGACGACTGTCCCACATATAGGATGTTTTGGGAGCGCACCGTCTCCAGGATAAACTGTGTTATGAGGCCACCTCTAAACTAACACAAACGCACAGGAAGGAACCCCGTCGAAGTACCCCTAGTAGAATAAGAAGAAACTTACTAAGAGTCATCCAATACAAACTTAAACTCATGCAAAATACAACTAAATCTGATTCTGAAACCCAGACAACCAATGAATATGTAGAACCTAATGTTATAATTTTAAACACGTCACAGGAAATGAACGAATTAATTTAGAAACAAGCTTTATGCACACTGAATGCAACTTAAATACAGATATAAATCCACAAAAATACCACAAATAGAGCAACCAATTAAAGTAGATTACAATGCGATCACTAAAATGACAGAAGTGGAATTCGAAAGCAAACTTTTTATTAAGAACACTGTTTCAATACAAAATTTTTATCTAATTTATGGAAATATAGATCTGGCCACTTGAACCAACTAAATCAAGAAATTAAAACACTGGGAAATGTAATTACGCGTGTTCAGACATAAGATTTCGAGCTAGCTGAGTGTAGTGATGAACAGGAAACATAGCACGTGCAAGGGGACAGATCAAGGACGCCAGACACGGCTGTCAGCGGTATTTACAACTCATTTGACTTAAACTGAACTGTCACGAGGAAAGAAATAATTTAATTGCAACATTACGCCACACTATTAGAAACCTTCACAAAAATGGTAAGAAAATTATTTTTCCAGTTCCCGACGCCATAGACAGAATTGAACTAAGCTCACAAAATATTCCAACTAATCCTGAGGACTTATTAACTCTAGTAGAAAAAGGATTCGATAGACAAAACGAAAAACTTGACTTGATGAAGTATACAAACATTTCGTTCTTTGTCACGGGAGACTATCCTTAAATGGTTCGCAAAACTAGCCACATTGCTCGCACATCATAATACCTTCATTATCCGAAAATCACTCCACAAAAGTCCGCAATAAAACCCATCCTTCCTCAAAATACCCATTATTCAAATATTGACATTTTCAAACACAAATCCCTAAATGTACAAATAACGAAAAATTACAATAAATCCAAAATCACACGCCACAATAGTAATCCTTTCCTGTAAGTATCAATTTTTTTAACAATAACAATAAACTTAAAACCAAAACTATAAATTCAAAACCCAAATCTCCACAGATGAGAAGAACTCAACTAGTAAGGGTGCATAAATTATCAAGAGAACTTACCGTAGAAAATAATAAACTGGGCAAGCAAAAATCCTACGCATCCAGAGGATACGTTCTACTTAGAAGAAATAATGGAAGACCATCCCGCATCAAATTTCTTAGAATCTCACAAATAAACGCCCAGTGAAGTCAATTAGTAATGTCAGAATTAAAGAAAATTATAGAGGAATTGAAAATTGACATTTTGTGCATTCAGGAACCATATCTGATAATTAATAAATTAACCCACATATCTGTTACGGCCAGGCAAATTCACGCAAGAGATAACCCCATGGCAGCAATAATAATTAATAACCACGACCTACAAGTTACAAAAATCACACAGTTTAATGACACGGCATAATAATTGTATACAAGTCCATTACGAAGCCGGAAAGTTTATTCTTTCAAATCACTATTTTCAATACAGTCACGAAATCGAGCCATATCTAGAAATTTTACAAAACAATTACACATACCCCAATACAGAAATTTTACACGTAATGGATGCAAACGCAAAATCCCAATTGTGGTATAACAACATAAAAGACGAGAAAGCAGAACTTAATCTTGATATAGTTAACCTAAGACCTAACAATGCACCAACATTTGAAAACCGTGTTGGAGCATCTGCCAATATTGATTTGACTTTGACTAATCCATATATGATTGACAAATTGGAGAATTGGAAAGTAGGCTTAGACTACACAAGTGATCACAGGCTAATTCATTTTAACTACGCAATAAATCCTAAAAGAAACAGAAATTCAAAAACCGAAATAAAATATAATCTTAACCAAGCAAACCGGGATAAGTTCAAATAGCAACTAGCAAACATATCTCTCAACTTTACAGGAATCGATTTGCACCAGGAAGCAAAAAATTTAACTAACATAGTTAATGAACTCAACTAAATATTTTCATATACAAACATACACGCTATAGGTAGTAAATTTTTTTTAAAGAAAGTAGAAATAGTAGTGTATTTGTTCTTTATGTTATTCATTAGTTTAGTACTGGCTACCAGTACTGACAGTTGCCGCCGGGTACAGGCGGCTTTTTTTAGTGTAGTCAATAGTATACAGATATAAAAAAATAACTCGATACCAGTTGTTTATTACAGGATATCAGTAAAATGGGTAGTTTTAATAACAAATATGTATATTTGATTTCAAAATATATTAATAATAGAAATAAAAAAATTAAAATAAAATAGCATTAAAATAAATATTAAAAATAATAATAATAATAATAATAATAATAATAATAATAATATAATAATATTAATATAATAATAATAATATTAATATAATAATAATAATAATAATAATAATAATAAAATAAATATTTAAAATAAAAATATTTTTAAAAATATAAAAATATAAAAAATTAGTTAGATAAATAATAATAGTACAATAAAATTGTAATAATAAATGTAATAATAACAATAATAATAACAGCAACAACTATAATAATAATTTAGACATAATAATATAAATTGATGCAAGCTATTAAATTTTTGAGAAAAAAATTGAAAAATAAATTAAATTTATATATTTGTTATTTTTAGGTGGTGGTAATGTAGGGATGTTGTAATGTAATAGAAGAATTAGGTTTTTGTGAAGTTGAAGATAAATTTTGGTATTAAAATATTTATGTTTGTGGTGTGTTTTTGTGTATTATATGGTTTGTTTAGTTTTTATGTATGTTTTTAAATTATTTTTGTATATTATTGGTTATTTATTTAGATTAGATTATGAAAGTGTAATTATTTAAATTATAATTTTACTATTTTTATTGGTTTTTGTTGGTTTGTAAATTATTAAAATGTATTAGTATTATTATTTATATTTCATGCCGTATAGTTTATTTTAACTTATAAATAATCTGTTAATAATAATTGTATGTTGTATAAATATAAATAAATATTTAAAAATCTGGCGTGTTACCCCAGGGTTTTTATACATATTATTATTATTATTATTATTATTATTATTATTATTATTATTATTATTATTATTATTATTATTATTATTATTATCTGTTTCCCCTCAGATTTTTTATATTTTAATGGCGTCCATATAGGTCCCTTCATTCCTTTATTTTTCATCCTATACATTACTGTTTCTGAGTATCTGGTAGCCTTAGCTGTTTCTTTTATTCTTTAACCAACACTCTTTTTATTTTCATAATTTAAGGCATTCATTATTTTGCATTTCTCTTTTGTTTACAAACATTTCGTGCCTACCCAGTTTCAGTAACTCCATAACTATAAATATACCTTGCGCCTTGAGTTGGACTATTGCTTGTTAAGGTAATGAATGCAAACATTACATTTTTTTAAACCTTTCTCAGATCCCTGTCAACTTTTCTCTCGCTTGGTCCCCTTCGTAAACATAACGACAAAGAAGCTTCCCGTTGGTTTTTTTACTGCAGATATATGGAAATTTGCAAAAGTATTTTATTTAAAACACATAACTCTCATCTTACTAAAGATGGAGTTCAAACTAAGCAATTATCAGGACCGTAGTTTACTCCGCTAAGAAAAAACATTGTTGCATTTGGCCTTTATTTCGTTAGTTACTGCGCGATAAGAATAGAATTAGCAAATGTGGGACTTTTACCAAATACTGTGTTTCCTTAGTAATTTCGGCTCACAGAAATCTACAAAAATACAAAATAAATAATGTAATCTGAATAAGAGAAAAATTTTCTGCATAGGGTAAGCTGAAAATTATAATAACCGAAAATGTTCACCATGTTATTAGCAACTTGGCGATAGCATGGGTGTAGAAAAGGAAGAAGCTAATGGAAACATGAATGCGTTAGAGACAGAGATATAGCATTTAAAGTATGTTAAATTTGAGACAAGTTACGGTTTCAAGTCGGAAGTAAATCTAATGTTGTTTTTAAACTAATAAATTAAATCTGGTGTTCCATTTACATAATTTTCTCTACCTGCTCTGCAAACAAACTATGCTTGTAAAAAGGTAGAGTCAGTTGAAAAGTTTAATGCCATAGCCTGGATTTGAACTACGCATCCCCTGGTTTCAGTCCAGTTGCTCTAGCCGCTGAGCTTCCATGACAACATGCCGAAATGTCATTAAATTCCCGAACTGACTCTAGGATTTCTCGGTAAATCAAGGGGGTCTCATTTTGAGACGACATTCCCAGTGACAACTTATAATGTCGAAAGTACTTTTAAGTCCCCGGATTTATAGTTTAACTATCCATTAGGTCAATCATTGCCAATTGTTTCCTCCACACGAGCTGAGTGTATGGCAGAAGTTGGAAAGGTAGTGTCAAAATGAAAAATTCAATGCCATAGCCGGGATTTGAACCACGGATCTCCTGGTCTCCGTCCAGTTGCTCTAACCGCTGAGCTACCACGGCAATATGCTGACATGGCATTAAGTTCCCAAACTGACTTGAGGTTTTCCCAGTAAACCACAAGGAGATCAAATTATTTTGAGGTCAAATTCCGAGTGGCAAAATACAATGTCGTAAGTACTTTTAAGTCCCGAGCTTCAAAGTTTAACCAAGCATTGGGTCAATCGTTTCTTCCACGTTAGTCGTGTATAGCACAGGGCTTGGAAAGGTAGAGTCAGACTATGAAGCCCGGGACTTAAAGTACTTCCGACATTGTTAATCGCCATTGGAGTATGTCATCTCAAAATAATTCGAGAGAGAGTGGTTTATCGGGCAAATCTCAAATCAGTTGGAGAACTAAATACAATGTCGAAATGTTACGATAGTAGCTCAGTAGTTAAAGCAACTGGACGGAAACCAGAACGTCTGTGGTTTAAGTTCCCGGCTTGAATTTTTTTAAGTTTCTAACTCCTTTCCTACACACAGCTAGTGTGGCAGAAACAATCTACTATTCTTACAAAAGAACATTCTTTTTTCTACATCATGCTCACCCAATAAATATTAGCAGCAATTATCTTATTACTTGCTTCTTTGTAATTAGAAGGGAAATAAGGGGGAATACAATAGGCTAAAGCGAAGATTAAACCTTAAAAGCTGGTCGCTATGTGAAGCAATAAAATTTAAAGTCGGTTCTCTTTTCATGATCAAAGGCAAAGGAAAATACATGAGATGAATGAGGACTTCCCGTTTTAGAAAAATTTAAGTAGTTTAAAAATGAAACCAATAACAGGGAATATCTCGAAAAGGCTTAATTGTACAAAAATTGTATATGGTATAGATTGTGAATTTTAACAAGATTTTTGTGTATTAAGTGTCTCCCTCCCTCTCTCTCTCTCTCTCTCTCTCTCTCTCTCCCTCCCCCTCCCACACCCCCCTCTCTCAGGTTTTCCAGTTATGCAAGTCATTCGGAATGAACAGGTCTTCAGCAGGTATTTCCAGAAAGTTCAAGATATACCTACACTTGTTTGTCATGAAAATATCCAAAACATATATTTTGATAGAAATCGTTAGAGCCATATTTAAGAAAATCAACATTTTCGATGTTTAGGGTAGTTGGGGATATTTTCTGAAGATCGTGTTGCATCCTTGGTAGATGCTGGGATTAAATACCAAGTTTGACACTTAACCAACTTGTCGATTTTGAGTTATGCTGCACACACACACACATATCCGCGTGTGAACTTTTTCTAAAAATATTTTTTCTGGACTCAGTTGCCCCAAAATGTGTTTTTCCGGTGAAAGCTCGACATTGTCTTTTCGGTGGAATACAATACTTTCTCTACCCACAATGTACGTACGTGTAGAAAATGTAATATAATTCAAAAGTGTGAAATATCTTTAAGCATTAAAACTATTTTGAATAAGCCCACACGTGAAACACACTGCCAAGAATTATTTGCTTTAAACTCAATGGTAAACGTCCTGCATGAAAATACCTCTCACCAACGTAAGAGCCGCAATGAAGACCTACGGCCATATCTTTACCAGGCGTATACTTCAGGAGCGGTTGTTGGTGTTTATGTCAACTGAAGAAAGTCACCAAAACTAACCAGAGAGCTATATTGTGGGGCAAGTATTACACAATGGGTTTTTATGAATATCAACTGATAGATTTGAGATCTATTTTAATCTCGGAAAATTAATTTTATGTACTCAAATATTGCAGAAGTTCCAAGTGCAGTGCTTAGTAACACTTGTATGCAAAATATAACTGCTTATACTGACTGCTCTTTACAAGATTAAAAAATCCAAAACATTTTTTGACATCAAAGACAGAATACTCAATTTTACACTGTTTTTCAATGAGACCTCTGTGGAACAGCAAATAAGATTTTACTAGGTTTTTCTGCAGAATTACTGATTCATTTATTTTGAGGAATGGGTGCCCCACAATAGGGTGCCGTATGCAAGATGACTAACCTGTGCATAGTTAACATTTAACAATGATTCCAAAGGAAGGTGCTTCTTTAAAACTGAAACATTATAGCTTGGACACACTACACAGTGACACTGTAACACCAGCATTTGCAGGCTTATCATCGGGGAAGCCTAGTCCTCTTATTTGCTTACTATATACACCAGGCTTGGACATGTATGCGCTTATCCACTGTGAGTGACGTTTAAAAAAACGCTTATTCATTTGGCCACTGAAGCAAATTTCTGGTGATATCGTTATTAGTGTATATTTTCTATACTGTCTCCTTCATACACTCGAAGTATCAGCTGATCAATCAGTAACAAAATGTTAAAGAATAAATATTATACAGACTGTAGTGATATAAGTGCAGATACTTCTATTGACAGTTAAGGGCAGTGTAAGGAAAATATTACAGTAATATTTCATTCATTTGAGGATTTCTAATTTTATTTATTAATAATACAATATTTTCAGATTTATCAGTATCTCCAAGTAGACGTAACACATACAAGCAAAACGTGTTTATCTCCCCGAGTGCGCGAGGGGGTAAGCGTATCGCGTTTTGGGAATTAATGATAAGAATTTCTTTTCTTTGAAGTTTTAAAACTAGGACTATCATTTTTTCCAAAATTATAACATTTTATCTAACATTTTAATAAAAAATTAAATAAAAATTAAAAATTTAAACAAAACAAGAATTAAAATTTAACATACTTAAAATAATAACAAATTCTGTGAGTGGGCCCCGCTCTAACGAAATAAGTCCAAATGTCTTCTACAAGGCCAATAGCATCTCACTACCTAGGTCAACAGGTCATGTATTGAGACATGAGCATTTTAACCTAATTGGATAATCTATATTGACAGGCGGTGTTCAATTCACTGCGAAGTTATGATCATGCGAAAAACATCAGGTAGTGAACTATGTTATCGATGTGTAGTTAGACGAAGAGAAAAACGAAATGAATACATATTAAGGTACCACTTATTAAAATATTTGTATGTGTACGTGTATTTATAACTTCAGAAACAATTCCAGCACCAACAGTGTAGGCGAGAACCTTAAGGCATGACTACTGAACGGGAAGTTTGCAGTTAAAACTCTAGAGAGGAACCTCCTTCTTGAATAAGGTTCTTTACCGGGTTCCCTCAATCCTCATAACTAGAAAAAATTGGGGAAAAGGTCCCTAAGTTTAGTCCTGGAACGCTCCGTCCCAAAATTTCCATTTCCATTTATTTAATTTCATTATGCCCATATCACCACCTGTGGTGCCGTATGAAGTACAAGCGGGCGTTAAATTCTATTCGGAAACTATTCCACCAATATTGATTGATATTTCCTTGATCCAATATTCTTATTGAGCCAGATGGCTCGACTAGGACTGGCATTCGGAAGGTCGTGCATTCGATTCCCAGCGGCCGACTTCTTTAACCCATGGGTTCTTTCGGGGGTTTTCCGGGTAACTAGACGAATGCTGGGGAGGTTTCTTTATTCCCCAGAACTTGATGTCCCTTCATTTCAGTTCCATTTCATCCAAACCGGTTTCTTTCAGGGTTGCGAGGGCAACGACTGTGGTAGTGGCGCCCTTCCGTGGAGGTGACTGTGGTCTGGAAATACAACTCTCGGCGGCGGGATGGCGTATTTAGACGTCTGTAGACTAAGAAGGTTCGTCGAACCTGAAGTACCAGTGCTTCCCGAGTCGAGAAGAACAGTTTGGAAACACTTAAAGACCCTCCACGGTGGCTCCCTCTTAGTCCGGATTCAGGCGACCTTTGAAATTACACTCATCACATCCTCTCCTCAAGAGGTCCGACGTACAATAAGCCAGTGGTTGCAGTGCGGAATCCATTCCGGCATCCCTCTCCCTCCCCCTTCCCACAGACACCAATGTTCTTCCGCACGGATATACTATGGAACATATCCAAATATTTTTAAAACGTTTTATTTATTTTAGGCTGCATAACTGTGCGGTAACAATACAACATAAAAATGCAAATGCAATACAATACAGCGCATACTTAAAACTTAATGTAAACAAATTTATGGAAATCAAGTATGCTCTGCTACACATTAATGGAGATACAGTACAATAATTCAAGGTCCAGAAAAGACTAATTCTGAGTAACCTAAAAGAAGCATAGAAATTGTTCAAAAATATGTACGCTACAGACAAAATGGATTCTCTAAATTTGCTGAATTACGCCCTAAAAACTGTGTCTCAGCAGATGCGAGTGGTACATATGCAGTGCGTGCGCGCGCGTTCAATGATAATTGGAGCAAAATTTCAACGTGAAAGGCTTCAGAAGTAGATATAGTTTTCAGTAATACGGCTGCAGATGAGTAAAGATTAAGTTTAATTCCTAGTTTCGTTTTTTCCTGGTAAGAATCTGAAGAAATTAATTTTATTATTTGGATATTATTTTACATTCGACCAGTAAACATTACAATTCGTGTTATAATTGCTTGGGTGTTTTCATAATGTACATATGTAAAGAAGGAAATCAGTCAGTCAGGCTTATATAGGTAACAATTTGTATGTTTTACATAATGATCTGCTTTTACGAACGTCTCATTTGTCATTTTTGCTCTCTAGAAACAGTGTTGTTTACTTGACAACAGCCTCTCCCCCCTGCGTTTTTATTAATGACTTGTTTTGATACGGCGAGATGGTCGGAAAGGAACGGCGAACTGTACGAACTTCCTAGCTGTAAGGATGATGTATTCTTGCAAAAGACAAAATATTTTTTTTTTTTTTTTCAATTTTTGAACTCTGGTAATGCAAACATTAGAAAAGAGGAAAATATAAAATTTTAATTGAGATCCTCTCACAGACTTTTAAAACATGTGCAGATTATCAAATAAAAAGCAAACGGTAATGTAAATTACATTGGATCACTTGACATGTGTATGGCCTCCTTGGTAGATGTTGAACTTAAAATATGAAGATTGGTATTTAACTGATGAGGCGAGTTTTGTCCATCTCTTACGGTTTACCAGTTATGCAAAAGACATTTACAATGGACAGGGCTCGGCGAGTATTCCATGAAAATTCAGTTTATACATTTTATTTTTCATGTAAATATCCTAAATATAGCTTAACCCAAATTAATACATCACTTTTGAGGAAATCAAACATTAGGAAAAATGTTCCATGTAAAAGGTAGCTTACGGTAGGAGGAATTTCTTGAAAGTTTTCATTTCGCAATTTTGAAAATGAACTTGTACATCAAGATGGGTATTTAACGATCTCTCTCTCTCTCTCTCTCTCTCTCTCTCTCTCTCTCTCTCTCTCTCTCTCTCTCTCTCTCTCTCTCTCTCCCTCTCTCTCTGTCACTAATGCTTTTCTAAAAATCGAAGGTGTTCCATTCAAAAGACTTGAATTGCTTGTACTACAAACTTTTCTGGCAAAGATTTAATCTTCATTATAATTCATGCTAACGAGATATACACTACTAGAACTCACAAACTGGCTTAATTCCTTGTAAATGAAAGTGAAATAAGCGAATATACTGGGATAAAGGGTTGAAGTTAAGTCATTTAAACGCTATCGCTATGTGATTGCCTCTGATATTACATCTTTGTCTATCCAGCCGTGTAAAAAAAAGCCAGTACAGATAGAGAAAAGCATGTGAATGGAACACATCTGACTTAAAAAAGTTCAGTGTGTATGAGTGGGAGGGAGCGAGAAAGAGTACACAAAAACATAAGGGATCATTCCGTGCCAATTCAACAAACCTATTTTACCTCAACATCTCATATTTTGATGACATTTTATGCTCAAAGTAGCTGTTAAAACTAAGAAAAATACCAAATTTCATTTTTCATCTTAAACGGTTTCCAAAATACAGATATGTAAAATTTCCAAAAATCGCTCAAAATTCCCTGACGGCCAACTGTTTAAACAATCATAGATCCTATACTAATTGAGCTAGAATCATGAGGGGGGTGTCAGTTTGTGTCATTATAGGTTGTGACGATTTTTTTTTTGATTTTTTTACAAATTCAAAAATAAAAATGTATATCCAAAGTTTATAAATATCTCATTCAGAAAATTTAAAAAAAAATATTAGGAAATAGAGTATGCTATTGTTAAATCATGTTCCAAGTTTGATTGTGACTCTATGATGGGTTCGTTATAACATTAATTATAAAATAAAGGTGGTTGTAACAAAATTTTTGTTTTGGAAAAAACTGCATGCCTGAACACAGTTAATGATTATACATTTTATAAATTGTTCAAAACAAATCCCAGTTATCAACTGCATATTATAAGTCTATAATATTGGAATGATTTACATCAAGGTTTAAAGTAAATATTTTAGAAAATTTTTATTTTTTTGAGTGAAAGTGACTTTGAACGGAAGTGATAAAATTTTGTTAGCAATTACGACTCACATCTGAAATCGATATTGGTTAAAATAGACAAGAAGGCTATGAAAGCACTTCAGCAGTTTTTCTTTACTTCGCAAATTATCATTTTCGGATAGAACAAATTCTTCCTGTTGGAGTTATTGGGCTTACAACACGTAGCACTTTATTAAAAGGTATTTACAGCACATCAGGCCTTCTTGGATAGCTAAATGATGGTGAAGACCCTTGAGGATGAAGGAACGCAAATTTACTTCTTCACTTTCTTCCAGTACATACGCAAGCCACCGATTTGAACCATAAACAACTCATATAACCATTGCAATCTGTTAATTCAGTTCGTCTACTGACTTTGAAACAAATAGTTGAAAAGAGTTTGTTGCATCTGAAAAGAACATGACTCGCAGTTTATTTAGGCTTGAAGCTAGAAGGCATGATACTGCCGAGTTCCTTTAATTGTGTGCGCTTCGCTAAAACGATCTTTTAGAAATACCTCCGACAACACACGTTCCTCCTGAGTACTAAAATCAAAACTTATTCCCGTTATATTTTTCACAGACCACACGTAGAACTCACCTGGGGTTAAGATTTGGTTTTCTAAAGGTCGTTGCAAGCTAGCCTTTGCGGCTAATCTCTTTACTGTACCGCCGACTCCATCGTAAAGTCCTTTACCATAGGCAGTAGCAGAACAGTGTCATTCAGCTGCAATGCCGAAGACTTGTTTATGATGACATAGATTGATAAACAGTTTTTAATTGAGCAAAAAGAATAAATGATTATTCCAGGAACTTCTCCAAACTTTGCAGTCAAAAAACGAATTTGTTTCTTTTGGAACGGATGCACAGTCACTTTGTTGTGTTCAAGACAATCTGAAATAACTACATAATTCAAGTGTTTGATTTTTTCTTCCTTTTTGTAATAAATTACAAAAGGGTGAACTGTAGCCTAATCACTAGCCCAGTGATAACTTTGGACCTCATCTTGTACAACCATACTGTAGTTCTCTGCAAAGTCAAGTGTTGCATCATATTCAGATTTAGTCAAATTTTTCCTTTATCTGATTCATGTATGCGGTTTGTTGCTTTGCGACAAAATCATGGCAGATTAAGACTTAACTTATTGCAGATCAGATTAAAAATCTCTGTTGATGGTTTTTATCTTTCCAAAGTATTAACTGATATCCACTGCCTAAATGTAATGTTTTCAATGAGCTTTTCCTGAAATGATATTTCTAAAGTTATTTTAATGTATTTACCTCCTGGACATGATTTACATTCACTCGTTTAACAGTCAATTAACGTAGGATTACATAGAATTTTTGGCATGAGATGTCCGTAAGTTTTTAACTAAATGTTTGTAATTGTTCCCAATTTTGCATTTTCTATCAATTTCACATTTTGATGTGTTGTACAAAAATACACTGCGACTGTTCCAGTTGAACTTGCCAAAACGCAGTGCTTAGGCGGAAGCTCAGCAAATTTAGAAAAACCCATTTGCATACACGAAAAAATATCAGGATTTAAAATCAGCATAAGCCTCTTTAAGGTTGCATAAAATTAGCCTTTTTGATTGTTTGGTTTTATTTCCACTTTTATCAACCACGTTAACATAATTAGCATTTTTTTAAAATTTAAAAATCATTTTTCAATAAAAGTTTAAGAGCTTTATTAAAAAGTCATACCTCTCCTTCTAATCAACAGCAATATTCTATTTTTCATCAGTCAACAGTAAGAACTTTTGATGAATATATCTTGAAAATTTAAGCTCATTATTTTAAATAGTTTAACATTGGCAAGTTAGAGCATTTCGTATACTCTTAAAACCCACAATTTACATAATGAATGTGTTTTTCTAGAGGTAACGATTTCCACCATATTCTTGCTATTTATTGTTTGTTTGTGTGTGTGTAAGAGAAATAGAAAACAATATCTAGTAAATGAATATCCGATACAAAAAACAATCTAGATATTTAAGTTAGGCATCTTCCAAGGATTCTACATGAAAGTAATAAACAAAATCCCACATCCCCATACTATCATCTACATGAAACAATTCTAAAATATTTTGATTTTCCAATAAAAGACTTAACGATTTTTTTTCAACTACTGTATATAAAAGATATGTACAGCTACACTGCAAATAAAATATGCATTTTGTGTTTCCTGGTAATAGCCTCTGAAGTCCTCCGCATTCAGAATCACATTTGCGTAATTGCTAAACGGTAATGCTTTTTTAAAAAAAAACTGTTCCTATCTCCTTCAAACACACAATTTTTGGCATTTCTTTCTGAGCTAACAAATTTTGGTATATTTCTTACTACTGTCTTCTGGTTTTAAATTACTTATAATGTTTCTCTAGTGTGAAATCGTCAATCGTTGTTTTTTATTTACTCCTAGACAAGCAAAGATAAGCTAATACCAATATCAGTCAAAAGCGATATTTTTAAAGTTTTTGGCTAACCTATTAGTCTAGTATAACCCCTTATTCAGATTCTATTTACAATAAACTAGTAATATGAAATTTCTGTTAATGTATATCTTTTTCGTATGAGGTAGACAGACGAATAATCAAGTCTAACAATTTGTGAGGTTGGTGTACAGGTCGATGTCTTATGAATAGAGCACATTCGATCTTTAGATAATGGTAGAGAGAGACAGAGAGAGAAGAGAGAGAACAGAGAGAAAGGAGAGAAGAGAGATAAGAGAGAGACAGAGAGAGGAGAGAGAGAGAAGAGAGAGAAGAGAGAGAAGAGAGAGACAGAGAAGAGAGACAGAATACGATAACACAGGAACGTTAAGTATGTTAAATACCATTCCTGAAATTTATGTTAAACATCCTCCAAGGATGCGACATGAAGACCTTAAAAGAAAGAAAGAAAAAAAAAAAAGAACCAAAGCAGCTCTTTAAATGGAACATTTTCTAAATTCTGTTTTTTGAAATAATGTCCCTTAACGATTTGATTGAACTGCCGTATTTTAAGAATATTTACTGACGATTAAAATGTATATCTTCAAGTTTCAGCGGAAGGCTTCTGAAGCCCTCTTTATTCTATTGCATAACTGCTAAACCGTAAGAGACAGACAACAATTTGCCTCTCAAAAATGTACATCTCCACAGATCATAAAGGAAATATTGGCTACAATGCAAACTTGATATTCGAGTTTAGCATGTAACGTGGATAAGACTGAACATTTTCAAAAAAGTTCCCCTACCCGATTCTACCATTTACATGGAAAGTTTGTAAAAATGGTTTCAATGATTTTTTTTTTTTAAAGCCCTGGAAAAGAGATCACCTAATATAAAATTCAATAGCATAACGATAGCTTTTAAAAGATTTGACTGTCGCCTTAGCAATACACATATTCCCTTATTGCGTTACTGCTTAAAGCGTACTAAATACATTGAAAATTTCTCCTTATGTACATATACAAAATATGAATTACGACAATAAGCCTCAGTACGAATGGTTTGTTTGCTGCAGATGTAGGTAAGTCACGTCAGTAGAACACCTTCCAATTTTAGGAATAGGTCAGCGAGTGGGTGTGTGTGTATGTGTGTGTGTTTGAGAGACAGAGACAAACCGATAGATATAGTTTCGTAGATCTATAGATATGATGCATGTGCCATGCAGAGAGAACACGATATTTCGTAAAGGGGCGGTGAAAATCCAATCTTTATATTTTAGTTGGCAGTTTCCAAGCATTCTACATGAAATTATTACATTGAAAGAGGAAGTTCTCCCGACACAAACTTCGTTTAACATGGAACAATTTTCGATATTTAAAATGTTTGTAGAGTTAGCGATTTCCGACACATTCCTTGCTATTGGTTGTGAGTGAATGAAAGAGTGAGCGAGTGAGAGAGAGAGAATCAGAGAGAGAACACATGGTTACTCAAAAACGAAAAGTCTCTTAAATATTAGCCTTAAAATTTAATTTTCCCATCTTATAAGTATACCACAGGAAATTTTCAAGAACATTTCCGCGACCCAAAGCAACCTTTATATGGAACAATATTCGAAGGTTTTGACTTTCGACAAAATGACTGCAACGATTTTATTTAAACCACAGCACAGGCCACTTTATTCGGAACCACGTTAGTCTTACGGGAAAAACGTAAGAGATGCCAAAAAATGCTTTAAAGGTAATCAACATCTTGTAAAATTACACAATTTAGCATGTATTCATTTTTGTAGGCCTAACGATTTCTAACATATTCCTTGCTGCTGGTATGAAATTTAAAATATTTCTACTTTTCTCTAAACGGAAATCATCATCCGGTTTTCCTGTTTTATTCCTGGAGTAGCAAAGATAAAATAATATATGATTTACAACGCAGTAATATCAGTTAGAAAGGAAAAGTATTCCATGTAAAGGGTAGTTTGTATTAAGGGAATTTTTAAAAATTCTTCATGTAGCATCCTTAGAAGTTGGCCAACTAAATATCAAGATTGGTACTTTACCGTCCTTTTGTTGTACAAGATATCATGCTATCTCTCTCTCATGCTTCAACTTAAATTTCAAGACACACACACTCTGTCTCACTCTCACTCTGTCTGTCCCTCTCTCTCTCCCTCTCTCTCTCTCTCTCGCTGATCTTCAAATGACTATATCTGCTTATGCTGCAAACGAACTATTCCTATCTAACTCAACTACCAACATTAACAGACATTGGCAATTTACTTAGTTCCTTTTAAATAGACGAGATGTAAGGGAATACACAATACCTACACTAAAGCAACCGTCAAATTGTATAAATATTGTCGCTCTGTGTTTTAAATTTTATATTAGTTTAACCTTGCTTCAACAAGAGTAAAGCAAATGAAAATCGGATATTGATTTCCCTTCTGAGAAGAGTAGAAGTATTATAAAATTAATATTTCAATAGCAAGGAGTATTAGGAATTGTGTGATTAACGAGATTTTTTTTGTAGCTATCTTTGCCCTTCTCTTATATTTTTCAGTTATACTGAAGTGATGCCAAATAAACAGAACTTCAAAGGCTGTTCCAAAAAAATTGATCACATACATTTTTATTTCTCATGTATATATTTAATATGACATGATATAAACAAATTTGATATTCATTTTACCGAAAGTCAAAATTATCGAGCATTGTTCCATATAAAGATTGTTTTAGCTCGGCGAAGTATTCTTGAAAACTTCCTGTGGCATAATTGTAAGATGATCAAATTAAATTTTAAGACCCATATTTATTAGACACTTCGCTTTTGGGTAATCGTGTTCTCTCTCTCTCTCTCTCTCTCTCTCTCTCTCTCTCTCTCTCTCTCACACTCTCACTCTCACTCTCTTACACACATTCCATCCTTCCATCTGCCTCGTATCTCTGTCTCACACACACGCTAACCTGGTCATAAAATTGGAAGTGTTCCATTCATATAATTCTTATCTACTTGTATAGCAAACACACTATTCATACTGGGTTTATTCTCCTAATTCATGTTTTGAATATAGGTATACAAAGCAAAAGTTGCAAATTTATTTTGAGCCCTTTCGTTTTCGTTATAAACGGTAAAACGTAATATACGAGTACTATACTAAGAGAATTCTTCAAGTGCATTACAACCTGTCGCTGTGCTAATGAATTTCATATCAGGCGATACTTTTCCAGCAGTAAAATAAAAGCAAAATATATGATAACCATTTTGAGAAAGGTATAAGTATTTCAAAATTCAAATCATTGCAGCCATGCTATCAACATTTTCAAGGATTTGCCCAAGTAATTGTGAGACTGGCGTTAGAGGAGTTATTTAGAAAAGTTTGGTGATCCATCCTTGTTAAATGCTAAACTCCAATATACAGGTTGCATTGTAACCGATTTTTCCTTTGTGCTATATCAGATGTACATTTTTTTGTGATGGAAATCTTTGTATTCCCTTACAGTTTTGCAGTATACAAAAGAATAAAGAGGGCTTCAGAGGTTATCCCCTGAAACTTAAAGATATACATTTTATTGCCATAACCAATGCATAGTTAACATTTCGCAATGGATCTAAAGGAAGATGCTTCTTTAAACTGAAACATTATAGCTTGGGCTCTCTACACAGTGACACTGTAACACCAGCATTTGCAGGCTTATCATCGGGGAAGTCTAGTCCTCTTAATCGCTTACTAGATACACCAGACCTGGACATGCAGGCGCTTATCCGCTGTGAGTGACATTGTTTAAATAAAGAAATATGCATTCATTTGGCCGCTGAAGCAAATTTCTGGCGATATCGCTATTAGTGTATATATTCTATACTGTTTCCATCATTCACTCGAAGTACCAGCTGGTCAATCATTAACAAAATTTTGAAGAGTAAATATTATACACACTGTAGTGATATAAGTGCAGATAATTGTATTGACAGTTAAGGGCAGTGTATTGAAAAAGTTATATTAATATTTGCTTCATTTGCGGATTTATAATTTTATTTACTAATAGCAGAATGTTTTCAGGTTGATTAGTATCTCCAAAAAAACATAACCCATACAAGCAATACGTGCTGATCTCTCCGAGTAAGCGGGGCGGTAAGCGCAACGCAGAGTGAGTGAGCCCCGCTCTAACGAATGCTCTATCAGAAATGAGTTCGAATGTCTTCTACATGTGTTGAGGTGTGAACAAGTGAAGCAAATCGAATAATCTATATTGACAGGCGTTGTTCAATTTACGGCGAAGTTATAATCATACGAAAAACATCACGTAGTGAACGATGTTA
Organism: Hymenopus coronatus; assembly: GCA_030762935.1. Lineage (NCBI taxonomy): Eukaryota > Metazoa > Arthropoda > Insecta > Mantodea > Hymenopodidae > Hymenopus > Hymenopus coronatus. The sequence goes on along the minus strand of CM060900.1, from coordinate 459,507,386 downwards.
TTGAACTGTAGTTTGACGAAGAGAAAAAAAAAAAACTAACAAATCAAAATGAATAAATACTGAGTTACCATTTATTAAAATATTTGTATCTGTACTCCTAACTCTATGTATTCTAAGAGTACACGTTGATCAAATTTGTATCTGTGCGTGTATTTGTAACTTCAGAAACAATTCCAGCACCTACACGGGCAGCCGAGATGCTTAAGACACGACTAGTGAACGGGAGGATTGCTGTTAAACTCTAGAAAGGACCCTCCTTCTTGAATAAGCTTCTTTTCCGGGTTTCCTCAATCCTCATAACTAGAAATTGTCGCGGAAGAGGTCCCTAAGCTTATTCCTGGAACGTTCCGTCTCAAAATTTCCATTACTTAATTTCATTATACCCATATCACCACCTGTGGTGCCGTATGAAGTAAAAGGGCGTTAAATTCTATTCGCAAGCTATTTCACTAACATTGATTGATATTCCTTGATCCAATATACTTATCGAGCCAGATGGCTCAAGCTTTTCGTCTGGGACTGCCAATCGAAAGGTTGTGGATTCGATTCGCCGCGGCCATGGGTACTTTCGGAGATTTTCCCGGGTAACTAGGCGAATGCTGGGGAGGTTTGTTTATACACCGAAATTGCTGTCCCTTCATTACATCTCCATTTCCTCCAAACCGGTTTCTTTCAGGGTTGAAAGTGACGGCGATGACTGTGTTAGTGGCGCCCTTCCTCGGAGGTGACTGTGCTTTAGAAATGCAGCCCTCGGCGGCGGGAAGGTGTTTTTAGACGTCTGTAGACTCAGGAGGTTAGCTCGGAACTGAGGTACGGGCCCCTAGTGCTCCCCGCGAAGAGATGAACAGTTTGGAAACACTTAAGCACCCTTCACGGTGGCTCCCTCATTGTCCGAATTCAGCCGCCCATTGAAATTACTCATTTCATATTCTCCTCAAGGGGTCTGACGTGCAATACGTCAATGGTTGCAGTGCGGAATCCATTCCGACATCCCTCCCCCCCCCCCGCAGACACCAATGTTCTTCCTCATGGATATACTATGGAATATATCCAATTACTTTTTAAACGTTTTAATTATATTAGGCTGCATAACTGTACGGTAACAATACAACCACATAAAAATACATAGGTAATAAAATACAGCGCATACTTAAAACTTAATGTAAACAAATTTATGGAAACCAAGTATGTTCTCCTACACAATAATGGAGTTACAGTAAAATAACTCAAGGCCACGTAAAAAACTATCAGAGGATAATTGAGAATAGTTCATAGAGTAAAATGCTTAGTAACCAATTTTTAACTAAAGAAATATTTTTGTTGTTCAGTGGAAATGATATCCCCTTTGTTATACTGTAAGATTTTATCTGGTGTATACCGTCATGTTATATATTTCACTATTAGAAGACACCCGCCTATTTTTGGAATTGCTATTTCAACAGTTTTCTTCTCTCCAACTCAGCGTCGCCAATAATTTTGGGAGACTGGTTTTATTACATCTACGCGAAGAGTACTCTGTTGCCCTATAGCCCAGAGCTTGATCCAAATATATTGGAAATCGTTAACTCTACAGAATAGATTCTAGATATGAATATGTGTGCTTGAACGAGATTTGGATCTTTTTTTAGCAAGTTTTTGACTATGTCTATAGGTTGACCAATTGTGCTAAAGTGATTATGTTAGAAAAGGACTTCTGAGGCTATTCCCAGAATATTGATGATAGTTTAGAAGTGCTGCTTGTATAATCATGATTTGCTATTCTGTACAGACGGATAATAATCACGTTTATATTATAACAACACAGCGTTAGTTTGCTGCTGTTTTGTTAAGTTTGCTGCAGACTCGGAAATTGCCTACAGACAATACAAGCTTGCATCAGTGAACACAGTACCGGAACTTTTAGCCTTAAAGAAAGCAATTGATTGGAGTGTAGATAATCTACAGAATCTAAGCGATTCCCAAGCTGTGCATGAAGCAATTAGCGATAAATATAATCGAAATCCTATTATTGCGGTCTATATTAAAAATACCATTAATAAAAACATTTATGTTTGTGCTGGGTACGTGGTCATACTGGAAATGTAGGCAATGAAAGAGCTGATGAACTTGCAAAGGCAGCCCGTAAATTAGTTACAAAATATACAAAATGCCCAACATCGTTGGTAAAGAACACTTTAAAAGAAAAGACATGCTTCACATTTGGAACTCAATATGGCAACAAAAATATTAATGGTTATTTTCCAAAACAGATCTTCTTTCCCGAAATTCAAGATAGAATAGATATAAATCATTTTAGTCACATATAAAATGACACAATTCAGGACAGGACATGGAAAATTTGATCATATCTTGAACGATTTAAAATAGTGAGTCAAAACAGTGCCACTTGTGCCTGTTTACATCCAATACAGAATGTTAATCACTTACTCTTTGACTGTCTATTACACGAAAGGAAACTGCTCAGATTAGTAAAGCTCTTAGACCTCTGTAATAAAGCTTTCATTCCACCATTACACATTATTAGAAAAGTGTTGCTACTCAGAAATTAAAATATTTGTCAATAATATGTACTATTCATTATAGATAATTACCTACATTTCCCAATATACTTAAGTAACTTGATACAGTAAACCTAGTAACTATTCCATATTCCAATGAATATGTTACTATTCTTATTATCTGTACATTTACATTAATTCCTTTGTTGTGGCATTATACCTAATATTAATATTATTATTTAAAAGTACCCATTGTTTACAGCTACAGTCCTAATATACAATTGTAAAATGTGACTAATATTTTGAAAACGCAATAAATAAACAAATAAATAAATAGTCAAAACCTTTGGCCATTTTTGGACAAAATAATAATATTCAAAAGTTTTCCATATAAAGAGTAGTTTGAGAAGGGGATGGGTTTTTTTGAACATATTTATGTCGCATCCTTGGAAAATGGACTAAAATATTAAAGTAGGTGTTTACCCAAGTTTTCGTTTTTGATTTGTTGTGTTCTCTCTTTCTCTATATCCCTCTTTCCTTATTTGTTTCGACACACACTCACAAATCGTCCATAATCAAAAAATGCATACTTTTCATCCACATTACTATCAATTTGTACTGCAAACAAACTGCTCTTACACGGGATTACACTTCTATTATGCCAACGAGATACACATTAAGTACAATTATCAAAGTACTTAGTTCCTTTTAAGTACAAAAGAAATAGGGTAATATCAGCCAAAAGGGATAGTAAAATCTTTTAAAAGCAGTAACTATGCTGTAACTTACGTATTAGGTTATCTTTGCTAGTCCAGGAGTAAAACAAAACAAAACACGAAAGCGACATAAAGATTTTCAATAATCTCCGTCCCCAACCCAAGTTAAACTTTTCGTGCAACACTTCTGGAATATTAAACTTCGAATATAGCGCTTCAACGATATTGTTTAAACTGACGTATTATAAACATATTTATATAACAAATATTGTATTATGAACTCGTTAAAGAACACGATTTATTGCATAAATGTGTGCAGAATTAACGGTTTTCGACATATTCCTTGCTATTGGCTCAATTTTAAAGTACTTATACTTGACTCAAAAGGGAAGTCGTCATTCGTTTTTCTCCTTTTTAATCATGTACAAGCAACTGTAATCTAATACCAAATACGAATGGATCAAAAACGATTTGTTTGGGGCAGTGGTGGAGTGTGTGTGTGTGTGTGAAGTGGGCTGGAGGGAGGGAGAGAGATTGCGATAACCTAAGAACCAAAATTCGCTTACATACCAATCTTATTTTTTAGTATAGCTTTATCCAATGATACGAATTGAAGACTTTACAGAAAATTCTCTAAACTAAACTACCTTTAACCAGTTTTGGAATTTTGCATTTTAGGAAAAATGGTTCAAACGATTCTGATTAAAACTACAGCATTTTCAGAATGTTTATGTAGCAAACTAATTGCATACCTGACATTTTCTGGGAAGAGCTTCTGAAGAACTGTTTGATTCCGAATCTCTTTCCCTAAAGCGGTTATCCTTAAGAGATCGACAAAAACTTGCTGTACAAAAAATCTAGAATTCCTTCAAGCACATTATTTCTTTCCTGAATTTATTATTGCAGAGTTAAAGATTTCCGATATATTCCTACTGATTTATATAGTTTTCTCAAAAGGAAAGTCGTCATTCGTTTTTCTCTTTGTTACACCTGGAGAGGCAAATATAAGCAAATGACAAATTAAATCGCATAGCAAAGGCTTTTAATAGATTGGAGTAACCTTTTAGCTTACTATATTCCTTTATTTTCTCATCTACCTATGAAGAATAAAATAGCTGGATAATTTCTGCTAATGTAAAACTCGGTTGGCATGATTTATATTTAGAGGAATAAACCTTGTAAGCGTAGTTTGTTTGCAGTACAGGTGGATGAAGGCATGTGAATAGCACACAACCGACTATTAGAAAAACGCAGTGTGTGATTCTATGAGTGATGGGACGGAGGGGCATATTCCTTTCAAATTTAGAATCCTTATATTTTCTCAGAAGGGAAGTCATCATTAGTTTTTCTCCTTTTTACTCCTGGACAAGTAAAGATAACCTATAACCTAATTCAATCGCATAGCGAAAGCTTTTCAAAGGTTTTACTACTCCTTTAGCCCAGTACATTGCCTTATTTCTTATCCAATTATAAGCAATTAAACAATTTGATAAATTCTGCTAGTGTATACATTGCTAGCGTTAATTATATAAAAGTGTAATACGTTAGAAGCGTTTGTTTGCACTACAGGTAGATTAAATCATGTACATGGAACACTTGCGATTTTTAAAATAAAACCAGTTTTTGGGTTTCTGTGTCTGTTTCTGTGTGTATGCGAAGGAAAGAACACCTTAACTCAAAAACGAAAAGTCGGTATTGATATTTACGTTCATCATTTGCCTAGAATGAGTCATTCACATTTTCAAGGAAATCCCAAAAATACTTTTTTCTTTCTTCAAACGACAAAATCTTCAAAATGTTTGACTCTCCTAAACTATTTTGATACAACTGCTGTATATTAAGATATTTACACGACAAATAACATTTATATCTCAAATTTTCTGGGATGAACCCTTCATTCGGAATCACTTTTACATAACCGGTAAACCATAAGAGATAGGCAAAAATTCTGCTATATAATTATCTACCTCTCGTTAAAGCACACTATTAGTTTACTGAATTTATTTTTGTTGAGTTAACGGTATTCCTTACTATGGGTTTCAAATTTACAAGATCTGTACCATTCTCCAAAAGGAAATCGTCATTTTTTTTCTCATTTTTACTCCTGGACAGGAACCATAATCAAATAACAAATAAAATCGCAGAGCGAAAGCGTTTAATAGATTTGCCTACCTTGTGTGCCACCACATTCTTTATTTTATTATCTACCTATAAGGAATTAAATAATACGACAATTTTTGTTAATGTGCATAATGTTAGCATAATTTAGATAAAGGATTAATCCTTTGTAAGGGTACTTATTTAGCAGTATAGCAAGATAAAATCATGTGGATGGCAAATTATTTTTTTAGAAATTAGTCAGCGTGTGCGTTTGTGTTTGACGGGAAGTTGGAGAGGGAGAGGGAGAGGGAGATCCACAAGTCGGTTAAATACCAATACTGATATTTCGGTTTAGCAACCTCCGAGAAAGCGAAGAAAAAAAAAAAAAAAAAAAAAAAAATCAAGAAAATCAAGAAAATCACCTCAATCAAACACATCTTTACATGGCACGATTTGCAGTAGAGGTAGATGAAGTCACGTGAATGGAACACATAAGATTTTAGAGTATGGCCAGTCTATAGGTTTCTGAGTCTGTGTACGGAGAGAAACAGAGCGCCTTAACCCAAAAACTTAAAGTCAATTAAATACACCTTTCATTATTTCCGTTCATCAGCTTCCAAGAATGCGACATTCATATTTTCAAGGAAATTACTCCAATCTCTAACTAATATCTCTACAAACTAATTCCTCTTTACAAACTAACATTTCTTTACACACAAGATTTTCGAATGTTATTTTAGCCAAAAATGGCTCAAACGATATTTAACAACTTTGTATTACTTATATTTACCGTAAAATATAATGTATATCTTGACCTTTTTCGTAATAACCTCAGAAGAGCTCTTCATTCGAAATCACTTCTGCATAACCTGTTAAAACTAAGAGATTGCCAAATTTTGCCATACAAAAAAACTCTAGATCTCGTTACACCACACTAATTCTTTTCTGACTTTATTTTTGTACAGTTAACGGCTAACGACATATTCCTTGCTATTAGTTTCCATTTAAACAAAAACGTACTTTTTTCGTCATTCTTTTTATCTTTTTACTTCTGGAAAGCAAATATTACCAATTAGCAAATAAATGGCATAGCAAAATATTTCAATGAATTTGACTATCCTACTAGCCTACTATATTCCCGTAAATACTCCTCTGCTAATAAGGAATTAAATAACTTGATAATTACTACTAGTGTACACATCTTTAGCATGATTTAGACAAAAGAGTAATCCTCCTTAGGAATAGTTATTTAGCAGTATAGGCAGAAGTCATATGAGTAGCACACATACGATTTTTAGAAGGACTGTGGGAGTCTAATTTTACCGGGGAGAGCATGGGAGGGAGAGAGTCTGGGAGGGGGAGGGAGAGAGAGGAAGGGGAGAGAGAGGAAGGGGAGAGAGAGGAACGGGGAAGGGCAGAGAGACAGTGCGATAACTCAAAATCCAAAAGGAGGTTCAATACCAATCTTCACATTTGTGTTAAGCATCTTCCAAGAATGCATCTTCCAATTATTTTCAAGAAGATCTCCAAAACCAATCACCGCTTTACAGTGAACAATTTTCGCAACAATGGCTCTAACGGTTTCGATTAAACTGCCGTATTCAAGGATATTTATGTAACAAATAAAATTAATAGCTAGCATTTTCAGGGAGTGGCCTCCTGAAGTCCTTTTCATTTTGAATGAGTGTTGCATAACCGGTTAACAGTACGAGATAGACAAAAACTTGATAACACAAAAATTTAAATGTTAAAAGTACACGGCATGTTTCATGAATTTATTTTCGTGGAGTAACGTTTCACGACATACTACTTAGTATTGCTTTCATATTTAAATTACTTATAATTTTATCAAAAGGCTAGTAGTCCTTTATTCTTCACCTTTTCCTCCTGGACAAGTTAAAATAATCTACTATCAAACTTAATCGCATACCGAAAGCTTTTATATGATTTAGTTACTCTTTTAGCATTTGGAAAGTAATGGAAATGAAATTTTAGATGAGTAAACAACTCGGCATTCACCTACCGACCTGGAAAACCTGAGAAAAAGCTAAGGTAGACTGGATGGTCAAAAGGAATGGAGCCAAGAGCCACCCGAATGCGAGCACAGCACATTACCACGTAACCGTCTCTTTCGGTTTACGCACCTAACAAGGCTATCTGTAATAGTTCTTTACGTACATATGAGAGTCAGCTTTTAGGACATGTTAAGGCTAAGGAAGGAATTAAAAAAGGTGTTCTGAAAGAACAGTTTATTGATTGTAGTTTATCTATTGAATATTTAAATAAATCCGTTCTGTGAATTGATGCAACTCCTATTGCAGAAGAACGAACATCTACACAGTTCTGGATACTGCAAAAGTAAATTTGAAATAGTGTCAAAAGAATTTAGTTACAAAATTGATAGTTACAATTGAAGTTGTAAGTTCTGAAATTGAAGATTATGATCCAGATTGTGAAATAATTCTGCAATTGAAGCAAAAGTTCAGGCAAACACGATGTAGGAGTACAATATTTCAAATATTTACCCTTCCTCCAAAAAGTTGGTCATGGAAAAAATGGAAAATGAATTCAGCATTAGCAACAGAATGGGTAGGAAACAAAATCTCTAGTGAAAGCGAAAGGGATTTTGACCACCCCTAAAAAAAACAGCAAAAATTGTTAGATTATTCAGGTACAGAAAAAGTTATTTCTTTTTACAATAGTGATGAGGTAAGCAGGGTCATGCCGAGTAAAAAAGATTTTCTGTCCGTAAAAACAAACCAAAACACTCGTGATCATGTCCAAAAGTGATTAATTCTGAGTAACCTAAAAGTAGCATATGAATTGTTAAAAAATAAGTACCCTACAGACAAAATGGGTTCTCTAAATTTGCTGAATTACGCCCTAAAAACTGAGTCTTAGCAGGTGCGAGTGGTGCATATTCAGAGAGTGTGTGTGTGTGTGTGTGTGTGTGTGTGTGTGTGCATGCGTGCGGGCGCCCAAACACACACACACACACACACACACACACACACACACACAAAATGTTAAACGATCATTGTAGCAAAATTTCAACGTATGGTATCGAATGGTGAATCAATGAGTCCGACTATAAACTATTCCTATCGAAAATAATGTGCATGCCTCAAACTCCAGGGTGTCATTTAAATGAATGCGACAGTTGTCAGGGAGTGTTAAATTAAAGGAGCAATAAAGGAGTAAATTGGAAGAAGAAGTGATAGAAAGAGTTACATATACACAATGGGTGTCAGCTGATGGATGCAGTTTTGAGACAGTTGTGAAAAGTTCTGAAGATTTTGTTGACAGTTCCTGCGAACAGCTTTTAACATTGAAAACACACCCCTACATAGCTCAACAGCAAAATACATACTACCACTACCTTAAAGAAAACATTAAGTAAATGTAGCCGTTATCAGTTTAGATTTCTCTGAAAACTACTCCTTTGTACTGCAGAATATGGTTAAATCTTCCATTTGAATAATAGTCAAGCAACAATACATCCCTATGCAGTTTACTACAGGGGTGAAGATGAAATTAGGTACACAAGTTTTGTATTTATTTCCGAGAACTTGACACACAGTAGCTATATACTTATTCCAAAAAAAAAATTATTTCACTCCTAAAGATAAAAAATATTGCCTATATTACAAAAGATTTTCTACTTTTCTGATGAGTCAGCTGCACTGATTAACAAAAATAAATTTCTCCAAACTTTGTCACCATAAGCAAGATTTTTGGAGTGGATCCAGAGTGGCACTTCTATAACATAGCTCATGTCAAAGTCATTTGCAACCGCTTTTTTTTTTTTTTTTTTTAATACGGTACCGGAGTCTGATCGGGATTCCGGCACTGTATACCCTACTTTTGTTTACCTTTATTTTCATTTTTACCTTGTTTTTCTGTATTATTACTTACTGGATTGCTGTTTTCTTACTTTTACAACACACACAAACACAAACATATAACACCCATACCCAAGGCGGGACTCGAACCCACGATCCCAAGCGCCACTAAGCACCTAGGCGAGCGCGGCCATGGGGACCGGCAGTGGTCTCGCAACCAGAGCAAGCCTTCAGAGACCTTATAAAGACCAAATAATGACACCTCTCCAACTTTTCAATTGGAGCAATTTATACCTTCCTTCAATTGAATTAATTTTTTGCACAAGTCAGAAACATCTTAAAGTAGAAAACTGCTTGAAATCTCCCTTTTCAGAAGCAAAAATGATTCAGGGAACACTCAGACTTCACCTCTTCATTCTATCACCATGCCAAATTGAAACTGTTGCAGAGATGTACTCAGTGAGTAAATAAAGGTATGTACAGTCATGGAAAAAAGTATTCATACACCAGTGTTTATGTAGAAAAACTTAATTTATTATTACTAAAGTTAACATCCAGAGAGGTTATATGGTAAACTAACAGTATGATATTTCCTCCTGGATCTATACATATAAACGCATGACCTAAATTACTCCTCTTCAAAAAGTAAACAAAACATTTGTAAAAGCTGGCTTCTCACAACAAGGAAAAAAGTATTCATACACTCAAAGAAAATGATAGTTTAAATACAATACAATAACAAAAGTAATACTTTGTAGGCATTCCTGTTTTACGCATTACTTCTGTTAACCTCTTTGGCATGGAATGAACCAGGCTTTTGTAGTCTCTAGGTAATATTTTGCCATTCTTGCTGAAGACATTGGTTCAGAGCTGCTTTACCTTGTATGTCATGCTTTCGGACCATTGTGTCAAGGGTATCCCAAAGATGTTCAATTGGATTAAGGTCTGCACTCTGTGCTGGAAACTTGAGAACGTGGGGAGTATGGTACAAAAACCACAAACGAACTATTTCCGCCGTATGCTTAGGATCATTGTCTTGTTGAAAGTAGTAATCTGTGCCTAAACTCAATTTATCAACACTCTTTTGCAGATTATTCTGTAGTATATTTAAATATTGAAATATATTCATGTTACCTTTAACAAAAACAAGTTCCTCAACACCAGATGTAGCCATACATCCCCATACCATAATTCCTCCTCCACCATACTTCACTGTGGCTTGAAGGTGCCTATGTTCAAGCTCAGTATTTGGTCTTCACCACACCAAAATTCTGCCATCATTTACACATACATTCAATTTACTTTCATCTGTGAACAATACCCTGTCCCAGAAACTCGTGTTCTTGCTTAGATGCTCTCGAGAAAATTCAAGTCTGACTTTCTTCTTGTTCTTGCTGATGTATGGTTTCTTTCTAGGTACCCTAGCTCCATAGCCTGCACTACTTAGAACATAGCGAACAGCCCTTGGTGTTATTTCCTTTCCGAACTGATCGTTAACATAGGCAGACAATGCAGAGGCTGTCAATTTAGGATCCTTTTTTATCATTCTTATTAACATATTCTTTTCCCTTTGCGTTAGCCTCTGTGGTCGTCCTCTTCTTTCGCTGTTAATGATAGAATTTCTGTCTCTATATTGTGTTATTATGGACTGCACAGTTGCCCGGCTTTTTCCAATAACATAAGCAATGTTTGAGAATAATTTTCCCTTTTGATATTGAGAGATAACTATCTGTCTTTCGTCTACAGTTGTTTCTTTACCTTTGCGGCCCATATTTCTGTCGCACGGCATTCACTACGTAACAGAACCAAAAAGCAGGAGGCGTAGCTTGCCACTAAAGGCCTTGCTTGCTGCAAACGGTTCGTTGGTGGTTTCTGTGTTTACATTTCTAGTGGTGTATGAATACTTTTTTCACTGCCAAATACAGCCAGCATTGGGGTATCGTTTATTTCCTTTAAGTCCGTTTGTTTAATACTCAAAAATGTGTTATCATGACATTCTTTATTTAATGGGGTGGCTACCTACACAGAATCGTAGCGCTGTCATTTAATTTAATATGGAAATATCAGTGGTCAATTTCAATTGCAGTACTCTATGAATATTTATTTCCATGACTGTACATAGTACTGTAGGCTCAAAAAGGTTATCAATTGATGAAATGACTGCTTTGTGACGGGTGAATGTGATCAAAGGGGGTGGCTGATTTGTATACCTTCCCGAGGTTTTGATAGTGAATAAGCACCTATCACTATTTTGGAACCCCCAGGACCAAAAAAGAAGATACAGTCAAGGTGAAAAGAAGCCAAATTTTAAACAAGTTCAACCAACACCTGCAACAGGGAGAACTTGCACCTTAACTCAAACTGCAATGTCAGCTGCAACCAAAATTCTAGAAACTAGGTTAGCTATTAAATTACCTTCTGGAGATAAACTCTAAAAACCAACTATGGACTAAATATGCCTAAGACTTCAAGATTTAACTATGTTGATTTTGTTTTTCTCGTTTTATGTTTGTTATTGTAATAGATAATATTGACCTTTTTTAATTTTTGAGATATTTTAATAATACAAAATTATATACATAATGAATGAAAAATAGGTATTAAGGTTATTAGTAGATAAATGCATAAGCATTTGTAATGTGTACCAGAAAACAAAAATCCATAAAACAGAACATGCTATTGAGATCCCAAATTCAAAAGTTGTAAGAATAATCTTAAAAAATCAAAGAAAGTATATTTTCTGAAAATGCTTAGTCAAGTGTTTTTGGAAACCAAATTTTTAATTTTGGAACCAATAGTTTAAAATATAAATTTTAACATATCTATTCGTGTTAAATATCAAATGAAGGCTATAGAACTCTGAGCAAAATAGTTTTTATTTTGTTTCAATTTCTCAATTACAGCCTGCGAAATTATTATTATTATTATTTTTTTTTTTTTTTTTTGTAGCTTAACGTTCTTTAACCTAGTTGGTCATATCGGACGATGAATGAAATTGGTGAAATGATGCTCAAATGATCTCAGGGTCCATGGAGCATAAAGTTACTCGACATTCGTCTTTTCAGGATAAGGGAAAACCTGAAAAAAACCCCATTCGGGCACATTACCCTAAGCGAGATTCGAACTCACGACCTTTTGAATGTGAAGCAGACACGCTAACACCACACTATACAGGCGGGCAAAAATAAAAATTATCAGGGATAGCAAGTTCGTACAGATTTTCTTATGCAAAGTAAGAACGCCAGGGTTGGCAATACCATGCGGCACTACTTGCGCGAGCAAAGGTCAAAGAAGAGCGCAATCCATTGCTGCAAAACAGCTATCACTGTATAACACAGAATCACGTCGATAGGAAGGAAGGCGTTCGAATAACATCTTTGTTCTGCTCAAATGTGAGCAAAATGAATCATGTACTTATTCAGAAACCAAAGGCAGTTCTAGGAAATTGGGAAACATTTAAGAACAGAACAGCTTCACAGAAAATTATTATTGATTGCAAATATGTTCAAAAAGTTAACCACAACATTCACAATGTTATAGTCCAGAAGTATGGAGCTGAGCTGAAACTTTGCAGCATGTACAAGACTGTCAAGACGGATCTACTAATCCACGAGCTTCCTACCTGAAATGAAAATGAAAAGTGTAAATGAAAAAATGCTGGGTTTAGTGTGATGTATCGCATACAAGCTGCACTTTTAAATCTAAAAAATCGTCATTTGCTTGGTGATACGCATACATCATGCGGAGTGGAACGAACTTTATCGCTTTTACAAATCTTGTTTTTCGGAACGTACAATGAGGTTTTCATTTGAAAGACTTCAGAAGTACATAAAGCTTTCAGTAATACGGCTGCAGATGAGTAAAGATTTAGTTTAATTCCTAGTTTCGTTTTTACCTGGTAAGAATCTGAAGATATTTAAGAAATTAATTTTATTATTTAGATATTATTTTACATTCAATCAGTAGACATTACAATTCGTGATATAATTACTTGGGTGTTTTCATAATGTACATATGCAAAGAAGGAAATCAGTCATTCAGCCTCATATATATGTAACAATTTGTGTGTTGTACATAATGATCTGCTTTTACCAATATTTCATATGTCATTTTTGCTCTCTGGAAATAGTGTTGTTTACTTGACAACTAGTTTGTTTACCTCTCCCCTTGTGTTTTTATTAATGACTTGTTTTGATGCGTCGATATGGTCGGACGCAACCAAAATACGGAATGGCGAATGGTACGAACTTCCTCTAGCTCTAAGAATGATGTATTCTTGCAAAAGACAAAATATGATTTTTGTTTTTCAATTTTTGAACTCTGATAATGCAAACATTAGAAAAGAGGAAAATATAAAATTTTAGTTTTGAGATCCTTTCACAGAGTACTAAAACATGTGCAGAGTATCAAATAAAAAGAAAACGGTAATGTAAATTACATTGGATCACTTGACATGTGTAGATGTTGAACGTAAAATACGAAGTTTGGTATTCAACTGATGAGGCGAGTTATGTCCATCTCTTGCGGTTTACCAATTATGCAAAAGGCATCCACAATGAACAGGGCTTCAGCGAGTATTCCATGAAGATTCAGTTTATGCATTTTATTTTTCATGTAAATATTCTAAATATAGCTAAACCAAAATCAATACAGCAATTTTGAGAAAATCAAACATTTTGAAATATGTTCCATATAAAGGGTAGCTTACGGTTGGGGGAATTTCTTGAAAGTTTTCATTTCGCAATTTTGGAAGAAGAACTTGAACATCAAAATGGGTATTTAATGACCCCCTCTCCCTCCCCCCCTCTCTCTCTCTCCCTCCCTCTCTCTCTCTCTCTCTCTCTCTTAATGTTCCTTCAAGTGACTGAACACTTGTACTACAAACTTTTCTTGCACAGGATTAATCATCATTATAAATCATGCTTACGAGATATAGACTATTAGAAATCACCAAATTACATAATTCCTTGTAAATAAAACCGAAATAAGCGAATATACTGGGCTAAAGTGATGGAGTTAAGTCTTTTCAACGCTATCGGTATGTGATTGCCTCTGATATTAGATCTTTGCCTATCCAGCAGTATAAAAACAAAAAACCTGTACATATAGAGAAAATCATGTGAATGGAACACATTTGACTTTTAAAAAAGTTCACTCTGTATGACTGGGAGGGAGCGAGAGAAAGAACACAAAAATATAGGTAATGTCGATTCAACACACTTATTCTACATCCCAGTCTCAGAGTTTGATGAAATTTTATACACTCAAAGTAGGTGTTAAAACTAAGAAAAATACCAAATATCTCAAACGGTTTCCAAAATACAGCTATGTAAAATTTAAAAAAAAAAGCTCAAAACTGCCTGAAGGCCAACTGTTTAAACGATCATATATCCTCTACTAATTGAGCTAGAATCATGAGAGGGGTGTCATTTTGGAGCATTTTAAAATCCTTTCAATACAATATACGACACACTATAGGTTGTGAAGCAATTTTTCTAATAATTCAAAAATAAAAATTTAAATCCAAATTTTGAAAAAAAAAAAATGCATTCTGAAAATGTAAAAAAAAAATTAGGAAATAGCTTATGCTATTGTTAAATCGTGTACCAAATTTGATGGTGGGCCTATGATTAGCCCATTATAACATTAATTACAAAATAGTGGTGGTTGTAACAAAATGTTATATTGGAAAAAAACTACATGCCTGAACAAAGTTAATGATTATACATTTTATAAATTGTTCAAAACAAATCCCAGTCATCAATTACAAATTATAAGTCGTATAATATTGAAATGATTTTCACCAAAGTTTAAAGCATTTATTAAAATGCACATATTTTAGAACTGTTTTATTTTTTGAGTAAAAGTGACTTTGAAACAGAAGTGATAAAACTTTGTTAGCAATTATGACTGACATCTGAAACAGCTTTAACAGTTGGTTAAAATAGACAGGAAAGCGCTTATGCCTTGTTCAAAAAATTCATTGGAAGCACTTCAACAGTTTTTCGTTACTTCGTAAAGTTTCATCTTCGGATAAAACAAATTCTTCCTGTTGGAGTTATTGGGCTTACAACACATAGAACATTAGTAAAAGGTATCCACAGTACGTCAGGCCTTCTTGGATAGCCAAATTATGGTAAAGGCCCTTGAGAATGAAGGAACGTAACTTTTACTTCTTCACTTTCTACCAGTAGATAAGCAAGACACCAGTTTGAACAATAAACAACAGTCCTATAATCATTGCAATCTGTTAATTTCAGTTGGTCCATTGACCTTGAAACAGATACTTGAAAAGAGATCGAACTTGACTGTCAGTTTATTTAGGCTTGAAGCTAGTGGTATGAAGGCATGATACTGTTGGGTTCCTTTAATTGTGTGCGCTTCATTAAACGATGTTTGAGAAATATCTCGGACAACACATGTTCCTCCTGAGTACTAAAATCAAAACTTATTCCCTTTATATTTTTCACAGAACACTCGTACAATTCGCATGGGGATAAGATTTGGATGTCTAAAGGCCGTTGCAAAATAGCCTTTGTGGCTAATCAGTTTACCGTACCGCCGATTCCATCGCAGAGTCCTTTACCATGGGCAGTAGCAGATTTTTCTATTTTTATATTGAGCAACAGACCCGTCAGAAAAATAAATGATTTTCCTAGGAATTTCCCCAAACCCTGCTCGTATAAAAATGAATTAGTTTCTTTTGGAAAGTATACACAGTCACTGTGTTGTGTTCAAGACAATCTGAAATAACTACATAATTCAGTTGTTTGATTTTTTCTTCCTCTTTATAATAAATTACAAAACGGTGAACTGCAGCCTGATCACTAGCCCCGTGATAACTTTGGACTTCATCTTGTACAACCATGTTGTAGTTTTCTGTAAAGTCAAGTGTTACGTCATATTCAGATGTAGTCAGTTTTTTCCTTTATCTGATTTGTGTATGCGGTTTGTTACTTTGCGACAAAATCATGGCGGATTAATACCGTTAACTTTTGCAGATCAGATCAATAATCTCTGTTGATGGTTTTTGTAATGTTTCCAAAATATCAACTGATATCCACTGCCTAGATGTAATTTATTTCAATGAGCTTTTCCTGAAATGATCTTTCTAAGATTATTTTAATGTCTTTATCTCCTGGACACGATTTACATCCACTCACTGAACAGTCTATTGACGTAGGATTACATAGCATTTTTGCCATGAAATATCCCTAAATTTTTAACTCGATGTTTGTAATTGTTGCCAATTTTGCATTTTCCATCATTAATTGGCATTTTGATGTGTTGTACAAACACACAGTGCGTATGTTCCAGTTGAACGTGCCAAAACGCAGTGCTTAGGCCGATGCTCAGCAAATTTAGTAAAACCTATTTGCATACACAAATAAGTATCAGGACTTTAAAAAGAGCATAAGCCACTATAAAGTTGCATAAAATTAGCCTTTTTGATTTTTTGGTTGTATTTATTAACACAGTCCTTCATTCCAGGATTGGCTTTGCTCACCTCATCATTTTCATAAAAGTCCTGGACTCTTTGAACAACTTCTTTGGTAAACCTTTACCCAGTTTTGGATTGGGACTTTCTAAAATTCCTTTTTCTTCAAGTAACCTTCTTGACTGGCGGTGCATCAAACTCACGCATGATTTTTCTGATGCCCCAAGTTAATGGAATGCAAGTTAAAATCATCTACTCTTTGTTCCTATTTTCAGAATTGGAAAACGTGTCTTAAGATTTTGAACAACAGAATCATTTAAATTTTCCTCATCGTGTTCTGAATATGAATCGTGTCAGTAGCTGGAAAGGAGGAAGTGAGCTTGTCCCTACTTGATAAAAAACAGACATGAACAGTAGGCATAAAAATTAAGAATTGTACGTAGTAGTTGGAGTGGAGGGAGGGATGAGCTGTTTGAACTTTTATGTAAAAAATACTGCAATGTCATGATGAACAATAAGTAGTAATATAAGCGTATCACATCATTGTCAATACTATTAATTTTACTGTAAATATTATTTATTGCTAACGATTTTTAATAAATGAATTAAGTTAAAATGCTTTTCATTCATTTTATGTTTTATAAATGTTCACTAAAATTATTCAAGCTATAGCTTATATAATAGTCTAATGTTAGAGAATTGTATGTGAGTAATAATATGAATTTAAAAATCTATTTAAAACGATATTTCACTGAAACTAGTTTTGTAATGAACCCAACATAGTACCACCGTCAAACTTAGTGCACGATTTAACAATAGCATAACCTATTTCCTCATTTTTTTGAAAATTTTTCAGAATGGGTTTTTTTTTTCAAAATTTGGATCTAAATTATTATTTTTGTATTTGTATAAAATTTTCTTCACAACCTATAGTGTCGTATATAATACTGAAGGGATTTTAAAATGCTACAAAATGACACCTCTTTCATGATTCTGGCTCAATCAGTAGAGCATCTTGGCCGTTATGCAATTTTGAGGGATTATTGGAAAGTGTATATAGCTGTATTTTGGAAACCGCTTAAGATAAAAAATTGAAATTCGCTATTTTTCTTAGTTTTAACACCTAAGTTTGAGGATATAAAATTACATCAAAATCTGAGATGAGATAAAAATTTTATTTAAAGTGCGTTGATTTGACATGAAATGACCCAAAGTCGTTTAACCATCAATCCTGATAAAGTAGACCACCTTCCAAGGATGCGAGATGAAGACTTTCGAGAAAATTTACCTAAATAAAGCAGCAAATTTTGTTTCTCAATAGTGGCTCTTGACGATTTCGAATGAGCTACCGTATTTTAAGAATACTTAAAAAAAACAATAAAATTCATATCTCGACCTTTCAGGGAATAGACTCTGAAACCCTCTTCATTTTTTACGTAATTGTTAAACCGTAAGAAATAGACAGATAGTTGCCTGGAAAAATGTAGATTTCGATATCTCAAAAACGAAAAAGTGGTTACACCAAACTGGATATTTAAGTTTAGCATCTACTTAGCATGAGACACGGATATCTTTAAAACCTCCGATACTCCAGACTACACTTTACATGGAAAGGATTCCAGCATTTTTTTTTTTTTTTTTTTTTTTTTTTTTTTTTTATATAAATGGCTGTAGTATCTTGAGGTTTAAAATACTTGCACTTTCCTGAAAAGGGAAATCGTAATTCGTTTTAATTGTATTTTACACTTGGAGCAGCAAAGGTCATCTAATATCAAGTTCAATAGCATAGAAACCGCTTTTAAGAGATGTGATTATCTATTCAACCTAGTATATACCCTCATTTCGCTTCTACTTAAAAGGAATTAAGTGAATTGACAATTTCTGTTAATGTACATCTTCACAATATGGAGTAGATAATAGTATAATCATCTTCTCAGGATAAGAGAAAACCCAAGAATAGTTTATTTGCACTACAAGTATATAAAGTAATGTGACTGGATCTTGCTTAATTATAGCAACAAATCAGTGAGTGAGTGAGTGAGTGAGTGAGTGAGTGAGTGAGTGTGTGTGTGTGTGTGTGTGTGTGTGTGTGTGTGTGTGTGTGTGAGAGAGAGAGAGAGAGAGAGAGAGAGAGAGAAAGAAAATTCAATAATATACCTCGTACCTACAACAAAAATGCAGTAAAACACCAATCTTGATATATAGTTTGAATTTAGTTTGGCGTCTTCCAAGGATGCCACATGATTTTTTTTTTTTTTTTAAATTCCCCCAACAGAAACTACTCTTTACATGAAATGATTTCAAAGTTTTGTATGTTCGCAAAAATCGGTGCAACGATTTTGATTAAACCTGCGCATTAATGGATATTTAAATGATAAATAAAATTGCAAATCTTGAATACCAACTTAGATATTTAAGTCTAGCATCTACCAAGAATCCCTCACGAAGATTTTCAAGAATCCCTCTCCAAACCCCAACTATACACCCACTTCATGGATCAAATTTCGAACACTAATTTGTGACAAAGGGCTCCATTCTTTTTAGACCACATATATTAAAGATATTCACATGACAAACAAAATGCACATTTTTATTTTTCTGGGAATAGCCTCCTAAGTTCTTTACAATCACAATATTTTTGCATAGCTGCTAAATCACATGAGACAGACAGACAGACAGACAGACAGAGTCTTGGTGCAGAAAATAAGGGGAATTTTCATAATCCCCCCCCATTTTTCATTTTTAATTGCATGTCAATATTTCGAATCTGCCGCTCGTTTTGGTGTAACTTTCACAGAGGTACGTTAATGGTAAATAGTTTTAATATATTGTTCAAAATAATTCTGCGTATACTCTGCGTCAAGTTAGTTCAGTCCTGATGTCAACAAGGCGGAGCTGGCTCAAATAGCCGCGTGTTAACGGTACATGTGCGCACTTAAGTTTTGCAACACTAGCGATACATATTAGCAACCTGTGGAGAGTACTTTGAGAAATGTAATTCTGTGTCAGAATGTACTGCATGCAAAATTTTATTTAGAGTCGATGGTTCATTTCTGAAAAAACAATCAAACTTTACCGCGAATAGCACTTTTCGCAAAATCATCGTATTTCTCCGAATGTTTATATTTACGCGATTTTCCCGGTGTTCTTAGGCTTCCGGATGCTTGCTGTTCTATTCTAATACCATGCACACTAAATGCAGAAACGTCAAGGAGATCACCCGTTTCTTTTTCGATATTCTTTATGGCCGATTCGGCGTTTCTTTCTTTAAACACCGCGAAACAATGCATGGCCATTCGCCTTTCGACACTTTTTAAAGGCTTGCCTCGGTTGTATTTTATTACGGCTAATCATCCATGATCAAAAGCTTACTGCTTTTAAACTGCATATAGCAAGTCCCCTGGGCTTGTGAGGCATGCGAGACGTACAGGAAATACAGTCTTAAATAACACATTATCAGCGGCGACCCTGTACTATAAACAATAACAGCTTAATCAGCATTCACCTCGAGAATTACCGGTTGTTTAAGAGAGCTGTCTGTTACAGG
Source organism: Hymenopus coronatus (assembly GCA_030762935.1). NCBI lineage: Eukaryota > Metazoa > Arthropoda > Insecta > Mantodea > Hymenopodidae > Hymenopus > Hymenopus coronatus. Next base: position 459,487,245 of record CM060900.1, on the reverse strand, counting down.
TTTGTAACTTATTGTGTATATAATACCAATGTCCTTTAGTAATATAAGTTAGCTGCATTTTATTTAATAGTAATACGTTAATAAAGTCAATATATAATTTCGCCGGTATTCTGTCTAATCTATATGTTTTTTATAGAATGTGTACGTCTGTTGTAAATATTCATTTCAGAATTCACGAACCCAGAGCTATCTGCTTGTTATGTGTCCGATATGGATAAAATGTCGGACTATTACCTTTTATAAGAATCGAAGCATTTGCATACTTTTCTCCCCGAAACTAACTCGCGCAGAGCAGTGATCTGAAAACTATTACAGTACTGTACTTTTAGGAGGCTGTTACAATATGCATCCACGTAAAAGTTAACACCCATTACCTTCCCTGAACCAATCAACAGCCTAACACTCTTTTGCTTCAGTATCTCTCTCTCTCTCTCTCTCTCTCTCTCTCTCTCTCTCTCTCTCTCTCTCTCTCTCTCTCTCTCTCTCTCTCTCTTCCCTCCCATGTGTTGACATCAGGACTGAACTAACTTGACACAGATAATAGTAGTATTTTAGGACATTGTACACTCACTTGGTAAAACATCAATAAGCTTTTAAATATTAGTGCTAGAGAAGAGTTCCATTTTTATATTGGTCGGAAAATTTTACTTTAGCTCTTCGCAGCATTGGCATCCCGCTCGTTTCCTTAATATGAGAGTTTCGAAGTACTGCCAAGTTGTGTTTGGAAACTTAGGTTACACTTTTTTAATGTTATGTTTGAAAAAAAAATCTGAAAAAGAAAAATTGACTACACAAATGCCCCATTATCTCAGAAACTAATTGACACTAAGGGCTGAAATCTTTATCTCACAGTTTCACCTATGTAGGCTTTATTTTAACGAAAAAACTTTTATGTATATGGATTAGCAATTTTTTAAAATATTAAAAATCATTTTTCAATAAAATTTTAAGAGCTTTATTAAAACACCATACCTTTTCTTCTAATCAACAGAAATATTCTATTTTTCATCAATGAACAGTAAGAGCTTTTGCTGAATATATCTTGAAAATTTTAGCTCAATATTTTAAATAGTTTAACATTTGCAAGATAGGGCATTTCGCCTCCCCTTAAAACCCACAATTTACATAATCAATGTGTTTTTCTAGAGCTAACGATTTTCAACACACACTTGCTATTTATTGTCTGTGTGTGTGAGTGAGGGAGAGAGAGAAAACAATATCTACTAAACGAATATCCGATAAAAAAAAAAACAATCTAGATATTTAAGTTATCCAAGAATTCTGCATGAAATCAATAAAAAAAATCCCACATCCCCATACTATCCTCTATATAAAATGATTTTCGAATATTTTGATCTTCCAATAAAACACTCCAACGATTTTCTTTCAATTACTGTATATAAAAGATATATACACCTACACTACAAATAAAATTGACATTTTGTGTTTTCTGGGAATAGCCTCTCAAGTCCGCATTCAGTATCACGTTTGCGTAATTGCTAAACGGTAATGCTTCCTTAAAAAAAGCTGTTCCTATCTCCTTGAAACACACTATTTTTGGCATTTCTTTTTGAGTTAACAAAATCAGGTATACTTCTCACAACTGGCGTCTGGTTTTGAAGTACTTAATAATGTTTCTCTAGTGTGAAATCGTCAATCGTTTTTGTTTTTTATTTACTCCTAGAGAAGTAAAGATAAGCTAATACCATATCAGTCAACAGCGATATTTTTAAAAGTTTTTGACTAACCTATTATCCTAGTATAATCCCTTATTCAGATTCTATTTATATGAAACTAGTAATTTGAAATTTCTGTTAATATATATCTTTTTTCGTATGAAGTAGACAGGCGAATCAAGTAACAATTTGTGTAGGTGGTGTACAGGTTGATGTCTTATGAATGGAGCACATTCGATCTTTAGATAATGGTAGAGAGAGAGAAGAGAGAGAGGAGACAGAGAAGAGGGAGAGAGAAGAGAGAGAGGAGAGTGATGAGAGAGAAGAGGGAGAGAGAAGAGAGAGAGGAGAGTGATGAGAGAGAAGAGAGAGAGCGAAGAGAGAGACAGAGAGAGAGAGAACACGATAACTCAGGAATGTAAAGTATGTTAAATACCATTCTTGAAATTTATGTAGTACATCCTCCAAGGATACGACATGAAGACCTTAAAAGACAAAAAAAAAAAAAAAAAAAAAAAAAAAAAAAAAAAAAAAAAAATGAACCAAAACAACCCTTTAAATGGAACATTTTCGATATTCTGTTTTTTTTTTTTTTTTTTTTTTTGTTTTTTTTAAATAATGTTCCTTAACGATTTGATTGAACTGCCGTATTTTAAGAATATTTACTGACGATTAAAATGTTTATCTTCAAGTTCCAGCAGAAGGCCTCTGAAGCCCTCTTTATTCTATTGCATAACTGCTAAACCGTAAGAGACAGACAACAATTTGCCTCTCAAAAATGTACATCTCGACAGATCCTAAAGGAAATATCGGTTACAATGCAAACTTGATATTCGAGTTTAGCATGTAACAGGGATAAGACTGAACATTTTCAAAAAAGTTCCCCTACCCCAGTTTACCATTTACATGAAAAGTTTGTGAAAATGTTGATAAAATGGTTTCAATGATTTGAATTCCAAAATACTTATACATTTCTCAAAATGAAAATCATATGTTTGGTTTTTTTTTTTCTTTTTTTTTTTAGCCCTGGAAAAGAGAAGATCAGCTAATATAAAATTCATTAGCATAACGATAGATGTCGCCTTAGCAGCACATATATTCATTTATTTCGTTTCTGCTTAAAGCGTACTAAATAAATTGAAAATGTCTCCTTATGTATATATCCAAAATATGAATTACGACAATAAGCCTCAGTACGAATGGTTTGCTTGCTGCAGGTGTAGGTAAGTCACGTCAGTAGAACACCTTCCAATTTTAGGAATAGGTCAGCGAGTGGGTGTGTCTGTTTGAGAGAGAGAGAGAGAGAGAGAGAGAGAGAGAGAAATCGATAGATATAGTTACATAGATCTATAGATATGATGTATGTGCCATGGAGAGAGAACATGATATTTCGTAAAGGGGCGGTGAAAATCCAATCTTTATATTTTAGTTGGCATTTTCCAAATATTCTACATGAAGTTATTACATTGAAAAAGAAAGATCTCCCGACACAATTTACCATTTACATGGAACAATTTTCGATATTTAAAATGTTTGTAGAGTTACCGATTCTCGACATATTCCTTGCTATTGATTGTGAGTGAGTGAGTGAGTGAGGGATAGACTGAGAGACAGAGAGAGAGAGAGAGGAGAGAGAGAGGGAGAGAGAGAACATGGTTACTCAAAAACGAAAAGTCTATTAAATATTAGCCTTAAAATTTAATTTGCCCGTCTTATAAGTATACCACAGGAAATTTTCAAGAATATTTCCGCAACCCAAATCAAGTTTTATATGGAACAATATTCGAAAGTTTTGACTTTCGACAAAATTACTCCAACGATTTTATTTAAACCACAGGACAGTCCACTTTATTCGGAACCACGTAAGCGTAACGGGTAAAACGTAAGAGATGCACAAAAAATGCTAAAAACAGATCTTGTAAAAGTACACATATATTTCGCAGTATTTATTTTTGTAGGCCTAACGATTTCTAACATATTCCTTGCTGTTGGTTTGAAATTTAAAATATTTCTACTTTTCTCTAAACGGAAATCAGCATCCGGTTTTACGTTGTTTTACTCATGGAGCAGCAAAGATAAAATAATATATCATTTACAACGCGGTAATATCAGAACGGAAAAGTATTCCATGTAAAGGGTAATTTGTATTAAGGAAATGTTTAAAAATACTTCTCAAAAGTTTTAAAAACTGTCGCTGTGCTAATTGCGGCGGTAAAGGGTTCCGGGTTCTTAACCCTCGTGCAGGTTTTAGCTATTACGAATGGTGTGGATATGTGGGTGCCCTAGCTCAGGATTTTGTTGGCATGGAATCTCTGTTCAGGTGTGGTAAGGCACAAGCGATTTTCTTCGAGTTTCAGATTATTGAACTCATTTATTCATTTAGTTCGGCCTTTTTTGCCGTCAAACACAATTTCTCCTACGCTTTACGCGACCGCGCCTCTCATTCCTTATCATGTTTGTGCGTTTGCAGGTGCATCAAATAAATACTGTTTCTATCGCGGCCACATGTAATCCGTTCATTTCTATCGCGGACTCAGCTATCATGCCATAGCTCCGCGAATGTTCTATGCCAAGTGTCAAAGTGTCGTTTGACCAGCAAGAGAATTGTTTCTAATTTCCTTGTTATGTCCACCCTCGGGCAGTGTAATCTCATCCCTTCAGTTCAATGTTCTACCTTTAACGGTACTATTCTACCTGAATCGCTCGTCAGCTCGTGACAACTGGTTGCCCTTGGTTTCTTAAACGTGTTTAATAATATTTCTTTCCAAGTAGTTGTGAGACTGATGTAGAGGAGTTATTTTGAAAATTCTCGTGATCCATCCTTGTCAGATGCTGAACTCGAATATACAGGTTATATTGTAACCGATGTTTTCTTTGTGATATATCGAGATGTACATTCTTTGTGATGCAATCTTTGTATATCTCTTACAGTTATCAGTAATGCCAAAGAAAAAAGAGGGCTTCAGAGAGGGCTTAAAGATATACATTTTACTCGCTAAGCACCATCGTTAGATTACATCAGTTAAATCAACTAGTTAAGATAAATTATGCAAAAAACAGATTTAAGATGATGTTCCAAGTAAAGGGTGTTTTGGGCGATGTCTTTTCTTGAAAGTCTTCATGTGCATCCTTGGAAGGTGTTGCACTTAAATTTCAAAATCTGTATTCAACAGACCTTACGTTTTTCAGTCTCTCTCTCTCTCTCTCTCTCTCTCTCTCTCTCTCTCTCTCTCTCTCTCTCTCTCTCTCTCTCATTCACTCGCAAACGCTGACATTTATGTGAAGTCGAATGTGTGTCATTCACATGGCATTATCTACCTGTATTACAACCATACAATTCTTAGAGAGGATTATTCATCTACCAGCTTCTTGCAAAAAAAAAATATATATATATTTACATACATCAACATGAATTTCAAATTACGAGTTTCTTGTAAGTAGGAACGAAATAAGGGATTTTACCAGGCAAATGTGCTACTTCAATATTTTTAAAAATATCACTAATGACTGACATTGGTATTACCTTATCTCTGCTTGTCGAGGAGTAAATGAAATGAAAACGAATGGCGATTTCACACTAGTGAAACATGAACAGTACTTTAAAACCAAGTCAATTGTAACAAATACGTAGGACATTGTTAATTCAAAAAGATCATGAAACATATTGTAAGTTTTGAGGAGATAGGTACAGTTATTTCTTTTCATCGAAAATCCTGAGCTTCAGAGGCCATTCTCAGAAAACTCAAGATGTTCATTTTATTTTAATATGTGTGTGTGTATATATATATATATATATATATATATATATATATATACATTATGCATTAGTTTACATTAAGTCTTTGGAGTCTTTTAATGGGAAATCAAAATATACGGACATTTTTCTATGTGTACAGTAGCACTGGGATGTGGGAAGTTTTTGATTAACTTCATGTAGAATCCTTGGAAGATGTCAAATTTAAATTTTACCAGATTTTTGTTTACCAGATATTGTCCACCCCGCAATCTCTCTCTCTCTCTCTCTCTCTCTCTCTCTCTCTCTCTCTCTCTCTCTCTCTCTCTCTCTCTCTCTCTCTCTCTCTCTCTCTCTCTCTCTCTCTCTCTAGCAGACCGTTTTCTAATCATGGAACGGGTTACATTCTCATACATTTCTTTATTATTTGTGCCACATACAAGTTATTTTTACAGAGAAATGGTCTATCTGATCCATACCTATTAACGAGATATAGGCATATTTCCAATAATTGTCTATCTTTTACGTTGGGGCAAAATAAAAGAATATGAAAGCTTAAGGGTTAATCAAAACTTCTAAACACTGCTGATATGCCATTGAGTTGTTTTTAGGTTAGCTTTGATTCTCCAGGAGTAAAAAAAAAAAAAAAACAACTCCCATTTAAGAAAAATAAACAGGGGTCGGCTAATAAGTCCCAGGCGTCTCAACGAAAACAGAATTTAATTTTTTTTCTTGGTTTATTAGTCAACATAATCTCCAGAAACGCTAATATATTTGTCATATCGGTGTTCTAATTTAATTAACCATCTCTGTAGTGCGGTTTCTCAAGTTCCCCAAAATAGCTGTTTACCGCATCAATGACTTCCTGGTTGCTGTGAAATCTTCGTCCTACAAAAAATTGAGATTTGGGAACAGGTGTTGGTCACTAGGTGCTAGATCTGGCGAATAGGGTGGATGATCAAGCAATTCGAACCTTAATTCACACACTTTTCTCATTGCAATGACTGAACGATGTGCCGGAGCATTGTCGTGTTGAAACAATATTTTTTTTTTTTTTTTTTTTTTGTCAAATGATGTCTTTTTCACCTCATTACTCAAACGTTGCAGTAAAAATGAAATGGAGTTTTATTCTTGGACGGTCATTAACTGCTATGGTTCTCTGCGTCAGATAACATGCTGGGCGTGAAAGACCGCTTAATTTTTCCCAGAGGATTCTCTATCAGGCTTGAGGTTTTTTTACGTGCCGTAAATCTACGACACGGGACCAACGGCTTTATTTCCTTTCCGAAGAAAGCCATTCTAAGGATTTTTACGCCCGAAAAATCCATCGTCCTCCGCCGGGTTTAAACCCGCGAATTTGGGTTTATGATGTTAGCATGGTAATCATTACACCAGGGCGACACTTTGTAGTAAGCTTGTGCAGTAGTCCCCAGTGATACTTTTACCCTTTCCCAAGTAATCAATAAAAATAATTCCCTGTGCATCCCAGAAAACACTTGCCATAACCTTGTTAACTGACAAAATTGACTTTACTGTTTTTGGAGTTGGTTCACTAGGCGCAATTCACTGTTTTGACTGTTATATATTTTCTGCAGTGTAGTGATGTATCCAGTTTCATCCATGGTAATAAGCCGCATCAAAAATTCACTGGGATTTTTACGGCAGAGTTCCACATTCTTAACAATTTTTCTTTGCAAATTTTGGTCAGGTGTCAACAGACGCTGCACCCATCTTGCACAGACCTTGCGAAAGCCCAAAACATTATTTAAAGTATTACCTGCACGTTCTTTTGATATGTTTACAGCCTCTGCCATCTCAAACAACTTTAATCTGCGGTCTTCCAATACTATACAATGAAATGTTTCAATGATCTCTAGAGTTGTCAATTCTACAGGGCGTCCAGAGCGAGGCTCATCAGTAGTGCTCGTACGTCCCATTTTAAACTCTGCATCCCACCTTTTAATCATTGAATATGAACTGTGCATTTCCTCCTTGATTCCTTTAGACGTTAAGCATTTCAAATGGAAGTATTTAATCACTGCTCGTTTTTCCAAATCCTTCATTTTCGTGAAAACTCTAAAGTTGTCTTGTTTAAAATGCTGCCATTCGAAAACTAGACTAGCTAGCTACTGACCTGTAACTATGGATGCAAGCTAGTCTAGAGTTAAACTATACGATGCTACCGTCTAACTGGACTAGTGTTAGGACCGGGACTTAACAGCCGACCCTAGTACGTATTCAAATTTTAAACAGCAAGGAATATTTCGCTTATCGGAAGGCCTACAAAAATAAATGTATGACATACAGTGTTTGATTTAAAGACATTCTGATTTTTTGTCTATCTCTTACAGTTTTACGAAAGTGATTCTGAAGAGACCTTAAGAAGCTATTCCCAGATAACACACACACGCACATACACACACAAATTATTCCTCATTTAAATATTACTGATATACCATTATTTAAACAAAGCCGTTAGCGCCATTTTGCCAAAAATAAAAGTTTTAGAAAATTGTTCATTATAAAAGTTGCTTTTTTTGGGCAGATTTTCTAGATAAGCTTCATATGGTATCCTGGAAGACATCTAATTTAAATTTTAAGGCTAATATTTATAATTTCCCATTTTGGGTAATCATGCACTCTCTCTAGCTCCCTTTCCTTACTCCCCCCTTCCTAACCATCCCATCTCCCACCCCTCTCTCCCCCCCTCGTACTCTTACAAAACAAATAATACTGAATATGTCGGATATAGTTGAATATACAACAATTTTAAGTTTCGAAAATTGTTCCAAGTAAAGGTTAGTTAATGGGGAGAAAAAATATATTTTTTGTTTTTATTTTGCAAATAACTAGTATTTTGTCTGCGAGGTATTATGTTTTCTCTTTTCCTGTCATACCTACCTACTCACCGAAAAACCCACTCTACCTAATCAAACTACCCCACCACCTGCCGAACTTAAGTATCAAGATTTATAATGATCCGACTTTTGGTTTAAGATATAACGAGATCTAGATTATTTGGGAGGCAATTTTTAAATATCTCTTACCGTTTACCAGTTATGCAACAGCCACTACGAAAAAACAGTTTCAGAAGCTATTCCCTAAATTAAAATTCTACATTTCATTTGTCGTACAAATATAATTAAAATGCGGCTGTTTAAACAAAATAAACCATCTTTCACAAATTAAAAAAATTCGAAAATTCGAAAACTTCTAGTAAACGATAGTTCGATTTGGGCTAATTTGTTCATTTTTAAAACTTCATACAGTATCTGTGGAGAATGATAAGCATAAATTTTAAGATTGGTATTTTACAATCTTTATGTTTACGGAATATTATGCTCACTCTCACTCTCTCTCTCTCTCTCTCTCTCTCTCTCTCTCTCTCTCTCTCTCTCTCTCTCTCTCTCTCTCTCACACGCGCGCGCGCAGTGATCTGTAAATGACTATCGGTATCTAATAATGCTGCAAACAAACTATTGTGATCCGACTCATTAACCAGACATATCTCGTTAACAGATATTAACAATTTACTTAGTTCCTTTTAAGTAGAAGCGAAGTAAGGGAATACACTAGGCTAAAGGGATATTAAGGTATTCTAAATGCTGTCGGTGTCTGTTTTAAATGTTATATTTAGTTATCTTTGCTTCTTCAAGGGTAAAGCAAAAGAAAATTGGATGATTATTTTCTTTCTGAGAAGAGTAGAAGTATTATAAAATTCATATACCAATAGCAAGGAAAGTTGGGAATTGTGTGACTAACGAGATCTATATTTTTCTTTTTTGTTGCAATCTTAGCCCTTCTCTCACGTTTTTCGTTGTGTTGAAGTGATGCCAAATAAACTGGACTTCAAAGACTATTCCAAAAAAATGTATCACATACATTTTTATTTCTCATGTAAATTTTTAATGACATGCTATAAACAAAATTGTTAGAGCCATTATACCAAAAGTAATAATTTTCGAGTATTGTTTCATATAAAGTTTGCAATTGGATCGGGGAAATATTCTTGAAAACTTCCTGTCGCATATTTGTAAGATGCTCAAATTAAATTTTAAGACAAGTATTTAATAGACTTTTCGCTTTTGTGTTATGTTCTATCTCTCCCATACATTAAAAAACCAATAGCAAAAAATGTTGGAAATGATTAATTCTACAAGCATCCTAAATTTAGTAAATTATTCCACTTAACGGGTAGCTTATGTGGGGAGATATTTTTAATATCCTTTTGTAGAATCACTAGAAGATGCTAACTAAAATATAAAGATTAGTGTTTTACAAACCCTTTGTTTAGGAGATATCAGGCACGCGCGCGCGCACACACACACACTCTCTCTCTCTCTCTCTCTCTCTCTCTCTCTCTCTCTCTCTCTCCCTCCCCTACACACATGTCATCCATCCATCTGCCTCCTATCTCTATCTCACTCACCGGCTGACCTGGTCATCAAATTGGAAGTGTTCCACTCAACATGATCTTTATCTACTTGTACAGCAAACACACCATTCGTTCTAGGGTTTATTGTCCTAATGCATGTTTTGAATAAACGTATACAAAGCAAAAATTGCCAATTTATTTAGTACCCTTTGGTTCTAAGCGGAAAAACGTAATATATTATACTAAGAAAATTCTTCAAGTGTTTTAAAAGCTGTCACTGTGCTAATGAATTTGATATCAGGTGATACTCGCTTTTCCAGTAGTAAAAGAAAAGCAAAAGGTATGATAACCATTTTGAGAGAGGTATAAGTATTTCAAAATTCAAATCATTGGAGCCATGCTATCAACATTTTCAAGGATTTTTCCCAAGTAATTGTGAGACTTGCGTAGAGGAGTTATTTCGTGATCCATCCTTGTTAGATGCTAAATTCGAATATCCAGGTTGCATTGTAACCGATTTTTACTTTGTAATATATCCATATGTACATTTTTTGTAATGGAAATTTTTTTATATCTCTTACAGTTTTGCAGTATACAAAAGAATAAAGAGGGCATCAGAGGTTATCCCCTGAAACTTAAAGATATACATTTTATTGGTACAACCAATGCATAGTCAACATTTAGCAATGAACCTAAACGAAGATGGTTCTTTAAAACTGTAACATTATATCTTAGGCTCTCTACATAATGACACTGTAACACCAGCATTTGCAGGCTTATCATCGGAGAAGTCTAGTCCTCTTAAGCGCTTACTAGATACACTAGGCCTGGACATGTATGCGCTTATCCATTGTGAGTGACATTGTTTAAGGAAAAACTCATTCATTTGGCCGCTGAAGCAAATTTCTGGTGATATCGCTATTAGTGTATATTTTTTATACTGTCTCCTTCAAACACTCGAAATATCAGTTGATCAATCATTAACAAAACTTTAAAGAATAAATATTATATAGACAGTAGTGATATAAGTGCAGATAATTATATTGACAGTTAAGGGCAGTGTAAAGAAAATATTTTACAGTAATACTTTCTTCATTTGCGGATTTCTAATTTTATTTATTAATAATACAATGTTTTCAGGTTGAATAGTATCCCCAAGTAAACCTAACACATACAAGCAATACGTGGTTATCTCCCCGAGTGCGCGGGGCGGTAAGCGTAACGCAGAGTGAGTGAGCTCCGCTCTAACGAATGCTCTATCAGAAATGAGTTCGAATGCCTTCTACAAGGCCAATGCCCTCTGATTAACTAGGTCAGCAGGTCATATATTGAGGTGTGAACATGTGAAGCAAATCGGATAATCTATATTGACAGGCGTTGTTCAATTCACGGCGAAGTTATGATCATGTAAAAAACATCAGGTAGTGAACTACGTTATTGAACTGTAGTTAGACGAAGACAAAAAAAAAAAAAAAAACTAACAAATCCAAATGAGTACATATTACACATTATTAGAAAACCGTTTTGCTACTCAGAATTTAAAATATTTGCCAATAATATATAGCATTCATTATAAATAATTACCTAATTTTCCCCATATATTAAAGCTACTTGTTACAGTAATGCAATAACTATTTTAGTATCCCAATGAATATGTTCCTATTCGTATTATCTGTAAATTTACATTAATTCGTTTGTTGTGGCATTATACTTAATGTTGGTTTCAATTTTTAAGTACTTATACTTGTCTCAAAAAGAGAAGTCGTCTTTCGTTTTTCACTTTTTTAATCCTGTACAAGCAAATATAATCTAATAGTAATTACGAATACATCAAAAACGCTTTTTAGAAAAGGGGCAGTGGCGGATTCTGTGTGTGACGTAGGGTGGTAGGAGGGGGAGAGAGTGTGGTAACCTAAGAACCAAAATTCGCTTACATACCAATCTTATTTTTTAGTATAGCTTTATCCAGTGATGCGAATTGAAGCCTTTAAAGAAAATTCTCTAAACTAAATTACCTTTTACAAGTTTTGGAATTTTGGATTTTAGGAAAAACGATTCTGATTAAAACTATCGCATTTTCAGGATGTTTATGTAGCAAACCAATTGCATACCTGACATTTACTGGGAAGAGCTTCTGAAGAACTCTTTGATTCGGAATCACTTTCCGAAAGCGGTTATCCTTAAGAGATCGACAAAAACTTGCTGCACAAAAAATCTACAATTCGTTCAGGCGCACTATTTCTTTCCTGAATTTATTTTTCAGAGTTAACGATTTCCGACATATCCCTACTGATTTATATGGATTTCTCAAAAGGAAAATCGTCATTCGTTTTTCTCTTTGTTACACCTGGACAAGAAAATATAAGCAAATGACAAACTAAATCGCATATCAAGTGCTTTTAATAGATTTGAGTAACCTATAAGCCTACTATATTCCCTTATTTTGTCATTTACTTATAAAGAATTGAATAACTGGATAATTTCTGCTAATGTAAAATTCGGTTGGCATGATTTAAATAGAAGAACAATCCTTGTAAGCGTAGTTTGTTTGCAGTACAACTGGATGAACTCATGTGAATGGCACACAAACAACTATTAGGAAAACGCAGTGTGTGATTCTATAAGTCATGAGATGGAGGAACATATTCCTTGCTATTTGTTTCAAATTTAGAATCCTAATATTTTTTCAGAAGGGAAGCCATCATTAGTTTTTCACTTTTTTACTCCTGGACAAGTAAAGATAACCTTTAATCTAATTCAATCACATAGCGAAAGTGTTTCAAGGATTTAACCACTCCTTTAGCCCAGTACATTACCTTATTCCTTATCCAATTACAAGCAATTAAATATTTGATAAATTCTGCTAGTGTATATATTGCTAGCGTTAATTATATAAAAGTGTAATACGTTAGAAACGTTTGCTTGCACTACAGGTAGATTAAATCATGTGCATGGAACACTTGCGATTTTTAAAATAAGGCCAGTTATGGGGTTGTGTGTGTGTGTGTGTGTGTGTGTGTGTGTGTGTGTGTGTGTGTGTGCGCGCGGGCGCGCGAAAGACAAAACACCTCAACTCTAAAACGAAAAGTCGGTATTGTTATTTACGCTCATCATTTGCCTAGAATGACATTCACATTTTCAAGGAAATCCCACAAAACCAAAAATACTTTCTTCTTTCTTCACACGACAAAATTTTCAAAATGTTTGCTTCTCCTGTACTATTTTGATAAAATTGCCGTATATTAAAATATTTACACGACAAATAAAATTTATATATTGAATTTTCTGGGAATACTCTGTGATGAACTCTTCATTCAGAATCACTTTTGCATAACCGGTAAACCGCAAGAGTTAGGCAAAAATTCTGCTACACAAAACAGCTATCTCTCGTTAAAGCACACTATTTGTTTACTGAATTTATTTTTGTTGAGTTAACGGTATTTCTTGCTATGGGTTTCAAATTTACAAGATTTGTACCTTTCTCCAAAAGGAAGCCGTCAATTTTTTTTCAATTTTACTCCTGAAAAAGGAACTATAACCAAATAGCAAATTAAATCGCAGAGCGAAAGCGTTTAATAGATTTGCCTCCCTTGTATGCTACCATACTATTTATTTTATTATCTACCTATAAGGAATTAAATAATATGATAATTTTTGTTAATGTGCATAATGTTAGCATGATTTAGACAAAGGATTAATCCTCTGTAAGCGTAATTATTTAGCAGTACAGAAAGATAAAATCATGTGGATGGCACACCATTTTTTTAGAAATTGGTTTGTGTTTAACGGAAAGTTGGAGAGGGAGGGGACGATGGTGGGAGTAAGTAGCACGGTAAGATCCAAAAGTCGGTTAAATACCAATACTGATATTTCGGTTTAGCAACCTCCAAAGAAGCAAAAAAAAAAAAAAAAAAAAAAAAAAAAAAAAAAAAAAAAAAAAAAAAAATCACCCAAATCAAACACATCTTTACATGGAACGATTTGCAGTACACGTAGATGAAGTCATGTGAATGGAACACATGAGATTTTAGAATATGGCCAGTCTGTGGTTTCTGAGTTTGTTCACGGAGAGAAACAGAGCTCCTTAACTCAAAAACGAAAAGTCAATTAAATACACCTTGTATTATTTCCGTTCATCGGCTTTCAAGAATGCGACATTCAGATTTTCAAGGAAACACGTCCTATCGCTAACTAATATCTCTTTACAAACTAATATATCTTTACAAACTAACATCTCTTTACAAACTAACATCTCTTTACAAACTAAGCTCTTTGCAAACTAACCTCTTTACAAACAAACCTCTTTACAAACTAACATTTCTTTACACACAAGATTTTCAAATTTTATTTTATTCAAAAATGGCTCAAACAATATTTATTAAACAACCTTATATTACTTATCTATACCGTAAAATACACTGTATACCTTGACCTTTTTGGTAATAACCTCTGAAGAAATCTTCATTCGGAATCACTTTTGCATAACCTCTTAAAACTAAGAAATTGCCAAATCTTGCTAAACAAAAGCTCTAGATCTCGTTACAGCATACTATTTCTTTTCTGAATTTATTTTTTAAAGTTAACGGCTAACGACATATTCCTAGCTAATAGCTTCCATTTAAAAAAAAAAAATAACTTGTACTTTTTTCGTCATTCATGTTTATCTTTTTTACTTCTGGACAAGTAAATATTACCAATTGGCAAATAAATGGCATAGCGAAAGATTTTAATGGATTTGACTATCCTGCTATATTCCCGTAAATACTCCTCTGCTAATAAGCAATTAAATAACTTTATAATTACTTCTGATGTTCATATCGTTAGCATGATTTAGACAGGAGTAATTCTCCTTGAGAGTAGTTATTTAGCAGTACAGGCAGACGTCATATGAGTAGCACACAAACCGTTTTTAGAAAATGGGCTGTGGGAGTCCAATTTTACCGGGGAGAGAGAGGGGGGATAGGATGGGGGGAGAGAGAGGGAGAGGGTGGTTAGAGGGACGAGAGGGAGAGGGTGGTTAGAGGGACGAGAGGGAGAGGGGGAAGGGGAGAGAAATAGACAGAGTGCGATAGCTCAAAACATAAAAAGAGGTTAAATATCAATCTTCAAATTTGTGTTTAGCATCTTCCAAGAATGCGAAATGATTTTCAAGAAGATCCCCAAAATCAATCACCGCTTTACGGTGAGTAATTTTCGCAACAATGGCTCTAACGATTTTGATTAAACTGCCGTTTTGAAGGATATTTATGCAACAAATAAAATTAATAACTAGGGAGTGGCCCGCTGAAGCCCTTTTCATTCTGAATGGGTGTTGCATAACCGGTTAAAAGACGAGATAGACAAAAACTTGATAACACAAAAAATTTAGATGTTAAAGTACAAGGCATGTTTCATGAATTTATTTTCGTGGAGTTAACGGTTCACGACATATTCCTTACTATTGGTGTTATATTTAAATTACTTGTACTTTTATCAAAAGGCTAGTCGTCCTTCATTTTTCACCTTTTTCTACTGGACAAGTTAAAATAATCTACTATCAAATTCAATCGCATACTGAAGGCTTTTAAGAGATTTGGATACTCTTTTAGCATTTGCAAAATAATAGAAATGAAATTGTAGATGAGTAAACAAATCGGCATTCGCCTACCGACCTGGAAAACCCAAGAAACGGTCAAGGTCAGAGTGGACGGTCAAAAGGAATGGAGCCGAGATCCTCCCGAATACGAGCACAACACGTTACCACGGAACCATTTCTTTCGGTTTACGCACCTAACAAAGACAACAGTAATAGTTCTTTACGTATATATGAAAGTCAGTTTTAGGACGTGTTAAGGCTAAGAAAGGAATTACAAAAGGTGTTCTGAAAGAACAGTTTATTGATTGTAATTTATCTATCGAATATTTAAATAAATCCGTTCAGTGTATTGATGTAACACATATTGCAGAAAAGCGAACATTTACATAGTTCTGGATACTGCAAAAGTAAATTTGAAATAATGTCAAGAGATTTTAGTTACAAAATTGAGAGTTACAATTGAAGTTGTAAGTTCTGAAATTGAAGATTATGATCCAGATTGAGAAATAATTCTGCAATTGTCGCAAAAGTTCAGGCAAACACAAAACAGAATTATAATATTTCAAATTTTAACTCCTGTTCCAAAAATTGGTAATGAAAAAAATGGAAAATGAATTCCTCAGTAGCAACAGAATGGGTTGGAATCAAAACCTCTAGTGAAAGCAAAAGGGATTCTGACCAACCTGAACAAACAAACAAACAAAAATGCACAAAAATAAAAACAAAACAAACAAAAAACAGGAAAAACGTTAGATTATTAACTTACTGAAAAAGTTGTTTTTTTTTTTTTTTTTTTTTTTTTTTTTTTTTACAATTGTGAAAGTTCCCTACAGACAAAATGGATTCTCTAAATTTGCTGAATTACGCGCCCGCGCTGGTCATCAACATGCTTAATGATAATTGGAGCAAAATTTCAATGTATGGTATCGAATGGTGAATCAATGACTGACTATAAACTATTCCTATCGAAAACAATCTGCATGCCTCAAACTTTAGAGTGTGTTAAATTAAAGGAACAATAAACGAGACAATTGGAAGAAGAAATGATAGAAGGTGTTACATATAGACAATGGGTGTCACTTGACGGATGCAGTTTTGATACAGTTGTGAAAAGTTCTGAAGATTTTGTTGATAGTTTCTGCGAACTGCTTTTAACATTGAAAGCACACTCCTACATAGCTCAACAGCAAAATACATACAACTACCTTAAAGAAAACATTAACTAAATGTAGCCGTAATCAATTTAGTTTTCTCTGAAAACTACTCCTTTGTACTGCAGAATAAGGATCACTCTTTCATTTGAATTCTAATAAAGCAACAATACATCCTTGTGCAGTTTATTACAGAGATTGTATTTATTTCTGAGTATTTCTGACACACAACACAGTAGCTGTATACGTATTCCAAAGAAAACTCATTTCATTCCTAAAGTTCAAAATATTGCCTATTTTACGAAAGATTTTCTACTTTTCTGATGAGTCAGCTGCACAATATAAGAAAAGTACAATTCTCCAAATTTTGTCACCATAAGCAAGATTTTGGAGTGCACCCAGAGTGGCATTTCTATGATATAGCTCATGGTCAAGCCATCTGCTACGTTTTGGGAGGGATCTCGCAACCAGAGCAAGCCTTCAGAGACCTAATGAAGACCAAATAGTGACACCTCTCCAACTTTTCAATTGGAGCAATTTAAACCTTCCTTCAATTGAATTAATTTTTTGCACAAGTCAGAAACACCTTAAAGTAGAAAACTGCTTGAAATCTCACTTTTCAGAAGCAAAAAATGATTCAGGGAACACTCAGATTTCACTGCTTCATTCTATCACCATGCCAAAGTGAAACTGTTACAGAGATGTACTCACTAAATAAATAAAGGTATGTACATAGTACTGGAGGCTCAAAAACGTTATCAATTAATGAAATGACTGCTTTGAGCCGGGTGAATGTGATCAAAGGTAGTGGCTGATTTGTAAACCTTACCGAGGTTTTGATAGTGAATAAGTAACAATCTCTATCTTGGACCAGCACACTCATTTGCGTATTCCACTAAAGAACATACAGTCAAGGTGAAAAGAAGTCAAATTTTAAGCAAGTTCAACCAACAACTGCAACAAGCAGAACTTACACCTCAACTCAAACTGCAATGTCAGCTGCAACCAAAATTCTGGAAACTAGATTAGCTATTAAATTACCTTCTGGAGATAAACTCTCCAACCAACTATGGACTAAATATCCGTAAGTCTTCAAGTTTTAACTATGTTGATTTTGTTTTTCTCATTTTATGTTTGTTATTGCAATAGTTAATATTGACTTTTTTGTTAATTTTTGAGATATTTTAATAATAAAAAGTTATATACATAATGAAAGAAAAATAGGTATTACGGTTATTAGTAGATAAATACATAAGCATTTCTAATGTGTACCAGAAAACAAAAATCCATAAAACAGAACATGCTATTGAGATCCCAAATTCAAAATTTGTAAGAATGATCTTAAAACATCAAAGAAAATATATTTTCTGAAAATGCTTAGTCATATGTTTTTGGAAACCAAATTTTGAATTTTGGAGCCAATAGTTTAAAATTTAAATTTTAATATATCTATTCATATTAAATATCAAATGAAGGTTATAGAATTCTGAGCAAGATGGTTTTTATTTTGTCTCAATATCTCAATCACAGCCTGCGAAAATAAACATTATCAGGGATAGGAAGATCGTACCGATTCCCTTATGCAAAGTAAGAACGATAGGGTTGGCAATACCATGTGGCACTACTTGCGTGAGCAAAGGTCAAAGAAGAGCGCAACCCATTGCTGCAATATAACTATCAATGTGTAACACAGAATCACGTCGGTAGGAAGGAAGGCGTTCGATTAACATCTTTGTTCTACTCAAATGTGAGCAAAATGAATTTGTTTTACAACCATAATAATTTTATAGCAGAGCAAGTATGCATGTACTTATTCAGAAACCGAAGGCAGTTATAGTAAATTGTCAAACGTCTAAGAACAGAACAGCTTCACGGAAACATAATATTGATGCAATTTTGTTCAGAAAGTTAACCACAACTACCACACCGTTATAGTCCAGAGGTTGAGCTGAAACTCTGCGGCATGTAGAACTGTCAAGACGGATCTACTAATCCACGAGCTTCCTACCTGAAATGAAGATGAAAATGAAAAGTGTAAATGAAAAGAATGCAGGGTTCAGTGTGTGTATCGCATACAAGCTGTACTTTTAAATCCCAAAAATGACATTTGCATGGTGATACGCATACATCATGCGAAGTGGAACGAATTTTATCGCATTACAAATCTTGTTCTTCGCAACGTAGAATGAGGTTTTCATTTGAAAGGCTTCAGAAGTACATAAAGCTTTCAGTAATACGGTTGCAGATGCGTAAAGATTTAGTTTAATTCCTAGTTTTGTTTTTACCTGGTAAGAATCTGAAGATATTTAAGAAATTAATTTTATTATTTGGATATTATTTTACATTCGATCAGTAAACATTAAAATTCGTGTTATAATTGCTTGGGTGTTTTCGTAATGTACATATGTAAAGAAGGAAATCAGTCAGTCAGACTTATATATGTAACAATTTTTATGTTGTACATAATGATCTGCTTTTACGAATGTCTCATATGTCATTTTTGCTCTCAGTAAACAGTATTGTTTACTTGACAACACATTTGTTTACCTCTCCCCCCTGCGTTTTTATTAATGACTTGTTTTGATGCGGCGAGATGGTCGGTCGCAACCTAAATACGGAACGGCGAACGGTACGAATTTCCTCTAGCTCTAAGAAGACCAAATATGATTTTTTTTTTTTTTTTTTTTTTCAATTTTTGAACTCTGATAATGCAAACATTAGAAACGAGGAAAATATAAATTTTTAGTTTGAGATCCTCTGACAGAGTACTAAAACATGTGCAGAGTATCAAATAAAAAGAAAACGGCAATGTAAATTACATTGGATCACTTGACATGTGTATGGCCTCCTTGGTAGATGTTGTACTTAAAATATGAAGTTTTGTATTTAACTGATGAGGCGAGTTTTATCCATCTCTTGCGGTTTACCAAGTATGCAAAAGGCATCCACAATGAACAGGGCTCCAGCGAGTATTCCATGAAAATTCAGTTTATGCATTCTATTTTTCATCTAAATATTCTAAATATAGCTTAACCAAAATCAATACACCAATTTTGAAAAAATCCAACATTTTAAAAAATGTTGCATATAAAGGGTAGCTTACGGTACTCATTGAACAGTCAATGACGTAGGATTACATAGCATTTTTGCCATGAAAGGTCCGTAAGTTTTTAACTCATTGTTTGTAATTGTTCCCAATTTTGCATTTTCTATCATTAATTTACATTTTGATGTATTGTACAAACACACACTGCGTGTGTTCCAGTTGAACCTGCCTAAACGCAGTGCTTAGGCCGAAGCTCAGCAAATTTAGAAAAACCTATTTGCATACAAATAAGTATCAGGACTTAAAAAGAGCATAAGCCTCTTTAAGGTTCCATAAAATTAGCCTTTTTGATGTTTTGGTTGTATTTATTAACACAGTCCTTCATTCCAGGATTGGCTTTGCTAACCTCATCATTTTCATAAAAGTCCTGGACTCTTTGAACAACTTCTTTTGGTAAACTTTTACCCAGTTTTGGATTGGGACTTTCCAAAATTCCTTTTTCTTCAAGTAGCCTTCTTGACTGGCGGACCATATAATCAGGTGCATCAAACTCACGCATGATTTTTCTGATGCCCCAAGTTAATTGAATGCAAGTTAAAATCATCTACTCTTTGTTCCTACTTTCAGAATTGGAAAAATGTGTCTTAAGATTTTGAAGAACAGAATCAATTAAAATTTTCTCATCATTTTCTGAATATGATTCGTGTCAGTAGCTGGAAAGGAGGAAGTGAGCCTGACCCAACTTGCAAAAAAAACATGCACAGACATGAACAGTAGGCAAAAAAATTAGGAATTGTACATAGTAGTTGGAGTGGAGGGAGGGATGAGCTTTTTGAACTTCTATGTAAAGAATACTGCAGTGACATGATGAACAATAAATAGTAATATAAGAGTATGACATCATTGTCAATACTATTAATTTTACTGTCAATATTATTTATTGCTTATGATTTTTAATAAAGGATTTAAGCTAAAATGTTTTACATTCATTTTATGCTTTATAAATGTTCACTAAGATTATTCAAGCTATAACTTATATAATAGTCTAATGTTAGAAAATTGTATGTGAGTAATAATATTAATTTAAAAATCTAGTTAAAACGATATTTCACTGAAACTAGTTTTTTATGAACCCACCATAGTACCACCGTCAAAATTGGTGCACGATTTAACAATAGCATAACCTATTTCCTATTCTTTTTAAAATTTTTCAGAATTTTTTCAAAATTTGGATAGTCTAATGTTAGAAAATTGTATGTGAGTAATAATATTAATTTAAAAATCTAGTTAAAACGATATTTCACTGAAACTAGTTTTTTATGAACCCACCATAGTACCACCGTCAAACTTGGTGCACGATTTAACAATAGCATAACCTATTTCCTATTTTTTTAAAACTTTTCAGAATTTTTTCAAAATTTGGATTTAAAATATTATTTTTGTATTTGTATAAAATTTTCTTCACAACCTATAGTGTCATAAATAATATTGAAGGAATTTTAAAATGCTACAAAATGACACATGTATCGTAATTCTAGCTCAATCAGTAGAGGATCTATGATCGTTTAAAAAGTTGGCCGTCATGCAATTTTGAGCGATTTTTGGAAAAAAGTTATATAGCTGTGTTTTGGAAACCGTTTAAAATAAAAAATTGAAATTTGGTATTTTTCTTAGTTTTAACACCTAAGTTTGAGGGTATAAAATTACATCAACATCTGAGATGAGGTAAAATTTTTATTTAAAGTGCGTTCATTTGACAAGATGACGCAAAGTCGTTTAACCATCAATCCTGATAAAGTAGACCACCTTCCAAGGATGCGGGACGAAGACTTTCGAGAAAATTTACCTACATAAAGCAGCCCTCTATTTTCGAAATTTTGTTTCTCGATAGTGTCTTTTAACGATTTCGAATGAGCTACCGTATTTTAAGAATATTTAAAAAAACCAATAAAATTTATATTTTGACTTTTCAGGGAATAGACTCTGAAGCCCTCTTCATTTTTTACGTAATTGTTAAACTTTAAGAACTAGACAGATAGTCGCCTCGAAAAAATGTAGATTTCGATATCTCAAAAAACGAAAAGTGGCTACACCAAACTGGATATTTAAGTTTAGTAACTACTTAGCATGAGACACGGATAATTTTAAAACCTCCCATACTCCAGACCACCCTTTACATGGAAAGGATTCCAGCATTTTTTTATATAAATGGCTGTAGTATGTTGGGCTAAAAATACTTGCAATTTCCTGAAAAGGGAAATCGTCATTCGTTTTTCTTAAATTTTACACCTAGAGGAGCCAAGGTCAACTAATATCAATTTTAATGGCATAGACACCGCTTTTAAGAGATGTGATTATTTCTTCAACCTAGTATATACCCTCATTTCGCTCCTACTTAAAAGGAATTAAGTGAATTGACAATTTCTGTTAATGTATATCTTACAATATGGATTAGATAATAGGAAAATCGTCTTCTCAGGGTAAGAGAAAACCCAAGAATAGTTTATTTGCACTACAAGTATATAAAGTACTGTGACTGGATCTAGCTTAATTATATCAGCAAATCAGTGACAGAGAGAGAGAGAGAGAGTGAGTGTGTGTGTGAGAGAGAGAGAGAGAGAGAGAGAGAGAGAGAGAGAATGCAAGTGTGTGATTATTATTGAGATATAATATGTCTGGTACCGACAACAAAAATGCAGTAAAACACCAATCCTGTTACATAGTTTGAATTTAGTTTGGCATCTTCCAAGGATGCGACATGATTTTTTTTTTTTTTTTTCAAATTCCCCAAACACAAACTACTCTTTACGAAATAATTTCGAATTTTCTTAATTTTGCAAAAATCGGTGTAACGATTTTCATTAAATCTGCGCATTTATGGATATTTAAAATAAATAAGATTTCTAGGGAATAGTCTCTGAAGCCGTAATCATAAGTAGTGACTATTGCATACTAAATCGTAAACGTTGCGACATACAAAAACTTACCTACAAATGTGTATCTCGATAACTCAAAATTGGAAAGACGTTGAAATACCAATTTAGATATTTAAGTCTAGCATCTACTAAGAATCCCTCACGAAGATTTTCAAGAACCCCTCCCCAAATCCCTACTAAACACCCCACTCAAGGAACAAATTTCGAACACTAATTAGTGACATAGTGACTCCAATTTATTTATTTATTTATTTATTTATTTTTTAAATTTTAGACCGCATATATTAAAGATATTGGCATGATAAAGAAAATGCACATCTTTAGTTTTCTGGGAATAGCCTCCTAAGTTCTTTTCAATATCAATATCTTTGCATAACTGTTAAATCACATGAGAGAGAGAGAGAAAGTCTAGGTGCAGAAAGTAAGGGGAATTTTAATAATCCCCCCCCCATTTTTATGTTTTAATTGCATGTCAATATTTCGAATCTGCCGCTCATTTTGGTATAACTTTCACAGAGGTACGTTAATGGTAAATAGTTTCAATATATTGTTCAAAATAATTCTGCGTAGTAGTGTTTTAGGACATTGTACACTCACTTGGTAAAACATCAATAAGTTTTTAAATATTAGTGTTAGAGATGAGTTACATTTTTATGTTGATCGGAAAAATGTACTTTAGCTATTCGCAGCATTGGCATCCCGCTCACGTTTCCTTCACATGAAAGTTTCGAAGTACTGCCAAGTTGTGTTTGAAAGTTAGGTTACATTTTTTTAATGTTATGTTTCTGAAAAAGTAAAATTGACTACACAAATGCCCCATTCTCAGAAACAAATTGACACTAAGGGCTGAAATCTTTACCTCACAATTTCACCTAAGTAAGCTTTATTTTAACGAAAAATCTTTTATGAATATGGATTAGCAATTTTTTAAAAAATTAAAAATCATTTTTCAATAAAATTGTAAGAGCTTTATTAAAACACCATACCTTTTCTTCTAATCAACAGAAATATTCTATTGTTCATCAATGAACAGTAAGAGTTTTTGCTGAATATATCTTGAAAATTTTAGCTCCATATTTTAAATAGCTTAACATTGGCAATAAAGCGCATTTCGACTCCCCTTAAAACCCACAATTTACATAATGAATGTGTTTTTCTAGAGCTAGCGATTTTCAACATATTCTTGCTATTTATTGTGTGTGTGTGTGTGTGTGTGTGTGTGTGTGTGTGTGTGTGTGTGTAGGAGAGAGATATAAATCAATATCTAGTAAACGAGATAAAAAAGACAATCTAGATATTTAAGTTATCCAAGGATTCTGCATGAAATTAATAAAAAAAAATCCCACATCCCCATACTATCCTCTACATAAAACAAATTTCGAATATTTTAATTTTTCAATAAAAGACTCCAACAATTTTCTTTCAATTACTGTATATAAGAGATATGTACACCTACACTACAAATAAAATTGACATTTTGTGTTTTCTGGGAATAGCCTCTGAAGTCCTCCGCATTCAGAATCACATTTGCATAATTGCTAAACGCTAATACTTCTTTAAAAAAAAAACGGTTCCTATCTCCCTGAAACACACAATTTTTGACATTTCTTTTTCAGCTAACAAAATCAGACATACTTCTTACAACTGGTGTTTGGTTTTAAAGTATTTACAATGTTTCTCTAGTGTGAAATTGTAAATCGTTTTTGTTTTTTATTTACTCCTAGACAAGCGAAGATAAGCTAATACCAATATCAGTGAAAAGCGATTTTTTAAAAGTTTTTGACTAATCTATTAGCCTAGTACAATCCCTTATTCAGATTCTATTTATAAGAAACTAGTAATTTGAAATTTCTTTTAATGTATATCTTTTTTCGTATGAAGTAGACTGACGAATAATCAAGTAACAATTTGTGTGGTTGGTGTACAGGTCGATGTCTTATGAATGGAGCACATTTGATCTTTAGATAATGGTAGAGAGAGAGAAGAGAAGAGAGAGTAGAGAGAGAGTAGAGAGAAGAGAAGAGAGAGTAGAGAGAGGAGAGAGAGAGGAGAGAGAGAGGAGAGAGAGAGAAGAGAGAGAGAGGAGAGGGAGATGAGATGGAGAAGAGAGAGACGAGAAACAGAAGAGAGAGCACGATAACTCAGGAACGTAAATTATGTTAAATACCATTCTTGAAATGTATGTAGAACATTCTCCAAGGATGCGACATAAAGACCTTAAAAGAAAAAAAAATGAACCAAAACAACCCTTTTCTACACTCCGTTTTTTGAAATAATGTCCCTTAACGCTTTGTTTGAACTGCCGTATTTTAAGAATACTTACTGACGATTAAAATGTATATCTTCAAGTTTCAGCGGAAGGCCTCTAAAGCCCTCTATTCTATTGCATAACTGCTAAACCGTAAGAGACAGACAACAATTTGCCTCTCAAAAAAGTACATCTCGACAGATCATAAAGGAAATATCGGTAACAATGCAAACTTGATATTCGAGTTTAGCATGTAACAGGGATAAGGCTGAAAATTTTCAAAAAAATTCCCCTACCCCATTCTACCATTTACATGGAAAGTTTGTAAAAATGTTGATAAAATGGTTTCAATGATTTTAATTCCAAAAAACTTATACATTTCTCAAAATGGAAATCATATGTTTGGCTTTTCTTTAAGCCCTGGAAAAGAGAAGATCACCTAATATAAAATTCAATAGCATAACGATAGCTTTTAAAAGATTTGAATGTCGCCTTAGCAGTACATATATTCCCTTATTGCGTTTCTGTGTAAAGCGTACTAAATAAATTGAAAATTTCTGCTTATGTATATATCCAAAATATGAATTACGACGATAAGCCTCAGTACGAATGGTTTACTTGCTCCTGATGTAGGGAAGTCACGTCAGTAGAATTTAGGAATAGGTCAGCGAGTGGGTGTGTGTATTTAACAGAGTCAAACCGATAGATATAGTTACATAGATCTATAGATATGATGTATGTGCCATGGAGAGAGAACATGATATTTCGTAAAGGGGCGGGAAAAACACCAATCTTTATATTTTAGTTGGCATTTTCCAAGCATTCTACATGAAGTTGTTACATTGAAAAAGAAAGTTCTCCCGACACAATCAACCTTTTACATGGAACAATTTTCGATGTTTAAAATGTTTGTAGAGTTAGCGATTCCCAACATATTCCTTGCTATTGGTTGTGAGTGAGTGA
Source organism: Hymenopus coronatus (assembly GCA_030762935.1). Classification (NCBI taxonomy): domain Eukaryota; kingdom Metazoa; phylum Arthropoda; class Insecta; order Mantodea; family Hymenopodidae; genus Hymenopus; species Hymenopus coronatus. The sequence continues at coordinate 459,461,542 of CM060900.1, read as the reverse complement.
GTCAGAGTGAGAGAGAGAGAGAGAGAGAGAGAGAGAGAGAACATGGTTACTAAAAAACGAACAGTATATTAAATATTAGCCTTAAAATTTAATTTGCCGGTCTTATAAGTATACCACAGGAAATTTTCAAGAATATTTCCACTACCCAAAGCAACCTTTATAGGGAACAATATTCGAAATTTGACTTTCGACAAAATGACTCCAACGGTTTTATTTAAACCACAGCACAGTCCACTTTATTCGGAACCACGTAAGCGTAACGGGTAAAACATTAGAGATGCACAAAAAATGCTTAAAAAAAAAAAAAAAACAACAGATATTGTAAAAGTACACAATTATTTCGCATGTATTCATCTTTGTAGGCCTAACGATTTCTAACATATTCCTTGCTGTTGGTTTGAAACTTAAAACATTTCTATTTTTCTCTAAACGGAAATCATCATCCGGTTTTCCTCATGGAGCAGCAAAGATAAAATAATATATCATTTACAACGCGGTAATATCAGTTAGAAAGGAAAGGTATTCCATGTAAAGGGTAGTTTGTATTAAGGAAACTTTTAAAAATTCTTATGTAGCATCCTTAGAAGTTGGCCAACTAAATATCAAGATTGGTACTTTACCGGCCTTTTGTTGTACAAGATATCATGCTATCTCTCTCATGCTTCAACCCAAATTTCAAGACACACACACTCTCTCACTCTGTCATTATCTCGCTCACTCACTCTCTCTATCCCTATCCCACTCTGTCATCTCTCTATTTCCCTCGCTCTCTCTCTCTCTCTCTCTCCCTCTCTCTCTCTCTCTCCTTCTCTCGCGCTGATGTTCAAATGACTATACCTGCTTGTGCTGCAAACGAACTACACCTATCTAGCTCATATTAACCAGATATACCAACATTAACAGACATTGACATTTTACATAGTTCCTTTTAAATAGAAGAGATGTACGGGAATACAATACCTAGGCTAAAGGAATAGTCAAATCTTATAAATATTGTCTCTGTGTGTTTTAAATTTTATATTTGGTTAACCTTGCTTCTCCAAGAGTAAAGCAAACCAAAACTAGATATTGATTTCCCTTCTGAGAAGAGTAGAAGTATTATAAAATTAATATGCCAATTGTAAGGAATGTCAGGAATTGTGTGAATGTCTTACATTTTTCAGTTATGCTGAAGAGATGCCAAATAAACTGGACTTCAAAGACTATTCCAACAAAATTGATCACATACATTTTTATTTCCCATGTAAATATTTAATATGACATGGTATAAACAAAATTGATATTGATTTTACCGAAAGTCAAAAATTTTTAGTATTGTTCCATATTGTTGGTTTGGATCGGCGAAATATTCTTGGAAAACTTCCTGTGGCATAATTGTAAGATGCTCAAATTAAATTTTAAGACCCATATTTATTAGACACTTCGCTTTTGGGTAATCATGCTCTCTCTCTCTCTCTCTCTCTCTCTCTCTCTCTCTCTCTCTCTCTCTCTCTCTCTCTCTAAATTCACTCCCAAAATCAATAGCAAGGAAAATGTCAGGAAAGGTTAATTCTACAAACATATTAAATTTAGTAAATTATTCCATGTTTCTGTGGGGAGATTTTTTTTAATATCCTCATGTAAAATCCTTAGAAGATGCTAATTAAAATATAAAGATTACCGTTTTACAAGCCCTTGGTTTGCGAGACATCTCTCTCCCTCTCTCTCTCTCTCTCTCTGTCTGTCAGTCAGTCAGTCTTTCTGTCTGTCTGTCTTGTCTTGTCTCTCTCTCACTCTCTCTGCCACACACATTACATCCATCCGCCTCGTATCTCTATCTCACACACGGTCATAAAATGGAAGTGTTCCATTCACATGATTTTATCTACTTGTACAGCAAACACACCATTCGTTCTGGGGCTTACTCTCCTAATTCATGTTTTGAATATATGTATACAAAGCAAAAATTGCCAATTTATATAGTACCCTTTGGGTATAAATAGAATAAGGTAATACACCTCACTAAGAGAATTCTCAAGAGTTTTAAAAGCTGTCCCTGTGCTAATTGCGGCCGGAACGGGTTCCGGGTTCGTAACCCGCAAGCAGGTTTTGGCTATTAGGAATGGTGTGGATATGTGGGTGCCCTAGCTCAGGATTTTGTTGGCATGGAATCTCTGTTCAGGTGTGGTAAGACAAGCGATTTTCTTCAAGTTTCAGATTATTGAACTCATTTATTCATTTAGTTCGGCCTTTTTTGCCGTCAAACACAATTACTCCTACGCTTTACGCGACCGCGCCTCTCATTCCTTATCATGTTTGTGCGTTTGCTGGTGCATCAAATAAATACTGTTTCTATCGCAGCCGGATGCAACCCGTTCATTTCTATCGCGGACTCAGGTATCACGTCTTAGCTCCTCGAATGTTCTATGCCAAGTGTCAAAGTGTCGTTTGACCAGCAAGAGAATTGTTTCTATTTTCCTTGTTATGTCACCCTCGGGGAGTGTAATCTCATCCCTTCAGTTCAATGTTCTACCTTTAACGGTACTATCCTACCTGAATCGCTCGTCAGCTCGTGACAACTGTTTCTCCTTGGTTTCTTAAACGTGTTTTATATTTCTTCCCAAGTAATTATGAGACTGGAGTACAGGAGCTATTTTGAAAATTCTCGTGATCCATCCTTGTCAGATGCTGAACACGAATATCCAGGTTATATTGTAACCGATGTTTTCTTTGTGATATAACGAGATATACATTCTTTGTGATGCAAATCTTTGTGTATCTCTTACAGTTTAGCAGTAATGCAAAAGATTAAAGAGGGCTTCAGAGGTTATCCCCTGAAACTTAAAGATATGCATTTTATTCGCTACGCACCTATCTTTAGAAGACATCAGTTAAATCAACTAGTTTAGATAAGTTATGCGAAAAACAGATTTAAGATGTTCCAAGTAAAGGGTTGTTTTGGGCGATGTCTTTTCTTGAAAGTCTTCATGTGCAACCCTGGAAGGTGTTGCACTTAAATTTCAAGATCTGTATTCAACAGACTTTATGTTTATCGTCTCTCTCTCTCTCTCTCTCTCTCTCTCTCTCTCATTCACTCGCAAACACTGACATTTATGTAAAGTCGAATGTGTTCCATTCACATGGCATTATCTACCTGTACTACAACCATACAATTCTTAGAGAGGATTATTCGTCTACCAGCTTCTTGCAAAAAAAAATATATACACACACATACATTAATATGAATTTCAAATTACGAGTTTCTTGTAAGTAGAAGCGAAATAATAGATTTTACCCGGCAAAAGTGCTACTTGAATATTTTTAAAAATATCACTATTGACTGGCATTGGTATTACCTTATCTCTGCTTGTCGACGAGTAAATAAAATAAAAAACGAATGACGATTTCACACTAATGAAACATGGACAGGACTGTAAAACCAAGTCATTTGTAACAAATACGTAGGAAAGTGTTAACGCAAAAAGATCATGACACATGTATGTTTTAAGGCGATAGGTACATTTATTTCTTTTTATCGAAAATTCTGAGCTTCAAACTCAAGATAGTCATTTTATTTGTAATGTGTGTATATATATATATATATATATATATATATATATGTGTGTGTGTGTGTGTGTGTGTGTGAGTGTGTGTGTGCATACGGTTAAAGAAAGTTTTTGGAGTCTTTTAATGGAAAATCAAAATATTCGGAAATCTTTCTACGTATACAGTAGTATTGGGATGTGGGAAGCTTTTGATTAACTGCATGTAGAATCCTTGGAAGATGCCAAACTTACATACCGAATTTTCGTTTACCAGATATCCCCCCCCCCCGTAATCACTCTCAACTCACTCTAGCACACCGTTTTCTAATCATGGAACGGGTTCATTTCGCATAAGTTTTTTTTTATTATTTGTGCCACATACAAGTTATTTTTTACAGAGGAATGGTCTTCTATCTGATCCATACCTATTAACGAGATATAGATATATTTACAAAAATTGTCAATCTTTTACGCTTGGGTGAAATAAAAGAATACGTTAAGCTAAAGGTATAATCAAAACTTTTAAACGCTGTTGATATGCGACAGAGCTTGTTATTAGTTAGCTTTGATTGTCCAGGAGTAAAACTAAAAGAAAAAAAAATATTTCCCTTTTAAGAAAAATATACGAGGGTCGGCTGATAAGTCGCGGGCGTCTCAATGAAAACAGTATTTAATTGTTTTTCTTGGTTTATTACTCAACATAATCCCCAGAAAGGCTAATATATATGCCATATAGGTGTTCTAATTTGATTAAATCATCTCTGTAGTGCGGTTTATCAAGTTCCTCAAAATAGATGTTTAACGCATTAATGACTTCCTCGTTGCTGCGAAATCTTCGTCCTCCAAGAAATTATTTGAGATTTGGGAACAGGTGGTAGTCACTGGGTGCTAGTTCTGGCGAATAGGGTGGATGATCACGCAATTCGAACCTTAATTCACACATTTTTCTTATTGCAATGACTGAACAATGGGCCGGAGCATTGTCGTGTTGAAACAATTTTTTTTTTTTTTTTTTTGTCAAATTATGTCTTTTTCACCTCATCATTCAAACTTTGCAGTAAAAATGAAATGGAGTTTTATTCATGGACGCTCGTTAACTACTATGGTTCTCTGCGTGAGATTCTAAAATGGGCTTAATTTTCCACAGAGGCTTCTCTATCAGGCGTGAGGTTCTCTTACGTGCCGTAAATCCACGACACGGGATCAACGGCTTTATTTCCTTTCAAAGAAAGCCATGCTAAAGATTTTTACGCCCGAAAAAATCCATCGTCCACTGCATTAAACTATGGACTGTTCCTGATTGTGGCACATTACTAGGCTGGAAACTACATCTAGACTCCCGTTCTACAACAATGATGGGTGCCATTATTGGCACTATATATATATAATCCATTCAAGGCGAGATTTGCACGAAGATGAGCTAAATCACCTTCAAGATTTTCAAGATACAATAATAGGCATGCATCGAATGTCTGCAGTTGCTCAAAAAGCTAATCTACCTTTTAATCTAAACCCATGTAGATGGTATAGCAAAAGAAAGGCTCGTGTGCAAGCAAACGAATACCTATACCTCGTAATCGAAATTCAAAGCCAGCAAGCCAACCTAAATACATCAGTAGTTGGCGCTATCCGTGCTTGGGTAGCAGCATAATGCTTTTTTAAAAACTTCCGCTGCGCGCTATATGCCCTTCTTGCACGCAAATTGCTCAAGGTCACGAACTTAAATAACATCTTCTCGCGAACTTCAGTATATGAAGTTAGCATGATAATCATTACACCACGGCGACTCTTTGCAGTAAGCAGTAAGCTTGCGTAGTAGTCACAAGTGATACTTTTACCCTTTTCCAAGTAATAAATAAAAATAATTCCCTGTGCATCCCAGAAAACACTTGCCATAACCTTGTTAACTGACAAAATTGACTTTACTGTTTTTGGAGTTGGTTCACTAGGCGCAATTCACTGTTTTGACTGTTATATACTTTCTGGAGTGTAGTGATGTATCCAGTTTCATCCACGGTAATAAGCCGCATCAAAAATTCACTGGGATTTTTACGGTAGTGTTCCACATTCTTAACAATTTTTCTTTGCAAATTTTGGTCAGGTGTCAACAGACGCTGCACCCATCTTGCACAGACCTTGCAAAAGCCCAAAACATTATTTAAAATATTACCTGCACGTTCTTTTGATATGTTTACAGCCTCTGCCATCTCAAACAACTTTAATCTGTGGTCTTCCAATACTAAACAATGAAATGTTTCAACGATCTCTAGAGTTGTCACTTCTACAGGACGTCCAGAACGAGGCTCATCAGTAGTACTCGTACGTCCCATTTTAAACTCTGCATCCCACCTTTTAATCATTGAATATGAACTGTGCATTTCCTCCTTGACTTCTTTAGACGTTAAGCATTTCAAATCTAAGTATTTAATCACTGTTCGCTTTTCCAAATCCTTCATTTTCGTGAAAACTCTAAAGTTGTCTTGTTTAAAATGCTGTCATTCGAAAACTAAACAAGCTAGCTAGTAACCTGTAACTATGGATGCAAGCTAGTCTAGAGTTAAACTATACGATGCTACCGTCTAACTGGACTAGTGTTAGGTCCGGGACTTAACAGCCGACCTTAGTACGTATTCAAATTTTAAACAGCAAGGAATATTTCGCAAATCGGAAGGCCTACATACAGTGTATGCTTTAAAGACATTCTGATTTTTTGTCTATCTCTTACAGTTTACAGTTTTACAAAAGTGATTCTGAAGAGATCTTAGGGCCGCGCCGTGGCTGAGTTGTTAGACCATTCGCCTCTCACCTAGACGGCCCGGGTTTGATCCCAAGCAACAGCATGTGAGATTTGTGGTGGACAAAGCGGCGGTGGGGTGGGTTTTCTCCGGGTTCTCTAGTTTCCCCCGCCATCGCATTCCACCGGTGCTCCATCTTCATTCATGTATCACCAGTGTCACCGCCTGCGGTGCCATAAGTAGTTAAAGCGGTCGTTAAACACTACCAAAAAGAGACCTTAAGAAGCTATTCCCAGATAACACACAAACGCACACAAATTATTCCTCATTTAAATATTACTGATATGCCATAATTTAAACAAATCCGTTAGAGTCATTTTGCCAAAAACAAAAGTTTTAGAAAATTGTTCACTATAAAAGTTGCTTTTTCTTGGGGACATTTTCTTGATAAGCTTCGTGTGGTAACCTGGAAGACATCTAATTTAAATTTTACTGTTAATATTCATAATTTCCCCTTTTTCTTAATGATGCACTCTCTCTAGCTCCCTCTCCTTCCTGCCCCCTCCCAAAACATCCCATCCCCCACCCCTCTCCCTCTCTCATACTCCTACTTAACAAATAATACTGAATATGTCGAAAATAGTTATAAATATAACAATTTTAAGTTTCGAAAATTGTTCCATGTAAAGTTTAGTTTACTAGGGAGAAAAAATATATTTTTTGTTTTTATTTTGTATATAACTAGTATTTTGTCTGCGAGGTATTATGTTCTCTATTTCCCTGTCACACCTACCCACTCACCGAAAAACCAACTGTACCTAACCTATTTACCTACCCCACCACCTGCCGAACTTAAGTATCAAGATTTATAATGAACCGACTTTTGGTTTAAGATATAACGAGATCTAGATTATTTGGCAGGCAATTTTCGTATATCTCTTACCGTATACCAGTTATGCAACAGTCACCACGAAAAAAGAGAGTTTCAGAAGCTATTTCCTAAACATTAAAGTTCTACATTTCATTTGTCATGCAAATATAATTAAACTGCGGTTGTTTAATCAAAATAGCTAAAACCAACTTTCACAAATTAAAACATTTCGAGAATTTTTAAAACTTCATACAGTATCTGTGGAGAATGACAAGCATAAATATTAAGATTGGCATTTTACGATCTTTTCGTTGACAGAATATTGTGCGCTCTCTCTCTCTCTCTCTCTCTCTCTCTCTCTCTCTCTCTCTCTCTCTCTCTCTCTCTCTCTCTCTCTCTCTGTCTCTGTCTCTGTCTCTGTCTCTGTCTCTCTCTATCTATCTCTCTCTTTCTGTCATACGCACGCGCGGGCAGTGATCTGTAAATGACTATAGGTATCTAATAATGCTGCAAACAAACTATTGCGATCCAACCCATATTAACCAGACATATTTCATTAACAGATATTGACAATTTACTTAGTTCCTTTTAAGTAGAAGCGAAGTAAGGGAATACACTAGGCTAAAGGGATATTAAGGTATTCTAAATGCTGTCGGTGTCTGTTTTAAATGTTATATTTAGTTATCTTTGCTTCTCCAAGGGTAAAGCAAAAGAAAATTGGATGATGATTTTCCTTCTGAGAAGAGTAGAAGTATTATAAAATTCATATACCAATAGCAAGGAATGTTGGTAATTGTGTGACTAACGAGATGTATATTTTTCTTTTTTGTTGTAATCTTTGCCCTTTTCTTATATTTTTCGGTAAGTTGAAGTGATGCCAAATAAACTGGACTTCAAAGACTATTTCAAGAAAATTGATCACATGCATTTTTATTTCTCATGTCAATTTTAATGACATGCTATAAACAAAATTGCTAGAGCCATTACACCAAAATTCATAATATTCGAGTATTGTTTCATATAAAGTTAGCTTTATATCGCGGAAATATTCTTGAAAACTTCCTGTGGCATGTTTGTAAGATGCACAAATTAAATTTTAAGACAAGTATTTAATAGACTTTTCGCTTTTGAGTGATCATGTTCTATCTCTCCCATACATTAAAAAACCAATAGCAAAAAAAATAAATAAATAAAAAATGTCGGAAATGGTAAATTCCACAAGCATCCTAAATTTAGTAAATTATTCTATTTAACGGGTAGTTTATGTGGGGAGATATTTTTAATATCCTTTTGTAGAATCATTAGAAGATGCTAACTAAAATATAAGGACTAGTGTTTTACAAATCCTTTGTTTAGGAGATATCAGGCGCGCACACACACACTCCCTCCCTCTATCTCTATCTCTCTCTCCTTCACACATTCCATCCATCCATCAATCTGCCTCGTATCTCTATCTCACACACCCGCTATCCTGGTCATAAAATTGGAAGTGTTCCATTCACATGATTTTTATCTACTTGTACAGCAAACACACCATTCGTTCTAGGGTTTATTCTCCTAATTCATGTTTTGAATATATGCATACAAAGCAAAAATTGCCAATTTATTCAGCACCCTTTGGTTCTAAGCGTAATATACTATACTAAGAGAATCCTTCAAGTGTTTTATGAGCTGTCGCTGTGCTAATGAATCAGGTGATACTCGCTTTTCCAGTAGTAAAACAGAAGCAAAAGATATGATGATAATCATTTTGAGAAAGGTATAAGTATTTCAAAATTCAAATCATTGGAGCCATGCTATCAACCTTTTCAAGGATTTTCCCAAGTAATTGTGAGACTGGCGTGGAGGAGTTATTTTGAAAAGTTTGGTGATCCATCCTTCTTAGATGCTAAACTCGAATATCCAGGTTGCATTGTAACCGATTTTTACTTTGTAAATATATCCAGATGCACATTTTTTGTGATGGAAATCTTTGTACAGTTTTGCAGGATACAAAAGAATAAAGAGGACTTCAGAGGTTATCCCCTGAAACTTAAGGTATACATTTTATTGCTATAACCAATGCATAGTTAACATTTAGCAATGAACCTAAAGGAAGATGCTTCTTTAAAACTGTAACATTATAGCTTAGGCTCTCTACATAGTGATACTGTAACACCAGAATTTGCAGACTTATCATCGGGGAAGTCTAGTCCTCTTAATCGCTTACTAGATACACCAGGCCTGGACATGTATGCGCATATCCACTGTGAGTGTCTTTGTTTACGAAAACTGCTTAATCATTTGGCCGCTGAAGCAAATTTCTGGAGATATCACAATTGGTGTATATTTTCTATACTGTCTCCTTCATAAACTCGAAAAATCAGCTGGTCAATCACTAACAAAACTTTAAAGAATAAATATTATATAGGCTGTAGTGATATATGTGCAGATAATTATATTGACAATTAGGGGCAATGTAAAGAAATTGTTACTGTAATACTTTCTTCATTTGCGGATTTCTAATTTTATTTATTAATAATACAATGTTTGCAGGTTGATTAGTATTTCAAAGTAAACCTTACACATACAAGCAATACGTGTTTATCTACCCGAGTGCGCGGGGTGGTAAGCGTAACGCAGAGTGAGTGAGCTCCGCTCTAACGAATACTCTATCAGAAATGATTTCCAATGCATTCTACAAGGCCAATGCCCTCTGATTAACTAGGTCAGCAGGTCATGATTGAGGTGTGAACTTGTGAAGCAAATCGGATAATCTATATTGAAAGGCGTTGTTCAACTCACGGCGAAGTTATGATCATGCGAAAGACATCAGGTAGTGAACTACGTTATTGAGCTGTAGTTAGACGAAGAGAAATAAAAAACTAACAAATCGAAATGAGTACATATTCAGGTACCACTTATTAAAACATTTGTATCTGTATTTGTATCTGTACATTTGTATCTAACGCTCTGTAGGTTAAGAGAGTACACGTTGATCAATTTTATATCCGTGCGTGTATTTTAACTTCAGAAACTATTCCAGCACCTACACGGGTAGCAGAGAGCCTTAAGACATGACTAGTGAACGGGAAGTTCGCTGTTAAACTCTAGAGAGAACCCTTCTTCTTGAACAAGGTTTTTTACCGGGTTCCCTCAATCCTCATAACTAGAAATGTCGGGGAAGAGGCCCCTAAGGTTAGTCCTGGAACGTTCCGTCCAAAAATGTCCATTTATTTAATTCCATTATACCCATATCACCACCTGTGGTGCCGTATGAAGTACAAGCGGGCGTTAAATTCTATTCGCAAGCTATTCCACCAATATTGATTGATATTTACTTTATCCAATATACTTATCGAGCTTGATGGCTCACGCGTTTCGTCTGGGACTGCCATTCGGAAAATCGTGGATTGGATTCCCCGCGGCCGACTCCTTTAAGCCATGGGTTCTTTAAGAGATTTTCCCGGGTAACTAGGTGAATGCTGGGAAGTTTCTTTATTTCCCAGAAATTGCTGTCCCTTCATTTCATCTCCGTTTCCTACAAACCGGTTTCTTTCAGGGATGCAAGTGACGGCGACGACTGTGTTAGTGTCGCCCTTCCGTGGGGGTGACTCTGCATTAGAAATGCAGCCCTCGGCGGAGGGATGGCGCTTTTAGATGACTGTAGACTCAGGAGGTTCGCTCGGACCTGAGGCACGGGCCCCTAGTGCTCCCCGCGACGAGATGAACAGTTTGGAAACTCTCCACGGTGGCTCCCTCCTTGTCCGTAATCAGCCGCCCAGAATAATGATGATAGTTAAGAACTGCTGCTTGTATAAACATGATTAGCTATTCTGTACAGACGGATAATAATTACGTTTATATAATGATAACTACAACACAGCATTAGTTAGTTGTGCTTTTGTTATGTTTGCTGCTGACTCGGAAATTGCCTACAGACAATACAAGCTTGCATCGGTGTGCACAGTATTTCAACCGGAACTTTTAGCCTTAAAGGAAGCAATTGATTGGAGTGTAGATAATCTACAGAATCGAAGTGATTCCCAAGCTGCACTTGAAGCAATTAATGATAAATATAATCTAAGTCCTATTATTGCGGTCTATATCAGAATTACCATTACAAAAAAAAATATATATATATATATATATATATATATATATATATATATTTGTGCTGGGTACGTGGTCATACCGGAAATGTAGGCAATGAAAGAGCTGATGAACTTGCAAGGGCAGCCGCTAAATTAGTTACAAAGTATCAAAGTATACAAAATGCTCATTATCGTTGGTAAAGAACACTTTAAAAAAAGACATGCTTAACATGTGGAACTCAATATGGCAAAAAAAAAAAAAAAAATATTAATGGTATTTCTCCAAAACAGATGTTCTTTCCCAAAATTCAAGATAGAATAGATATAAACCATTTTAGGCTACATTTACAATGATATAATTCATGACAGGACACGGAAAGTTTGATCATATCTTGAACGACTTAAAATAGTGAGTCAAAACAGTACCACGTGTGACTGTTCACATACAATACAGAATGTTAATCGGTTACTCTTTGACTGTCCATTACACGAAAGGAAACAGCTCAGATTAATAATGCACTTAGACTTCTGTAATAAAGCTTTCATTCCACCTTTAAACATTATTAGAAAACCGTTTTGTTACTCAGAATTTAAAATATTTGCCAATAACATATACCATTCATTATAAACAATTACCTAAATTTCCCCATATATTAAAGTTACTTGATAAGTAATGCAAGTAACTATTTTATTATTCCAATGAATATGTTCCTATTTTTATTATCTGTAAATTTACATTAATTCCTTTGTTGTGGCATTATACTTAATGTTGGTTTCAATTTTTAAGTACTTATACTTTTCTCAAAAGGACGTCGTCTTTCGTTTTCCTCTTTTTTAATCCTGTACAACCGAATATAATCTAATAGCAAATAAGAATAGATCAAAAACGCTTTTTAGAATAGGGGCAGTGGCGGAGTCTGTGTGTGACGTAGGGTGGAAGGAGGTGGAGAGAGTGAGATAACCTAAGAACCAAAATTCACTTACACACCAATCTTATTACAATAATGCGAATTGAAGATTTTAGAGAAAATTCTCTAAACTAAATTAACTTTTAAAAGTTTTGGAATTTTGGATTTTAGGAAAAACGATTCTGATTAAAACCACCACATTTTCAGGATGTTTATGTAGCAAACCAATTGCATACCTGACATTTTCTGGGAAGAGCTTCTGAAGATTTCGATTCGGAATCATTTTCCAAAAGCGGTTATACTTAACAGAACTTGCTGTACAAAAAATCTACAACTCATTCAAGCGCACTATCTCTTTCCTGAACATTTCTGACATATTCCTACTGATTTATATGGTTCTCTCAAAAGGAAAATTGCGAGAAAAAAAAATCAAGAAAATTACCCCAATCAAACACATCTTTACATGGAACGATTTGCAGTACTGGTTGATGAAGTCGTGTGAATGGAACACATGAGATTTTAGAGAATGGCCAGTCTGTGGTTTCTGAGTCTGTACACGGAGACAAACAGAGCGCCTTAACTCAAAAACGAAAAGTCAATTAAATACACCTTATATTATTTCCGTTCATCAGCTTCCAAGAATGCGACATTCACATTTTCAAGGAAACTCCTCCTATCGCTAACTAATTCCTCTTTACAAACTAATTCCTCTTTACAAACTAATATATCTGTACAAACTAACGTCTCTTTACAACCTAACATCTCTTTACAAACTAACATTTCTTTACACATAAGATTTTCAGAACGTTATTTTATTCAAAAATGGCTCAAACGATATTTATTAACAACCTTATATTGCATATATTTACCGTAAAATAAACTGTATATCTTGACCTTTTTGGTAATAACCTCTGCAGAGCTCTTCATTCGGAATCACTTTTGCATAGCCTCTTAAAACTAAGAAATTGCCAAATCTTGCTATACTAAAGCTCTAAGATCTCGTTACAGCACATATTTCTTTTCTGAATTTATTTTTGTACAGTTAGCGGCTAACGACGTATTCCTTGCTATTAGTTTCCATTTAAAAAAAAACTTATACTTTTTTCGTCATTCGTGTTCATCTTTTTTACTTCTGGACAAGCAAGTATTACAAATTAGCAAATAAATGGCATAGCGAAAGATTTCAATGGATTTGACTATCCTGCTACCTACTGTATTCCCGTAAATACTCCTCTGCTAATAAGGAATAAAATAACTTGATAATTACTACTAATGTTCATTTCGTTGGCATGATTTAGACAACAGTAATTCTCCTTGAGATTAGTTATTTAGCAGTACAGGCAGAAGTCATATGAGTAGCACACAAATCATTTTTAGAAAATGGGCTGTGGGAGCCTGATTTTACCGGGGAGAGAGTGAGGGAGGAAGAGGATGGGAAGAGAGAGAGAGAGGGAGGGAGAAGGTAGAGGGGTAGAGAGAAGGTAGAGGGGAGAGGAAAGTTAGAGTGAGAGAGAGGAAGAGGGGGAAGGGGAGCGAACCAGAGTGCGATAACTCAAAATCTAAAAAGAGGTTAAATACCAATCTTCACATTTGTGTTTAGCATCTTCCAAGAATGCGAAATTATTTTCAAGAAGATCCCCTTAACCAATCACCGCTTTACAGTGAACAATTTTCGCAACAATGGCTTTAACGATTTTGATTGAACTGCCGTATTGAAGGATATTTATGCAACAAATAAAATTAATAGCTAGGGAGTGGCTCCCTGAAGCCCTTTTCATTTTGAATGAGTGTTGCATACCCGGTTAACAGACGAAATAGACAAAAACTCGATAACACAAAAAATTAAGATGTTAAAGTACATGTCATGTTTCATGAATTTCTTTTCGTAGAGTTAACGGTTCACGACATATTCCTTACTATTGGTTTCATATTTAAATGACTTATACTCTTATCAAAAGGCTAGTAGTCCTTCATTCTTCACCTTTTTCTACTGGACAAGTTAAAATAATCTACTATCAAATTCAATCGCATACCGAAGGCTTTTAAGAGATTTGGTTACTCTTTTAGCATTTGCAAAATAATGGAAATGAAATTTTTGATGAGTAAACACCTCGACATTCGCCTACCGACCTGGAAAACCCAAGAAAAGGACAAGGTCACAGTGGACGGTCAAAAGGAATGGAGCCGAGAACCTCCTGAATGCGAGCACAACACGTTAACACGGAACCACGTCTTTCGGTTTACGCACCTAACAAAGGCAATAGTAATAGTTCTTTACGTGTATATGAAAGTCAGTTTTTAGATCGTAATTTATCTATTGAATATTTAAATAAATCCAATCTGTGTATTGATAGTTCTGGATACTGCAAAAGTAAATTTGAAATAATGTCAAAGAATTTAGTTGCAAAATTGATAGGGATTATGACCAACCTGAACATAAAGGAAAAAAAAATTAAAAAAAACAAACAGGAAAAATATTAGATTATTAACTGAAAAAGTATTTTTTTATAATAGTGATGAGGTAAGTAGGGTCATGCCGAGTAAGAAAGATTTTGTGTCCGTAAAAACAATACAAAACACTCGTAATCATGTCCAGAAATGATCAATTCTGAGTAACCTAAAAGAAGCATGTGAAATTGTTCAAAACTAAGTACCCTACAGACAAAATGGATTCTCTAAATTTGCTGAATTACGCATGCGCGCTGGTCGTCAAAAATTGTAATGATAATTGGAGCAAAATTTCAACGTATGGAATCGAATGGTGAATCAATGACTGACTATACACTATTCCTATCGAAAATAATGTGCATGCCTCAAACTCCAGAGTGTAATTTTAATGAATGCAACAGCTGTCAGGGAGTGTTAAATTAAAGGAACAATAAACGAGCCAATTGGAAGAAGAAATGAAGAAAGTGTTGCATAAAGACAATGGGTGTCAGTTGACGGATGCAGTTTTGAGACAGTTGTGAAAAGTTCTGAAGATGATGTTGATAGTTTCTGCGAACAGCTTTTAACAGTGAAAACACACTCCTACATAGCTCAACAACAAAAATATATACAACTGCCTTAAAGAAAACATTAAGTAAATGAAGCCGTAATCGGTTTAGATTTCTCTGAAAGTTATTCCTTTGTACTGCAGGATAAGGCTCAATCTTTCATTTGAATACTAATTGAGCAACAATACATCCCTGTGCAGTTTATTGCAAAGATCAAGATGAAAATAGGCATACAAGTTTATTTATTTCTGAGTACTTCACACAACACAGTAGCTGTATACTTATTCCAAAGAAAACTTATTTCATTCCTAAAGATCAAAATATTGCCTATATTACAAAAGATTTTCTACTTTTCTGATGAGTCAGCTGCACAATAATAGAAAAATACATTTCTCCAAACTGTCTCCATAAGCAAGATTTTGGAGTGGACCTAGAGTGGCATTTCTATGATATACCTCATGGCAAAGCCATTTGCAACCGCTTGGGAGGGGAGACCTTATGAAGACCAAATAATGACACCTCTCCAACTTTTCAATTGGAGCAATTTAAACCTTCCTTCAATTGAATTAATTTTTTACACAAGTCAGAAGCACTTTAAAGTAGAAAACTGTTTCAAATCTCGCTTTTCAGAAGCAAAAATGATTCAGGGAACACTCAGATTTCACTGGTTCATTCTATCACCATGCCAAAGTGAAACTGTTGCAGAGATTAACTCACTGAGTAAATAAAGGTATGCACATAGTACTGTAGGCTCAAAAACGTTATCAATTGATGAAATGACTGCTGAATGTGATCAAAGGTGGTGGCTGATGTGTATACCTTCCCGAAATCTTGATAGTGAATAAGTAACAGTCTCTATCTTGGAACCTCCAGGACTAGCACACTCATTTGTGTATTCCAGTAAAGAAGATACCGTTAAGATGAAAAGAAGCCAAATTTTAATAAGTTCAACCAACAACTGCAACAGGGAGAACTTACACCTTAACTCAAACTGCAATGTCATCTGCAACCAAAATTTTGGAAGCTAGATTAGCTATTAAATTACTTTCTGGAGATAAACTCTAAAAACCAACTATGGACTAAATATCCGTAAGTCTCAAGTTTTAACTATGTTGATTTTGTTTTTCTCGTTTTATGTTTGTTATTGCAATAGGTGGTTAATATTGACTTTTTTTAATCTTTGAGATATTTTAATAATAAACAATTATATACATAATGAAAGAAAAACATAAAGAAAATAGGTATTAAGGTTATTAGTAGATAAATGCATAAGCACTTCTAATGTGTACCAGAAAACAAAAATCCATAAAACAGAGCATTCTATTGTGATCCCAAATTCAAAGTTTGTGAAAAAGATCTTAAAACATCAAAGAACTTTGTCCACCACAAATCCCACATGCGGTCGCTTGGGATCGAACCCCGGCCGTCTAGGTGAAAGGCGAGTTTGTCTAACCACTCGGCCACGGCGCGGCCGATGGATATTTAATGACACTCTCTCTCTCTCTCTCTCTCTCTCTCTCTCTCTCTCTCTCTCTCTCTCTCTCTCTCTCTGTGTCAGTGATGCTTTTCTAAACATCGAAGGTGTTCCTTCAAATAATTGAACACTTGTTCTACAAACTTTTCTTGCACAGGATTAATCTTCATTATAATTCAGGCTTACGAGATATAGACTACTAGAAATCATCAAATTACTTAATTCATTGTAAATAAAAGCGAAATAAGCGAATATACTGGCCTAAAGGGCTGGAGTTAGGTCTTTTCAACGCTATCGCTATGTGATTGCCTCTGATATTAGATATTTGCCTATCCAGCAGTATAAAAACAAAAAATCTGTACAGATAAAGAAAATCATGTGAATGGAACACATTTGACTTTTAAAAAAGTTCACTCTGTATGACTGGGAGGGAGCGAGCGAGAGAGAGAGAGAGAGAGAGAGCACAAAGATATAGGTAGTGGGTTCAATTCAACACACCTATTTTACCTCAAAATCTCAGAGTTTGATGAAATTTTATACTCAAAAGTAGGTGTTAAAACTCTGAAAAATACCAAATTTCATTTTTTTATCTTAAACGGTTTCCAAAATACAGCTATGTAAAATTTCCAAAAATCGCTCAAAATTAAAATAACTACATAATTCAAGTGTTTGATTTTCTCTTCCTCTTTGTAATACATTACAAATGGGTGAACTGTAGTCTGATCAATAGCCATTGATAACTTTGGCCTTCATCTTGTACACCCATGCTGTAGTTTTCTGCAAAATCAAGTTTTACATCATATTCAGATTTAGTCAGTTTTTTTTTCCTTTATCTGATTAAGTATGCGATTTGTTACTTTGCGACAAAATAATGGCGGATTAAGACTGTTAACTTATTGCAGATCAGATTAATAAACTCTGTTGATGGTTTTTGTAATGTTTCCAAAATATCAACTGATATCCACTGCCTAAATGTAATTTTTTCAATGAAAATGATCTTTCTAAGGTTATTTTAATGTCTTTATCTCCTGGACATGATCTACATTCACTCATTGAACAGTCAATTGACGTAATCCTCATCATTTTCATAAAAGTCCTGGACTTTTTGAACAACTTCTTTTGGTAGACTTTTACCCGGTTTTGGATCGGCACTTTCCAAAATTCCCTTTTCTTCAAGTAATCTTCTTGACTGGCGGACCATATAATCAGGTGCATTAAACTCACGCATGATTTTCCTGATGCCCCAAGTTAATGGAATGCAAGTTAAAATGATCTACTCTTTGTTCCTACTTTCAGAATTGGAAAATTGTGTCTTAAGGTTTTGAAGAACAGAATCAATTAAATTTTTCTGATCGTCTTCTGAATATGAGTCGTGTACATTTGATACAGTTTTCTTTTTATTCTGAGTCTATACTTTGGACTTTCCTGGCAGCATAATTTTTTGATTTGATTTTTTTTATAATCAATAGGTGACTCACCTAGTTCTTGTAGATATGTATTTAATGTCTCCCCAATGTGTTTCTGATTGGAAACTGGGATCTGCATCAGAGTCTGGCGCTTTTTCTTCATTTCGACGTATAATGGAAGAAGCATTTCGATGATTTAAAGCTGATATTTCTTTCCGCCAGCTAACACAGCTTGCATTGGTTTCACATCTTCAGTTAAATTAACACAAAAAAACTTATTTAATTTTATTACTAATAAAGACTTGAAAAGTATTTGAGCTCAACTAATTCAAATATTCTCAACTAAAAAAATAATCTGAATATACAAAATAATTGTATTAACACTAGACACACTGGCTTCAACTGTAGATTGAACAGTATCCGAAAGAGTAGCTGGAAAGGAGGAAGTGAGCCTGTCCCAACTTGTAAAAACACATGCACAGATATGAACAGTAGACACAAAAATTAGAAATTGTACATAGTAGTTGGTGTGGAGGGAGGGATGAGCTGTTTGAACTTTTATGTAAAGAATACTGCACATGATGAACAATAAGTAGTAATGTAAGCGTATCACATCATTGTCAATACTATTAATTTTACGGTCTATAGTATTTATTGCTATGATTTTTAATTAAGGATTTAGGCCAATTTGTTTTTCATTCACTTTACGCTTTATAAATGTTCCCTAAAACTATCCTAGCTATAACGTATATAGTAGTCTAATGTTAAAAAATTGTATGTGAGTAATAGTATCAATTTTAAAATCCACTTACAAGCATATTTCACTGAAACTAGTTTTGTAATGAACCCACCATAGTACCACCGTCAAACTTGGTGCACGACTTAAAAATAGCATAACCTATTTCCTAAATTTTTTGAAAACTTTTCAGAATGAGTTTTTTTTTTTTCAAAATTTGGATTTAAATTATTATTTTTGTATTTGTATAAAATTTTCTTCAATACCTATAATGTCGTATATCGTATTGAAGGGATTTTAAAATGCTTCAAAATGCCACCTCTCTCGTGATTCTAGCTCAACTAGTAGAGGATCTATGATCGTTTAAAAAGTTGACCGTCATGCAATTTTGAGCGCTTTTTGGAAAATGTACATAACTGTACTTTGGCGACCGTTTAAGACAAAAAATTGAGATTTGGTATTTTTCTTAGTTTTAACATCCACTTTGAGGGTATAAAGTACATCAAAATCTGAGATGAAGTAAAATTTTTATTGAAAGTGCGCTGATTAGATATGAAATGACCCAAAGTCGTTTAACCATCAATCCTGATAAAGTAGACCACCTTCCAAGGTTGCGAGATGAAGATATCGAGACTACGTAAAATAACCCTCTAGATGGAACAATTTTCGAAATGTTATTTCTCTATGGTGGCTATTAACGATTTCGAATGAACTACCATATTTTAAGAATATTTAAAAAAAACAACAATAAAATTTACATCTAGACTTTTAGGGAATAGACTCTGAAGCCGTCTTTTTTTTCTTTCTTGTTTTTACATAATTGTTAAACCGTAAGAAGTAGACAGATAGTTTCCTCGCAAAAATGTAGATTTCTATATCTCAAAAAACGAAAAGTGGTTACACCAAACTGGATATTTAAGTTTAGCATGAGACACGAATATTTTTAAAACCTCCCATACTCCAGATTACACTTTACATGGAAAGGATTCCAGCTTTTTTTTTTTTTTTTTTTTTTTTTTTTTTTTTTTTTTTTTTTTTTTTTTTTTTTTTATAAATAGCTGTAGTATCTTGAGCTTTAAAATACTTGCACTTTCCTGAAAAGGGAAATCGTCATTCGTTTTGCTTGTATTTTACACCTGGAGAAGCAAAGGTCACCTAATATAAAGTTCAATAGCATAGAGACCGCTTTTAAAAGATGTGATTATCTATTCAACCTAGTATAAACCCTCATTTCGCTCCTACTTAAAAGGAATTAAGTGAATTGACAATTTCTGTTAATGTATATCTTCACAATATGGATTAGACAATAAAATAATCATCTTCTCAGGGTAAGAGAAAACCCAAGAATAGTTTGTTTGCACTACAAGTATGTAAAGCAGTGTGACTGGATCTTGCTTAATTATAGCAACAAATCAGTGAGTGAGTGTGTGAGAGAGAGAGAGAGAGAGAGAGAGAGAGAGTGAGACAGAGAAAGAGAATGTGTGATTATCAGTGAGAGAGATAATATATCTCGTACCTACTACAAAAAAAACCACCAATCTGGATATATAGTTTGAATTTAGTTTGGCATCTTCCAAGGATGCTAGATGATTTTTTTTTTAAATTCCCCAACACAAACTACTCTTTCATGAAATAATTTCAATTTTTTTTATTTTCGCAAAAATCGGTGTAACGATTTTCATTAAACCAGCGCATTTATGGATATTTAAATGTTAAATAAAATTGTACATCTGTAATTTCTAGGGAATAGTCTCTGAAGTCGCAATCATCCGTAGTGACTATTGCGACAGCGCGAAATACAAAAACTTACCTAAAAATGTGTATCTCGATAACTCAAAAATGGAAAGACGTTGATATACTAGATATTTAAGTCTAGAATATACTAGGAATCCCTCAAGAAGATTTTCAAGAACCCCCCCCCCCTCAACCGGTAATAAACACCCCATTCTTTTATCTTTTAGACCACATATATTAAAGATATTGACACGACAAACGAAATGCATATTTTTAGTTTTCTCGGAATAGCCTCCTACGTTCTTTACAATCCCAATATCTTTGCATAACTGTTAAATATCATGAGAGGGAGGGATCAAGGGAAAGGGAGGAGAGGGGATTGAGAGGGAAGGGGAGAAGGGGATTGAGAGGGGGGGAGAGATAACGAGAGATAAAGTCTTGCTGCAGAAAGTAGGGGAAATTTCACAATTTTCCCCCCATTTTTCATGTTTTAATTGCACGTCAATATTTCGAATCTGGTGTGCTCATTTTGGTATAACTTTCACAGAGGTACGTTAATGGTAAATAGTTTTAATATATTGTTCAAAATAATTCTGCGTAGTAGTGTTTTAGGGCATTGTACACTCACTTGGTAAAACATCAATAAGTTTTTAAATATTAGTGTTCTATTTTTATATTGACCGGAAAAGTTGATTTTGCTATTCGCAGCATTAGCATCCCGTTCATGTTTCCTTCATATGAGAATTTCGAAGTACTGCCAAGTTGTGTTTGGAAATTTAGGTTACATTTTTTTAATGCTGTTTTTAAAAAAATTCTCGAGAAGTAAAATTGACTACACAAATACTCGATTATCTCAGAAAGTAATTGACAATAAGGGCTGAAATTTCACCACACATTTTCACCTATGTAGGTTTTATTAACTAAAAATATTTTATTTATATACATATATATATATATACGGTTTAGCATTTTTTTAAATATTAAAAACAAATTTTTAACAAAATTTTAAGAGCTTTATTAAAAACTCGTACCTTTCCTTCTAATCAACAGAAATATTCTAATTTTCATCAATCAACAGTAAGAGCTTTTGCTGAAAATATCTCGAAATTTTTCGCTAATTATTTTAAATAGTTTAACATTGGCAAGATAGGGCATTTCGACTCCTCTTAAAACCCACAATTTACATAGTGATTTTTTTTTTTTTTTGAGCTAACGATTTGCAACATATTCTTGCTATTTATTGTGTGTGTGTGTGTGTGTGTGTGTGTGTGTGTGTGTGTGTGTGTGTGTAAGAGAAAGAGAGGGAGAAAAAATATCTAGTAAACGAATATCCGATAAAAAAAACAATCTAGATATTTAAGTTAGGCATCTTCCAAGGATTCTACATGAAAGTAACAAAAAAATACCACACACCCATACTATGTTCTACATAAAACAATTTTCTAATATTTTGATTTTTCAATAAAGGATTCCAACGAATTTCTTTCAACTACTGTATATAAAAGATATGTACACCTAATCTACAAATAAATTATACATTTTGTGTTTTCTGGGAATAGCCTCTGAAGTCCTCCGCAATCAGAATAACATTTGCGTAACTGCTAAACGGTAATGCTTCTTTAAAAAAACTGTTCCTATCTCCTTGTAACACAAAATTTTTGGCATTTCTTTTTGAGTTAGTAAAATCAAATATACTTCTTACTACTGGCATCTGGTTTTAAAGTACTTATAATGTTTCTCTAGTGTGAAATTGTCGATCGTTTTTTATTTATTCCTAGACAAGCAAAGATAAGCTAATACCAATATCGGTCAACAGCGATATTTTTAAAGGTTTTTTAACTAACCTATTAGCTTAACATAATCCCTTATTAAGATTCTATTTACAAGAAACTAGTAATTTGCAATTTCTGTTAATGTACATCTTTTTTCGTATGAAGTAGACGAATAATCATGTCTAATAATTTGTGTGGTTGGTGTACAGGTCGATGTCTTATGAATGGAGCACATTCGATCTTTAGATAACGGTAGAGGGAGAATAGAGAGAGGGAGGGAGAGAGGGAAGTGAGAGAGGGAGGAGAGAGAAGAGAAGAGTGAGGAGACAGAGAAGAGAGTGAGGGAGAGAACACGATAACTCAGGAACGTAAAGTATGTTAAATACCATTCTTGAAATTTATTTAGAACATCCTCCAAGAAAGCGACATGAGACCTTCAAGAAAAAAAATGAACCAAAACAACACTTTAAATGGAATATTTTCTATATTCTGTTTTTCGCAACAATGTCCCTTAACGATCTGATTGAACTGCCGTATTTTAAGAATATTTCCTGACGATTAAAATGTTTATCTTCAAGTTTCAGCGGAAAGCCTCTGAAGACGTCTTTATTCTATTGCATAACTACTAAACTGTAAGAGACAGGCAACGATTTGCCTCTCAAAAATGTACATCTCGACAGATCCTAAAGGAAATATCGGTTACAATGCAAACTTGATATTCGAGTTCAGCATGTAACAGGGATATGACCGAAAATTTTCAAAAAAAGTTCCCCTATCCCAGTCTAACATTTACATGGAAAAGTTTGTGAGAATGTTTATAAATCGGTTCCAATGATTTGAATTCCAAAATACTTATACATTTCTCAAAATGGAAATCATATATTTGGCTTCTTCTTTTAGTCCTGGAAAAGAGAAGATCACCTAATATAAAATTCAATAGCATAACAATAGCTTTTAAAAGAATTGACATTCGCCTTAGCAGTGCATTTATTCCCTTATTTCGTTTATGCTTAAAGCGTACTAAATAAATTGACAATTTCTTCCTATATTTATATATATCCAAAATATGGGTTATGACAGTAAGCCTCAGTACGACTGGTTTGCATGCTGTAGAAGTAGGTAAGTCTCGTCAGTAGAACACCTTACAATTTTAGGAATAAGTCAGCGAGTGGATAAAAAATGGCGTGTTATTTATGGACGCTCTTTAACTGCTGTGGTTCTCAGCGTCCCATTCTAAATTGGGCGTGAAAGACCATGTAATGTTGCTCACAGGCCTCTCTATCAGGCTTGAGGTTCTGTTACGTGCCGTAAATCTACGACACGGGACCAGCGGCTTTACTTCCCTTCCGAAGGAAGCCATGCTAAGGATCTTTACGTCCGAAAAAATCCATCGTCCTCCGCCGGGTTTGAACCCGTGACCTTGGGTATATGAAGTTAGCATGGTAACCACTACACCACGGAGGGCGACAGTCAGCGAGTGGGTGTGTGTGTGTGAGAGAGAGACAATCCGATATAGTTACATAGATCTATAGATATGATGTACGTGCCATGGAGAAAGAACACGATATTTCGTAAAGGAGCGGTGAAACACCAATTTTTATATTTTAGTTGGCATTTTCCAAGCATTCTACATGAAGTTATTACATTAAAAAGAAAGTTCTCTAGACATAATCTACCTTTTACATGGAACAAATTTCGATATTTAAAATGTTTGTAGAGTTAACGATTCCCGACATATTCCTTGCTATTGGTTGTATTCCTTGAAAACTTCCTGTGGCATATTAGTAAGATGCTCAAATTAAATTTTAACACAAGTATTTAATAGACCTTTCACTTTTGAGTAATCATTTTCTGTCTCTCTCACACACTCAAAATCCAATAGTAAAGAAAATGTCAGAAATGATTAATTATGCAATCATCCTAAATTTAGTAAATTATTCAACTTAACGGGTTGTTTCTGTTGGGAGATATTTTTAATATCCTGTTGTAGAATCCTTAGAAGATGTTAACTAAACTATAAGGATTAGTGTTTTACAAACTCTTTGTTTAGGAGATCTCAGGCACGCTCTCCCCCCCCTCTCTCTCTCCCTCTCGCTTCCTCTCCCTCCCTCCCTCTCTCTCTCTCTCTCTCTCTCTCTCTCTCTCTCTCTATATATATATATATATATATATATATATATATCTGCTAAACACATTCCATCCATCCATCCGCCCCGTATCTCTATCTCACACATGGCCATAAATTGCAAGCGCTCCATTCACATGATTTTATCTACTTGTACTTCAAACACACCATTCGTTCTCGGGCTTATGCTCCTAATTCATGTTTTGAATATATGTATACAAATTAAAAATTGCCAATATATTTAATACCATTTGGTCATAAACGGAAAAACGTAAAGTAATATACTATACTAAGACAATTCTTCAAATGCTTTAAAAGCTTTCGCCGTGCTAATGAATTTGATATCAGGAGATACTCGCTTTTGCAGCAGTAAAACAAAAGCAAAGATACGATAACAATTTTGAGAAAGGTATAAGTATTTCAAAATTCAAATCACTGGAGCCATGTTATCAACATTTTCAATGATTTTCCCAAGTAATTGTGAGACTGCCGTAGAGGAGTTGTTTTGAAAAGTTTGGTGATTCATTCTTCTTAGATGCTAAACTCGAATATCCAGGTTGCATTGTAACCGACTTTTACTTTGTAAGATGCACATTTATTGTGATGGGGATTTTTGTATATCTCTTACAAGTTTGCAGTATACAAAAGAATAAAGAGGGCATCAGAGGTTATCCCCTGAAACTTAAATATATATATATATATATATATATATATATTATTGTTATAACAAATGCATAATTAACATTTAGCAATGAATCTAAAGGAAGATGCTCCTTTAAAACTGAAACATTATGGCTTAGGTTCTCTACATAGTGACACTAACACCAGCATTTGCAGGTTTGTCTAGTCCTCTTAATTGCTTACTAGATATCCCAGGCCTGGACATTTATGCGCTTATCCACTGGGAGTGACATTGTTTTAAAAAATGCCCATTCATTTGACCGCTGAAGTAAATTTCTGGTGATATCGTTATTAGTGTATATTTTCTATACGTTCTCCTTCCTACTTTCGAAATATCAGCTGGTCAATCATTAACAAAATTTTAAAGAATAAATATTATACAGACTGTAATGATATAAGTGCAGATAATTATATTGACAATTAAGGGCAGTGTAAAGAAAAAGTTACAATAATTTTCTTCATTTGCGGTTTTCTAATTTTATTTATTGATAATACAATATTTTCAGGTTGATCAGTATCTCCAAGAAAACGGAACACATAAGCAATACCTGTTTGTCTCCCCGAGTGCGTGGGGCGGTAAGCGTAACGCAGAGTGAGTGAGCCCCGCTCTAACGAATGCTCTTATCAGAAAAGAGTTCGAATGTCTTCTACAAGGCCAATGCCCTCTCACTAACTAAGTCAGCAAGTCATGTATTCAGGTGTGAACATGTGAAGCAAATCGGATAGCCTATATTGACAGGCGTTATTCAATTAAGGGCGAAGTCATGATCGTGCGAAAAACATCAGGTAGTGAACTATGTTATTGATTTGTAGTTAGACGAAGAGGAAAAAAAACTAACAAATCGAAATGAATACATATTAAGGTACCAATTTATTAAAATAGTTTTATCTGTACTCCCAATAGCCCGTACGCTAAGAGAGTACACGTTGATCAATTTTGTGTCAGTGCGTGTATTTGTAAATTCAGAAACTATTCTAGCACCTACACAGATAGCAGATACCCTTAATACATGACTAGTGAACGGGAAGTTCGCTGTTAAACTCTAGAGAGAACCCTTCTTGAATGAGGCTTCTTACCTGGTTCCCTCAATCCTCATAACTAGAAAATGGCGGGGAAGAGGTCCCTAAGCTTAGTCCTAGAACGTTCCGTCCCAAAATTTCCATTTATTTAATTTCATTATACACGTATCACCACCTGTGGTGTCCTATGAAGTACAGGCGGGAGTTAAATTCTATTCGGAAGCTATTTCACTAATATTGATTGATGTTTCCTTGTTCCAACATACTTATCGAGCCAGATGGCTCAGGCGTTTCGTCTGGGACTGCCATTCGGGAAAGTCATGGATTCGACTCCCCGATTTTTTAACCCATGGGTACTTTTGGAGATTTTCCCGGGTTACTAGGCGAATGCTGGTGAGGTTTCCCCCTGAACTTCCTGTCCCTCCATTTCATCTCCAATTACGCCAAACCGGTTTCTTTCAGGGTTGTAATTGACGGCAATGACTGTGGTAATGACGCCCATCCGTAGAGGTGACAATGCTCTACAAATGCAGCTCTCGGCGGCGGGATGCGTTTTTAGACGTATGTAGACTCACGAGGTTCGCTCGGAACTGAGGTGCGGGCCCCTAGTGCTCCCCGCGTCGAGATGAACAGTTTGGCAACACATAAGGACTCTCCACGGTGACTCCCTCCTTGTCCGGATTCAGCCGCCCATTGAAATTACACTCACCTCATCCTCTCCTCAAGGGGTCTGATGTGCAATAAGCCAGTGGCTGCAGTGCGGAATTCATTCCGGCATCCCTCTCCCTCCCCACAGACACCAATGTTCCGCACGGATCTATTATGGAATATATTCAAATATTTTTATTACATAACAGTGCGGCAACAATACAACCACATAAAAGTACAAAAGTAATACAATACAGCGCATACTTAAAATTAATGTAAAAAAAAATATGGAATTCAAGTATGTTCAGCTACACAATAATGGAGATACAGTAAAATAATCCTAGGCCATGTAAAAAACTATAAGAGGATAATTGAGAATAGTTCATAGAGTAAAATACTTAGTAGTCAATTTTTAACCAAAGAAAATTTTTGTTTTTCAGTGGAAAGGGTATCTCCATTGTTATATTGTAAGCTTTTATCTGGTACATACCGTCATATTATATAATATATTTCACTATTAGAAGATACCCGCCTATTTTTGGAGTTGCTATTTCATCAGGTCTCTTCTTTCCAACTCAGCGTCGCCTATAATTTTCGGACATTGGTTTTATTACATCTGCGCGAAGTGTGCTCTGTTGCCCGTTAGCCCAGAGCTTGATCCAAAGGTATTGGAAATCGTTACCTCGACAGATATAAATATGTGTGCTTTAGCGAGATTTAGAACCTTTATTAGCAAGTTTTTGACCATTTCTTTAGGTTGACCAATTGTGCAAAAGTGATTATTTAGAAAAGGACTTCAGAGGCTATTCCCAGAATATTGATGATAGTTCAGAAGTGCTGCTTGTATAAACATGATTTGCAATTCTGTACAGACGAATAATAATCACGTTTATATTATAACAACACAGCGTTAGTTGGTTGTTCTGTTATGTTTGCTGCTGACTCGGAAATTGCCTACAGACAGTACAAGCTTGCATCAGTGTGCACAGTATTTCAACCAGAACTTTTAGCCTTAAAGAAAGCAATTGATTGGAGTGTAGATAATCTACAGAATCTGAGCGATTCCCAAGCTGCGCTTGAAGCAATTGGTGATAAATATAATCTAAATCCTATTATTGCGGTCTATATTAGAACTACCATTACAAAAAAAAATTATATTTGCGCTGGGTACGTGGTCATACTGAAATGTAGGCAATGAAAGAGCTGATGATCTTGCAAGGACAGCCCCTAAATTAGTTACAAAATATACAAAATGCCCAATATCGTTGGTAAAGAGCACTTTAAAAAAAAAAGACATGCTCAATTGGAACTCAATAGGGCAAAAAAAAAAATATTAATGGTCATTTTCCAAAACAAATGTTCTCTCCGAAATACAAGATAGAATAGATATAAACCATTTTAGCCTACATTTACAATGACACAATTCATGACACAACACGGAAAAATTGATCATATCTTGAACGATTTAAAATAGTGAGTCAAAACAGTGCCACGTGTGGCTGTTCACATCCAACAGAATGTTAATCACTTATTCTTTGACTGTCCATTACCCGAAAGGAACCGGCTCTGATTAATTTTGCACTTAGACTTCTGTAATAAAGCTTTCATTCCACCATTACACATTATTAGAAAACAGTGTTGCTACTCACAAATTAAAATATATGTCAATAATACATACCATTCATTATAAATAATTGCCTACATTTCCCCATATATTTAAATTACTTTATACAGTAATGCAAGTAACTATTTTATTATTCCAATGAATATGATCCTATTCTTACTATCTGTACATTTACATTAATTCCTTTGTTGAGGCATTATACCTAATATTAACTGTTATTACGTAAAAGTACACATTGTTTACAACTACAGTCCTAATATACAATTGTAATAATATGTGACTAACATTTTGGAAACGTAATAAATAAATAAATAAATAGTCAAAACCTTAGGCTATTTTTGGAGAAAACCGTCATATTCAAAAAAGTTTTCATATAAAGAGTAGTTTGATAGTGGGATGGATTTTTTTGAACATTTTTAGATCGCATCCTTGGAAAATGGCCTAAAATACTAAAGTAAGTGTTTAACCAAGTTTTCGTTTTTGATTTATTGTGTTCTCTCTTTCTCTATATCCCTCTTTCCTTCTTTGTTTCGACACACTCACAAACCGTCCATAATCAAAAAAAGCATACTTTTCATCCACATGACTATCTATTTGTACTGCAAACTAACTTTCTTACATAGGATTACACTTCTATTTAAATCATGCCAACGAGATACACATTAGGTAAAATTATCAAAGTACTTAGTTCCTTTTAAGTATAAAAGAAATAAGGTAATATCAGCCAAAACGGATAGTAACATCTTTTAAAAGCAGTACTTATGCTGTAGCTTACGCATTAGGCTATCTTGGCTTGTCCAGGAGTAAAACAAAACAAAAAACTAAAGCGACAGAAAGATTTTCAATAATCTCCCGTCCCCAACCCAAGCTAAACTTTTCGTGCAACAATTTTGGAATACTAAACTTCGGATAAAGCGCTTCAACGATATTGTTTAAACTAACGTATTTTAAACAAATTTATATAACAAATATTGCATATATGAACTCGTTAAAGACACGATTAATTCATAAATGTGTGTAGAATTAACGGTTTTCGACATATTCCTTGCTATTGGTTTCAATTTTAAAGTACTTATACTTGTCTCAAAGGAGAAATGGTCATTTGTTTTTCTCTTTTTTAATCCTGCACAAGCAAATATAATCTAATAGCAAATACGAATGGATCAAAAACGCTTCATAGAAACGGGGCAGTGGTGGAGTCTGTGTGTGAAGTGGGGTTTTTTTATTATTTTTTTGTTTTTGTTTTTTGTTTTTGTAAAGAGGGGGGAAACCCTCATGGGCATCAGGGGAGATGGCCCTGATGTGCCGGACTCATACCGCAGCAATACTTCTTACTGCTTTAGCAGCTACACACTTAATGTGTGGCCACATACTCAAATTATGTCCCACTTGAACACCCAAATATTTTATGTTCTTACTTGATTTTATTTCTTGTTTACCGAAATTAACCTTTATTTCATTTAAAGATCTTGGTCCTTCCAGTATTATAATTTCCGTTTTTTCTGGTGCCAGACATAATCCTTTTTTGATCATCCATATTTCTATTTTATTCATGTACCACACGACTTTTTCTTCCACTTCATATGTTGGTTTGCCACATACTATTAACGCTAGATCATCAGCATACCCTATGGTTACTCCAGTTGGTAATTCCTCCTTTAATACTGGATCATAGTATATGTTCCATAGGGTGGGACCTAAGAAGGAGCCTTGAGGAACACCGCAACTCATATTCATTTTTATGTTATCACCAATCAGTATATATCTATCTTCCAAATAACTACAAATAATCTTAATTAAGTATGGAGCTGTTTCTCTTCTTACAAGTTCATTTATTATACCTCTCCAAGGTGTTGAATTAATGGCATTTTTGACGTCCAGGATAACCATAACAGCATACATGTGTTTTTCCTTTGTGTCCTTTTGTACAATTTGTTTAACTGTCTCTATTGCATCCAGGGTTGATTTGCCTTTTCTAAAACCGAATTGCATTTGTGCAAGTCCTCCTTTTCTTTCAATCTCTTTAATCAGTCTTTTATTTATAATTTGTTCATAAAGTTTACCTATTACATTTAATAGGCATAGAGGTCGGTATGATACACTGCCACAAGCCCTTTTGGGCTTTTCAATTAATAGTAGCTTTGCTACCTTCCATTTTTTAGGAAAAAATCCTTTAACTAGCAGTGTATTTATAACTTTTTCAAGAACTTCCGGGTTTTGCGATGCAATAGCCTTTATAGCTTCTGGAGGGATACCATCGGGTCCCGCAGCTTTTCCTGATTTAATTCGCTGGCCTGCTTCTTTTATTTCGTCTTGCTGACATAAGGGTATTTCTTCTTTATTATTGCTAATCTCTGGCCATACATTTGTTTTATGTGCCGGGAACAGTGTTTTAGCAATATTTAATTGCTCTTCATCTGTAAGTTTTATTGATGTATTAGATCCTATCTTGCCCGTTACTATTTTGTATCCTTTACCCCATGGATCGGTATCCACCTCATTGCATAGCTTTTCCCATGAATCTTTTTTTGCTGTTTTTATAGCTCTTTTAAGAGCATTTCGGCTTTCTCGATATTGAGTTTGTATCTCCATCTTTTCACATTCTGCGATGTTACTTCTTCGGTTTATCCTTGTAACCTTTCTGCGTGCTGCAGTACACTGCTTCCTTAATTGGGCAATTGTTTCATTCCACCAATATGCCGGTTTATGTTTGCGGAAACCATATACTTTTCTTTTAAACGCATAATTACATGCTCTTTCTAATATTTGGTCTAATTGAATTGATTGATTTTTATATTCTTTACATCCAACTTCCTGCTGTATCTTTTCAAGCATTAATTCTTTATTTTCTTCTTTATATATCCATCCTTTTCTTTGACTATTTATTTTCGGTAACACCACAGGAGTTTGACTATGTAATTCTATATAAATGTTTTTATGGTAACTTAAGTTTTCTTCATCATCTACGTACCATTTATTTATTAACTTGCCTATTTCTTGTGAACAAATTGTAATATCTATATATGAGGATCCATCATTTCTTTCGAATGTTGGTGTTTTTCCATAATTTAGTATATTGTAATCTTTTTCATTTATCCATTCAACCAGTGTCCTACCCTTTTTATCTTCAACTGGTGAACCCCAGCAATGTGCTTTAGCATTGAAATCCCCGCCTATCAATATCTTTATACGTTTCTCTCCATGTTGGTCAACACTATATCCTATTTCATATTGGAATTGTTGTAATTCTTCTTCTTTGGCTATAGGTGAAATATAGCAAGAATATATTATCATCTCATCCGTTTCCATCCATGCATATCCATTTCCATTTCCAGCTCTCTGTGACCTAAGTCCATGTGCAGGTATATAGATAGCAGCATCACTTCTTTCATCCTTTATCCATCTTGGGTTAGATTTTATCATATTCTTATTTGGTTCCGCTATTACTACTGGATCTATGCAGTGTACATTACATTTGTGTATAAGAAAATCCACTGCTCGTTTGCTTCTATCAAGATTTACTTGGATTATTTTCGTGCTTGGTTCGTAGATACACTCATTTTCTCCCTCTCATGCGCTTTCACAAGTCTTCTATATTCAGGACATCTCATTGATTCTGCTTTATGCTCACTGGATTGGCAAAGATAACATTTAATAGGATTTTTACATTCCTTTGATTTGTGGCGTATTTTGCCACAACTATAACACATTTGTGCTATTTGTTCGCCTTTATTAGGGCAGTCCCTTGCTATATGTCCCACCTTGTAACATTTATAGCAACGTTTTAAAAAACTTACAGGTTTCACTCTCCACCTAGTGGGGTGGAGGGATGGGGAGAGAATGCGATAACCTAAGAACCAAAATTCGCATACATACCAAAATTATTTTTGAGTATAGCTTTATCCAATTATGCGAATTGAAGACTTTAAAGAAAATTCTCTAAACCAAACTACCTTTTTCGAATTTTGGAATTCTGGATTTTCGAAAAAATGGCTGAAACAATTCTGATTAAAACTACAGCATTTCCAGGATGTTTATGTAGTAAACCAATTGCATGCCTGACATTTTCTGGGAAGAGCTTCTGAAGAACTCTTTGATTCGTTATCACTTTCGCAAAAGCGGTTACCCTTAAATGATCGAAAAAAACTTGCTGTACAAAAAAATCTAGAATTTGTTCAAGCATACTATTTCTTTCCTGAATTTAGTTTTGCAGAGTTAACGATTTCCGACATATTCCTACTGGTTTATATAGTTTTCTCAAAAGGAAAGTAAACCTGGACAAACAAATATAAGCAAATGTCAAATTAAATCGCATATTAAGTGTTTTTAATAGATTTGAGTAACCTATAAGCCTACTATATTCCCTTATTTTCTCATCTACTTATAACGAATTAAATAAGTGGATAGCTTCTGCTAATGTAAAACTCGGTTGGCATGATTTATATTTAGAGGAATAAACCTTGTAAACGTAGTTTGTTGGCAGTACAGGTGGATGAAGACATGTGAATAGCACACAAACGACTATTAGAAAAATGCAGTATGTGATTCTATGAGTGATGGGGCGGAGGGACATATTCCTTGCTATTTGTTTCAAATTTAGAATCCTTATATTTTCTCAGAAGGGCAACCATCATTAATTTTTCTCTTTTTTACTCCTAGACAAGTAAAGATAACCTATAATCTAATTAAATCACATAGCGAAAGCTTTTCAAAGGTTTTACTACTCCTTTAGCCCAGTACATTCCCTTATTTCTTATTCAAATACAAGCAATTAAATATTTGATAAATTCTGCTAGTGTATATATTTTTAGCGTGAATTATATAAAAGTGTAATACGTTAGAAACGTTTGCTTGCACTACAGGTAGATTAAATCATGTACATGGGACACTTGCGATTTTTAAAATAAGACCAGTTTTTGGGTTTCTGTGTCTGTGTGTATGCGAAGGAAAGAACACCTTAACTCAAAAACGAAAATTCGGTATTGATATTTACGTTCATCATTTGCCTAGAATGAGATATTCACATTTTCAAGGAAATCCCATAAAACCAAAAATTCTTTCTTCTTACTTCACACGACAAAATTTTCAAAATGTTTGATTCTCCTGAACTATTTTGATAAAACTGCCGTATATTAAGATATTAACACGACAAATAAAATTTATATATTGAATTTTCTGGGAATATTCTGTGCTGAACTCTTCATTCGGAATCACTTTTGCATAACCGGTAAACCGTTAAGAGATAGGCAAAAATTCTGCTATACAAAACAGCTATCTCTCGTTAAAGCACACTATTTCTTTGCTGAATTTATGTTTGAGTAAACGATATTCCTTGCTATGGGTTTCAAATTTACAAGATCTGTACCTTTCTCCAAAAGGAAGTCGTCATTTTTTTTTCTCATTTATACTCCTGGAGAGGAACCATAATCAAATAAATAAAATCGCAGAGCGAAAGCGTTAAATAGATTTGCCTAACTTGTATGCCACCATACTCTTTATATTATTATCTACCTTTAAGGAATTAAATAATATGATAATGTTTGTTAATGTTCGCATGATTTAGATAAAGGATTAATCCTCTGTAAGGGTACTTATTTAGCAGTGCAGGAAGATAAAATCATGTGGATGGCACATCATTTTTTTAGAAATTGGTCAGTGTGTGCGTTTGTGTTTGACGGGAAGTTTGAGAGGGGGATGGTGGGAGAGAGATATAGTTCGGTAAGACAAGATCCAAAAGTCGGTTAAATACCAATACTGATATTTCGGTTTAGCAACCTCCGAGGAAGCGAAACACATAATTCTTTACATGGAACGATTTGCAGTAGAGGTAGATGAAATCACGTGAATGGAACACATGAGATTTTAGAGTATGGCCAGAGTGTAGGTTTCCGAGTCTGTGTACGGAGAGAAACAGAGCACCTTAACTCAAAAACGAAGAGTCAATTAAATACACCTTTTATTATTTCCGTTCATCAGCTTCCGAAAATGCGACATTCATATTTTCAAGGAAAGTCCTCCAATCGCTAACTAATATCTCTACAAACTAATAGCTCTTTACAAACTAATTCCTCTTTACAAACTAATTCCTCTTTACAAACTAACATTTTTTACACACAAGATTTTCAGAATGCTATTTTATCCAAAAATGGCTCAAACGATATTTAATAACCTTGTATTGCTTATATTTACCGCAAAATAAACTGTATATCTTGACCTTTTTGGTAATAACCTCTCAAGAGCTCTTCATTCGGAATCACTTTTGCGTAACCTGTTAAAACTAAGAGATTGCCAAATCTTACCACACAAAAGCTCTAGATCCCGTTACAGCATACTATTTCTTTTCTGAATTTATTTTTATACAGTTAACGGCTAATAACATATTCCTTGCTATTAGATTCCATTCGTGTTTATCTTTTTTACTTCTGGGCAAGCAAATATTACCAATTAGTAAATATATGCCATAGCAAAAGATTCCAATGGATTTGCCTATCCTGCTAGCCTACTATATTCCCGTAATTACTCCTCTGCTAATAAGGAATTAAATAACTTGAAAATTACTACTAATGAACATATCGTTAGCATGATTTGGACAAAAGATTAATCCTATTTAGGAGTAGTTATTTAGCAGTACAGCCAGAAGTCAAATGAGTAGCACACAAACGATTCTTAGAAAAAGGGCTGAGGGAGTCTAATTTTACCGCTAAGAGAGAGGGAGGGGCTGAGACTGGGAGGAGGAAGAGTGGGCGGAGAGGGAGGTAGGGGAAGGGAGAGGGAGGGGTGAGGGAGGTAGGGGAAGGGAGAGGGAGGGGTGAGGGAGGTAGGGGAAGGGAGAGGGAGGGGTGAGGGAGGTAGGGGAAAGGAGAGGGAGGGGTGAGGGAGGTAGGGGAAGGGAGAGGGAGGTGTGAGGGAGGTAGGGGAAGGGAGAGGGGAAGGGGACAGAATGCGATAGCTCAAAATCCAAAAAGAGGTTAAAAACCAATCTTCACATTTGCGTTTAGCATCTTCCAAGAATGCGAAATTATTTTCAAGAAGATCCCCAAAACCAATCACCGATTTACAGTAAACAATTTTCGCAACAATGGCTCTAACGATTTTGATTAAATTACCGTATTGAAGGTAATTTCTGTAGCAAATAAAATTAATAGCTAGCAGTTTCAGGGAGTGGCCCCCTAAGCCCTTCTCATTTTAAATGAGTGTTGCATAACCGTTTAACAGTACGAGATGGACAAAAACTTGATACACAAAAAATTTAGATGTTAAAGTACATGGCATGTTTCATGAATTTATTTTCGTGGAGTTAACGGTTCACGACATACTACTTAGAATTGGTTTCATATTTAAATTACCCATAATTTTACCAAATGGCAAGTCGTCCTTCATTCTTCGCCTTTACTCCTGAACAAGTTAAAATAATCTACTATCAAATTCAATCGCATACCGAAGGCTTTTAAGAGATTTGGTTACTCTTTTAGCATTTGGAAAACAATGGAAATGAAATTGTAGATGAGTAGACAACTCAACATACACCTAACCGACCTGGGAAACCCTAGAAAAATTCAAAGTCAGAACTGGACGGTCAAAAGGAATAGAGCCGAGAACCTCCCAAATGCGAGCATTACACGTTACCACGGAACCATCTCTTTCGGTTAATGCACCTAACAAAGACAACAGTAATAGTTCTTTACGTATATATGAAAGTCAGTTTTTAGGACGTGTTAAGGCTAAGGAAGGAATTACAAAAGGTGTTCCGAAAGAACAGTTTATTGACTGTAATTTACCTATTGATTATTTAAATAAATCCGTTCTGTGTATTGATTCAACTCCTATTGCAGAAAAGCGAACATCTACATAATTCTGGATACTGCAAAAGTAAATTTGAAATAGTGTCAAAAGAATTTAGTTACAAAATTGATAGTTACAATTGAAGTTGTAAGTTCTGAAATTGAAGATTATGATGCAGATTGTGAAATAATTCTGCAATTGAAGCAAAAGTTCAGACAAACAGAAAGCAGGAGTACAGTATTTCAAATTTTGACTCTTCCTCCAAAAAGTTGGTCATGTAAAAAATGGAAAATGAATTCACCTTTTAGCAACAGTATGGGTAGGAATCAAAATCTCTAGTGAAAGCAAAAGGGATTTTGACCACCCCTGAAAAAACAGGAAAATTGTTAGATTATTCAGTTACAAAAAAGTAATTTCTTTTTACAATAGTGATGAGGTAAGCAGGGTCATGCCGAGTAAAAAAGATATTGTGTCCGTAAAAACAAAACAAAAAACACTCGTGATCATGTCCAGAAATGATTAATTCTGAGTAACCTTAAAGTAGCATATGAATAGTTCAAAAATAAGTACGCTACAGACAAAATGGATTCTCTAAATTTGCTGAATTACGCCCTAAAAACTGAGTCTTAGCAGGTGTGAGTGGTGCTATTCAGAGAGAGAGTGTGTGTGTGTGTGTGTGTGTGTGTGTGTGTGGGCGCGACTGCGCGCCCGAAGGCACACGCACACGCACACGCACACACACAAAATGTTAAACGATAATTGGAGCAAAATTTCAACGTATGGTATCGAATGCTGAATCAATGACTGACTATAAACTATTCCTATCGAAAATAATATGCATGCCTCAAACACCAGAGTGTCATTTAAATGAATGCGACGGTTGTCAGGGAGTGTTAAACTAAAGGAACAATAAACCAGCCAATTGGAAGAAGAAATGATAGAAAGAGTTACATATAAACAAATGGGTGTCAGTTTATGGATGCAGTTTTGAGACAGTTGTGAAAAGTTCTGAAGATTGTGTTGATAGTTTCTGCGAACAGTTTCTAACATTGAAAACACAATCCTACACAGCTCAACTGCAAAATACATACAACTTACCTTAAAGAAAATATTAAGTAAATGAAGCCGTAATCAGTTTAGATTTCTCTGAAAACAACTCCTTTGTACTTAGGCTCAATCTTATCAGTTGAACTCTAATCAAGCAACAATACATTGCTGTGCAGATTATTACAGGGATCAGGATGAAATTAAGTACAAAGTTTTTGTTTTTATTCCTAAATGTGGATGAGACACCAAACAGTAGCTGTATATTTATTCCAAAGAAAACTGATTTCGTTCCTAAAGATCAAAATACAAAAGATGGGTCAGCTGCACAATATAACAAAAATAAATTTCTCCAAACCATAAGCAGATTTTGGAGTGGATACAGAATGGCATTTCTATGGAATAGCTCATGGCAAAGCCATTTGTAACCACTTGAGAGGGGTGTCGCAAACAGAGCAAGCCTTCAGAGAGTTATGAAGACCAAATAGTGACACCTCCCCAACTTTTCAATTGGAGCGAATTTAAACCTTCCTTCAATTGAATTAATTTTTTGCACCTTAAAGTAGAAAACTGCTTGAAATCTGGTTTTTCGGAAGCAAAAATGATTCAGGGAACACTCAGACTTCACTGCTTCATTCTATCACCATGCCAAGGTGAAACTGCTACAGAGATGTACTCACTGTGTAAATAAAGGTATGTACATAGTACTGGAGGCTCAAAAATGTTATAAATTAATGAAATGACTGCTTAGTGACGGGTGAATGTGATCAAAGGTGGTGGCTGGCTTGTATACGTTCTCCAGGTTTTGATAGTGAATAAGTAACAGTCTCTATCTTGGAACCTCCAGGACCAACACACTCATTTGTGTATCCCAGTAAAGAAGATACAGCCAAGATGAAAAGAAGCAAAATTTTAAACAAGTTCAACCAATAACTGCAACAAGGAGAACTTACACCTTAACCCAAACTGCAATGTTAGCTGCAACCAAAATTCTGGAAACTAGATTAGCAATTAAATTATCTTCTGGAGATAAACTCTAAAAACCAACTATGGACTAAATATCCATAAGTCTTCAAGTTTTAGGTATGCTGATTTTGTTTTTGTCGTTATACGTTCGTTATTGCAAAAGTAAATATTGACCTTTTTTAATGTTTGAGATATTTTAATAATAAACAATTATATACATAATGAAAGAAAAATAGATATTAAGGTTTATTAGTAGATAAATGCATAAGCATTTCTAATGTTACCAGAAAACAACAATACATAAAGCAGAACATGCTATGAGATCCCAAATTCAAAATTTGTAAGAATGATTTTAAAACAAGAAAGAAAATATATTTTCTGAAAATGTTTAGTCATACGTTTTTAGAAATCAAATTTTGAATTTTGGAGCCAATAATTTAAAATGTAGATTTTAATAAATCTTTTCATGTTAAATATCAAATGAAAGCTATGTAATTCTGAGCAAAATTGTTTTTATTTTGTTTCAATATCTCAATTATAGCCTGCGAAAATAAAAATTATCAGAGCTAGGAAGATCGTACCGATTTCCTTATGTAAAGCAAGAACGCCAGTTTTTTATATATATATATATATATATATATATATATATATATATATATATATAAAAACAGTAACGGAGTCTGATCAGGACTCCGGTACTGTATCCCTATTTACATTTCCCCCCGTAGGTTTTACTGATTACTGGTTTACTGGTTTTACTGTTTCTTTTACAAACATATACACATTGCACAAACATATAACACCCATGCCCAAGGCGGGACTCGAACCCACGATATGTTGGCAAATACCATGCGGCACTACTTGCGCGAGCAAAGGTCAACAAAGAGCGCAACCCATTGCCTCAAAACAGCTATCACTGTATAGCACAGAATCACATCGGTAGGAAGAAAGGCGTTCGAATAACATCTTTGTTCTGCTCAAATGTAAGCAAAATGAATTTGTTTTACAACCATAATAATTTTATAGCAGTGCAATTATGCATCTACATATTCAGAAACCGAAGGCAGTTCTAGCAAATTGTCAAACGTCTAAGAACAGAAAAGCTTCTGTACATACATTTTTCAGTAATACGGCTGCAGATGAGTAAAGATTTAGTTTAATTCCTAGTTTCGTTTTTACCTGGTAAGAATCTGAAGATATTTAAGAAATTAATTTTATTACTTGGATATTATTTTATATTCGATCAGCAAACATTACAATTTGTGTTACAATTGCTTGGGTGTTTTCATAATGTACATATGTAAAGAAGGAAATCAGTCAGTCAGCGTTATATATGTAACAATTTGCATGTTGTACATAATGATCTGCTTTTACGAATTTCTCATATGTCATTTTTGCTCTCTGGAAACAGTATTGTTTACTTCACAACAGGTTTGTTTACCTCTCCACCCTGTGTTTTATTAATGACTTGTTTTGATGCGGCGAGATGGTCGGTCACAACCTAAATACGGAATGGCGAACGGTACGAACTTCCTAGCTCTAAGAATTATGTATTCTTGCAAATGACAAAATTTGATTTTTTTTTCAATCTATCAACTCTGATAATGCAAACTTAGAAAAGAGGAAACTATAAAATTTTAGTTTTGAGATCTTCTCACAGAGTACTAAAACATGTGCAGAGTATCTAATATAAAGAAAACGGTAATGTAAATACATTGGATCACTTGGGATGTACAGATGTTGAACTTAAAATAAGTTTCGTATTCAACTGATGAGACGAGTTTTGTCCATCTCTTGCGGTTTACCAAGTATGCATAAGGCATCCACAATGAACAGGCCTTCAACGAGTATTCCATGAAAATTCAGTTTATGCATTTTATTTTTCATGTAAATATTCTAAATATAGCTTAACCAAAATCAATACATCAATTTTGAGAAAATCAAACATTTTGAAAAATATTCCATGTAAAGGGTAGCTTACGGTAGGGGGAATTTCTTGAAAAATTTCATTTTGCAATTTTGGAAGATGAACTTGAGCGTCAAGATGAATATTTAATGACCCCACCCCCCTCAATCTCTCTCTAACGGCCAGTGATGCTTTTCTAAACATCGAAGGTGTTCTATTCAAATGACTAACTACTTGTACTAGAAACTTTTCTTGCATAGGATAAAACTTCATTATAATTAATGCTTACGAGATATAGACTAATAGAAAAAACCAAATTACTTAATTCCTTGTAAATAAAAGCGAAATAAGCGAATATACTGGGCTAAAGGGATGGAGTTAAGTCTTTTCAACGCTATTGCTATGTGATTGCCTCTGATATTCGATCTTTGCCTATCCAGCAGTATAAAAACAAAAGATGCACAGATAGAGAACATCCTGTGAATGGAACGCATTTGACATTTAAAAAAGTTCACTGTGTATGACTGGGAGGGAGCGAGAGGAGAGAACACAAAAATATAGGTAATGGGTCATTCCATGTCAATTCAACACACCTATTTTACATCACAGTCACAGAGTTTGATGCAATTTTATGCACTGAAATTAGGTGTTAAAACTATGAAAAATACCAAATTTTATTTTTTTGTCTTAAACGGTTTCCAAAATACAGCTATGTAAAATTTAAAAAAAAAAAAAGCTCAAAATTGCCTGACGACCAACTGTTTAAACCATCATAGATCCTCTACTAATTGAACTAGAATGACAGAGGTGTCATTTTGGCGCATTTTAAAATCCCTCCAACACGATATAGACACACTTTAGGCTGTGAAGAAATTTTTTCTAAAAAATAAAAAATAAAAATTTAAATCCAAATTTTGAAGAAAAAAACCGCATTCTGAAAATTTTAAAAAAAAAATTAGAAATAGCTTATGCTATTGTTAAATCGTGTACCAAGTTTGATGGT
This sequence comes from Hymenopus coronatus, assembly GCA_030762935.1. NCBI lineage: Eukaryota > Metazoa > Arthropoda > Insecta > Mantodea > Hymenopodidae > Hymenopus > Hymenopus coronatus. The sequence continues at coordinate 459,420,514 of CM060900.1, read as the reverse complement.
GGGCATATGATGGGTTCATAATAACATTAATTATAAAATAAAGTTCGTTGTAACAAAATGTTATATTGGAAAAAAACTGCATTCCTGAACAAAGTTAATGATTATACATTTTATAAATTGTTCAAAACAAATCCCAGTCATCAATTACAAATTATAAGTCGTATAATATTGAAATGACTTTCACCAAAGTTTAACGCATTTATTTAAGTGCAAATATTTTAGAACTGTTTTATTTTTTGAGTAAAAGTGACTTTGAACAGAAGTGATAAAACTTTGTTAGCAATTACGACTGACATTGAAACAGATATTGGTTAAAATAGACCAGAAAGCGCTTACGCCTTGTTCAAAAAATTCACTGGAAGCACTTCAACAGTTTTTCGTTACTTCGCAAAGTTTCATCTTCGGATAGAACATAAATTTTTCCAGTTGGAGTTATTGGGCTTACAACACATAGGACATTAGTAAAATGTATCCACAGCACATCAGGCCTTCTTGGATAGCCAAAATATGGTAAAGGCCCTTGAGCACGAAGGAACGTAACTTTTACTTCTTCACTTTCTTCCAGTACATACGCAAGCCACCAGTTTGAACCATAAACAACAGTCATATAGACATTGCAATCTGTTAATTTCAGTTGGTCCATTGACCTTGAAACAGATACTTGAAAAGAGATTGTTGCATTTGAAAAGAGCTTGACTGACAGTTTATTTAGGCTTGAAAATAGTGGTATGAAGGCATGATACTATTGGGCTCCTTTAATTGTGTGTGCTTCACTAAAACGATCTTTTAGAAATATCTCCGACAACACATTTTCCTCCTGAATACCAAAATCAAAACTTAATTCCTGTTATATTTTTCACAGACCACTCGTACATTTCGCATGGGGATAAGATTTGGATTTGTAAATGTCGTTACAAAATAGCCTTTGTGGCTAATCTCTTTACTGTACCGCCGATTCCATCGCAAAGTCCTTTACCATGAGCAGTAGCAGAAAAGTGTCATTCAGCTGCAATGCCAAAGTCTTGTTTATGATGAAATAGATTGATAAACATTTTTATAGTTTTATATTGAGCAGCAGACCCATCAGAAAAATAAATAATTTTCCTAGGAACTTCCCCAAACTTTGCCGTCAAAAAACGAAATAGTTTCTTTTGGAAAGTATACACAAGTCACTGTTGTCTTCAAGACAATCTAAATTACTACATAATTCAAGTGTTTGATTTTTTCTTCCTCTTTGTAATAAATTACAAAAGGGTGAACTGTATGTAGCCTGATCACTAGCCCAGTGATAACTTTGGACTTCATTTTGTACAAGCATGCTGTAGTTTTCTGCAAAGTCAAGTGTTACGTCATATTCAGATTTAGTCAGTTTTTTCCTTTATCTGATTCATGTATGTGGTTTGTTACTTTGCGACAAAATACTGGCGGATTATGACTGTTAATTTACTGCAGGCCAGATCAGTTATTTCTGTTGATGGTTTTTGTAATGTTTCCAAAATATCAACTGATACCCACTGCCTTAATGTAATTTTTTCAATGAGTTTTTTCTGAAATGATCTTTCTAAGGTTATTTTGATATCTTTATCTCCTGGACATGATTTACATTAACTCACTGAACAGTCTATTGACGTAGGATTACATAGCATTTTTGCCATGAAATGTCCGTAAGTTTTTAACTCTTTGTTTGTAATTGTTCCCAATTTTGCATTTTCTATCATTAATTCACATTTTTATGTGTTGTACAAACACACACTGCGTGGATTCCTGTTGAACCTGCCAAGGCGCAGTGCTTAGGCCTAAGCTCAGCAAATTTATAAAAACCGATTTGCACACACGAAAAAGTATCAGGACATAAAAGAGCATCAACATCTTTAAGGCTGCATAAAATTAGCTTTTTTGATGTTTTGGTTTTATTTATTAACACAGGATTGGCTTTGATAACCCCATCATTTTCATAAAAGCCCTCGACTCTTTGAACAACTTCTTTTGGTAAAATTTTACCCTTTTTGGATTGGGACTTTCCAAAATTCCCTTTTTTCTAGTAATCTTCTTGACTGGCGGACCATATAATCAGGTGCACTAAACTCACGCATGATTTTCCTGATGCCCCAAGTAAATGGAATGCAAGTTAAAATCATCCACTCTTTGTTCCTACTTTCAGAATTGGAAAATTGTGTCTTAAGATTTTGAAGAACAGAATCAATTACATTTTTCTCATCATGTACTGAATATGAATCGTATCAGTAGCTGGAAAGGAGGAAGTGAGCCTGTTCCAACTTGCAAAAAACATGCACAGACATGGACAGTAGGCACATAGTAGTTGGAGTGGAGGGAGGGATGAGCTGTCTGAACTTTTATGTAAAGAACACTGCACTGCATGATGAACAATAAGTAGTAATGTAAGCGTATCACATCATTGTCAATACTATTAATTTTACTGTCAATATTATTTATTGCTTATGATTTTTAATATATGAGTTAAGCTGAAATGTTTTTCATTCATTATATGCTTTATAAATGTTCACTAAAATTATTCAAGCTACAACTTATATAGTAGTCTAATGTTAGAAAAGTGTATGTGAGTAATAATATAAATTTGAAAATCTAGTTAAAATGTTATTTCACTGAAACTAGTTTTGTAATGAACCCACCATAGTACTACCGTCAAACTTGGTGCACGATTTAACAATAGCATAACCTATTTCCTATTTTTTTTAACTTTTTCAGAATGCGTTTTTTTTTTCCAAAATGTTGATCTAAATTATTATTTTTGTATTTGCATAACATTCTCTGTACAAGTTATAGTGTCGTATATCGTACTGAAGGGATTTTAAAAAGTTACAAAATGACACCTCTCTCGTGATTCTACCTCAATCAGTAGATGATCTATGATCCTTTAAAAAGTTGGCCGTTATGCAATTTTGAGCGATTATTCGAAAATATACATAGCTGTATTTTGGAAACTGTTTAAGATAAAAAATTAAAATTCGGTATTTTTCTTAGTTTTAACACGTAAGTTTGAGGATATAAAATAACATAAAAATCTGAGATGAGGTAAAAATTTTATTTAAATTGCGTTGATTTGACATTAAAGTCGTTTAACCATTGAACCCGTTTTATCAATCAGAAAAACATGATAATAACTAGAACTAATAATCAAAGATAATAATTAATATAATTAAATTAATGATATTAAATACTATTATTCTTTAAGTGAAACATATAGTCATAGGATAAGAGGGGAAAACTAAAAGTTTATATTTCGGCAAGTGTGCTATGGATCAAAAAGATGGAAATGCAGTATATAAGGAGTTCTGCAAAGGACAGGAAATGGTCAAGACCAACAATTTTCACGCCTCGCCAGGTGCAGGTGTGATCGACTCTTAATAACAGGGTTTTACCAGCATACCTGGATATTGTATGAATGTCCCGGGCAGTACTCGGCAGAACAGTGCTGAGGTAGGACAGTGCAGTTGTCGCTTACAAAAGTTAGTGCAGTGTTAAAACACGTTCACCACGCTACGGTAACAACATTTCTAAATGGAAACTACTATTTTTATATTCGCGGAGTTTCGCCCAGAAACATAGATCTTAAATGTGTGGCTCTGCCCTGGCAACGGACTGCCGGTCTCAATAAGGATCAAAATAAACAGCGATTACTGGACATTTTAAGTGCACACAGTGTCTGTATGTGGAAAACCCAAACCCCAAAATAAACTTACAGCTTACGTGAGCGGGATGTGCACTGCGCCCTGAGAAGTATGACGTCCAAGATCTCATGCTCCAGAGACCAGCAGAGGGATGAAAGTGGGGTGAAGGTACGTGAAGGTGGACATCATCTATTCCCCAGACACACCCATCCCGATTCCGACCAGGCGGGCTCATATTAAATTGCGCCCAACGTGTCAGGCTACGGAAACATCCCTAAAGGAACAAAATGCTAATCACGGAATTTCATGTAAAATTCACACATCATTGCTACACTAATGCTGAAATTCACATCGAACGATTACGCCGAAGAAATCAGGACAACGATGGAATAAAACAACAACAGGAATAAAACAACAAAGGGATAAAACTACATAACTCCACCCCTCCAAGAAACAAGATTTATATCAAGCAGCTTCCCGCAGCAAGATCAACGGTTCACTCAAATAAGTGAAGTGCAGTGAAAGTTTCAACAGCCGGATTAATACCGCAACGGATGGAGGAAGCCAACAGGAACAGTTGCAAGTTGAAATTATTGTTAAATTTTACAGCAAGGCACTTATATATGTAATAGATATAATTTATTGTAGCTTATTTACAAATGCATAAATATTGTTTATTGTTGCTTATTTATAAATGCATATTTTCGGTAGTGAGGCATAATAAGGAATTTTGTAGTCTAATAGGAGTAATTAAAGAGTAATTTGATGAAATTAAGAAGTAAGAAAATTTTAGGAAATATGGAGAATTCAGAGCTGGAAAATAATATAGAGGGATCTGTAGATAACGTAGAATTAGTTGACGAAGTAAACGCAGACACTAGGGAATCAATTTTGACCAATGTAGGACATTCTAAACATGTAAATGTTAAAGATGTAGAGCAAAGTAGTGGAGTTTCTACGATTAAGACGCCTAGTGTTGAAAATAGTGTTGCACAAATGCTACAGAATATGTTCTCCCAGCTCTGCACTAGTACAAATATTAAATTTGAACAGCAGACAGCATTGATAAATGAAAGATTTGATGTAAAGTTTGAGCAACAGGCTGCTGTTATAACCGAGAGGTTTGACCAGCAAACAAATAATATAATAGAAATTTGCAATAAGTTAGAACTACAACAAATAGAGATAGAAAGAAACAGAGAAACGGTGATCAGGTTGGTAGATGAAAGAGTAGGGGAATTATCACGTGAATTTTGTACATCACAGAGTTCAATACGTGGCGAAATGGTGGAGATAAATGCTGATCTGTCCTCCACCAAATCGTCTCTGTTGAGACTGGAACGCTCGGTTCAAATTGAAATCACAAAAAGTAGTAGGGAAATGAGTGTTCTAGAACATAATGTACGTGTGTTGACAAAGGCCAATTGCGACGCTCAGGAACAGAGGCATCGGGATTTAGAATTAAAAATAACTAAAGAGATTAACTCAATGAAGGGTACCTTAGAACAAAGGGAACAACATACAAATAAAATTGTACAGGTGCAAAATCAAGTTACGCAAATGGCCTCTGCGCAACTCACAAATGATCAGGAAATAAGTAATAGTAGCCAAGATATATGAGAAATAAAGAAAACACTAGAAAGACTCCAGTTGACGAGGCCATTGTTGGGGTCAGTGACCCACACAACAGATGTTTATGTGGAAACTGAGGACAGGGCGGAGTGCCAAATGACTGAAACACCGACCAGCCCTCAGGTAGCACAGGGAACTGTAGGTGTTAACTCAACTGTAACCAGCCAGACCCAAGAAAGCTTACCTTTTCTGAGTGAGCTGCCTCTTCCACGCTTTGACGCTTTGTGCAATAATGCCAAACAGTTTATTTTAGATATAGAAGGGTACTTTTTACATAAAGGTGTACCGGAGGCATACAAAATGGTGTTAATAGTTAGGGCACTTACCGGAAGTGCACTAAACTGGTACCGCATAGCAATAACTCAGGGGACAAGTTATGACGTATTTAGAATAGCGTTCTTGGACAAATTTTGGGGAGCCAGCGCCCAGTACCAGACACGCAATAAAATTAACAATGGCAGACATCAACCTGGATGTGGCGAAGGCTTAGTGGACTATTTCCTCCGCTATGCTCTGTTAGCTAAATGCCTGGAGCCCCCCCTGTCAGAGTCAGAATTCATCACACTGATGGCGGCACACCTGCCGGATAATATAAGAAATCATGTTATTGTAGCACGCCCACAAACATTGCAGGATGCAGTGGTGCTACTGACTGATCTGCAGGAGACAAATACTTCGAATCCGGGAACGAGGTCGGGGTCACAAACATGGGAGCAGCAGACTAATCGGACCCGTGCGCAAAGAACCTTTGGCGGAGAACGGGCACGACCGTCACAAAATTCGAATAATTGGAACCAGCATCAAGCTAGGGATCAATATAGAAATGCAGTGCCAAGAGGCAGGGACAATACTTGCAGACTTCGGGAACGAAATATCCCTTCCCAAGGATTTCGAATGCAATACATGCAAGCCGAACACGGTAGGCCAAGGAGAGATAGAGACTACTGGCGAGGGAACCAGAGGCAAAGAACCTGTGACAATTATGCTCGCCACCAAGGACAGCGTCCGTTTAATCGAAAGAGTCCGGTACCTCCACCAGCCGAGTGGCAACGGCCAAGGTCTCCTAGACAGACGGTGTCTTCGGTCAACTATCAAAATGCAAATATCGCTGGACAGGGTGATATGCACACGCCTGTTCCACAAACGCAACCGACGGGAAACGAGTAATGGGTGATTTCCAGTGACATGAAATGACCCGGCGAAATTCGGAAGCGAGCAAAAGGTTTCTCATAGGTACAACGAACACAGAAAGTTGGAACACTGAGCAGGAAATAAATATGTTTTCAACACAAGCAAAATATGTGTTCACGTGCTCAGAACAGCATGTACAAGAGGCGCCGCGCATACAAGCATTTGTAGAAAGAGAAAGCACCCTAATTGCTGTATATATATAGGCTATTCAGTGTCGGCTATTAACCAGAATCTTTTCAAAATTATTATGTCAAAGAATAAGGACACACAGACGTTACCGTAGAGCAAGATTAGGCAGAAAATAAGCAAACAGATGCTACACAAAACAGCAATAAATGAATAAATGATTGAATTTGTATGTTTTGTGATTCCCAAACTTGCAGCTCAGATTATAATGATGTGCTCCATTCTACAAGGGCCAAAATAGACTTTAGGCAAGAGAACATTACATTTTATGTAGGAGATAAGTGTTAAACCTCGCAGTTTGCAGAGTCACATGAGACAGCTGACGTCGGGATGACGGAAGAGGAGGAAGAAATTTAAGGAGAAGATTTTTTTTATTGAATTGATTAAAATAGAAGGAAATGAAAAGTTAATGAGGATAGCTCCGACAGTGGAGAACACTAAAAGTGAAAGACAGTGTTGCTTCGAAGTTAATGAATCCTATAATGAAGTATCCCTGAAGTCATATGAGATATTAGCGGAAACAAGCGCATACATCGGCAGGAACGAAGGTCCTTACACCTCCATCCCGGCTGAGGAAAGACCGATAGTATCTAGAAGAAAAGAGAGGTTAAACAATTGTGTTACTTTGGACGTCCATCATGAAAAAAAAAGTACAATGGAACTGAATAGTGGAGTAATTAAAATTATAAGTATTTCGAGTTACCTTCCCAATTATAATCTATCTAAATGAACTATGAGAGACCTGCGATATAGTTTCGGATACTAGCGAACGAAAAACATACTTTCTGGGTCGAGTACAGTATAGACCTCATTAAACCGTATGTCACCAAAGTGCGAAATAACGAAGCACAAGAGTAAACTACACCGCACAACTTGTCCTCAATGTTATTATCCACAGAACCAAAGCTAAGGGTGAATTAAGTGATTTTTCCTAAGAGGGAACGTGACAGAAGCAATTGCACCTAGGAATATTATTAATAATAATATTAATAAACAACATTGTAAATATTGAATGTTATGAGATGTTTATGTTTCAAATTTTAAAGCACTTAAGGTTTGTATATATTTGCAAAAGTAATGGGTCATTATTTGTAGGAGAAATTGACACAAAGCTAAGAAGTTTTTGAGGTGATTAATAATTTGGAAAGACGAAAGTATAATATAAGGGGACTTTTAGTGTATTATATATTAGTTTTCTTGCTTATTTGGATTTAAGATGATGATGATGATGGTGTTTAAGGGCGCTCAACTGCCGAGGTCATAAGCGCCCTTATGATTAAAACTTGGCAATAGCCAGTAAGAAAATACCAAACAAAAAAGTAAACACAAATAAAAGAGCTAACACAGTTGAAACGGAAGTAACAGAAACGTGCAGCCCTCTAACCAGAGCTGGATATAAAACTCCATTTAAAATCAACACATTAAAACCAAAAGAGTTTAAAAAACCGCTATCACACTAAAACGTCAAGGTAAAAGAAAGTTTTGCTAAACATTTAAAAACCCTGTCCACTGCTCTTGGGTCATCTGCCAGGACCTCAGCAAGAGAGGCCGGCATGCCCATAGATGACAGAATGTGTGCCAGGTGACCACACTCCAGCAACACATGCCGAACTGTCTGTGCCTCCCCACAGTGCGCACAGACAGGAGCAGGTTCACGTTTAAAAAGGTAACTGTGAGTAAAAATACAGTGGCCAATTCTTAGCCGAGCTAGTACTACCTCCTCCCGGCGGAATAAACGAGAGGAGGTTACCCAGTTGACAGGGAGGTCCTTCACCTCTCGCAGCTTATTACCACGGAGAGCCGACCACTCCGCATGCCAAGTCGAAAAAACGGCTCTCCGTACAGCCACTCTAAAATCTTCTGCTGTTGAATGGGTAATCGTAACACTGGGCGCTGTGACTGCCGATTTCGCGGCCAAATCCGCCGTGTCATTCCCTGGCAAGCCAACGTGTCCAGGAATCCATGCGCACTCCACATTAAAACCAGAAGCGTGCAAAATGTGGAGAACGTCCTGGATGCGCTGCACCAAAGGATGGTAATTGTACAGCTCACGAATGCTCTGAAGGGCACTAAGGGAATCACTAAGAATAAGGCAGTCACCTAATTTTCGACGTCGAATATACAGAAGGGCTTGATAAATAGCATATAGCTCGGCAGAATATATAGATGTGCAACTAGGCAAACCGTAAGTAGAAGTTGCGGTGCCAGTTACAAAGGCACATCCAACACCGTCGGGGCTCTTACTGCCATCGGTGTAAATACAAATACGGCCACTGTATTTGGATAAAAATTCTAAAAAGCAACGACGAATACTATCAAGAGGCGTAACAGATTTCCCGTAGAGCGTCATCCCGAGATCGACATGGGAGGTAGCGCGTAACCAAGGGGGGTGTATACTCTCTCCCTTGGATAACAGCCGAGGAATGTCAACATGGTGCTGGCGTAGAAGCTCACGGAAACGAAAACCTGCTGGCCTGGGGCTCAGAGAGCGGAGACAGTATCGCTCGTGCAGCTCAGGGGAGAAAAACGCGTGATAAGTTGGATGCCCAGGCATACACTTCAGCCCACAGCCATAATTAGCAAGTAGGACATCACGCCGACAACGCAGAGGAGGTTCTCCCGATTCGGCGTAGAGGCTAACAACTGCGCTCGTTGGAAAAGCTCCAACGGCCACACGGATGCCCTGGTTATGGACTGTGTCTAACCTTCTGAGCACTGAAGGTCGAGCTGAAGAATACACAATGCTGCCATAGTCCAACTTCGAACGAATCACAGCACGATAAAGACGGAGCAATGTCGTCCGATCCGCACCCCAAGACTTGCCACTTAGTATCCGTAAAAGATTTAGAGAACGGTCACATCGTGCTCTAAGCTGTGCTATTTGTGGTGCCCAACAAAGTTTCCGATCGAAGATCAAACCAAGGAATCTCGCCTCGTCTGCGAAAGGAAGTAAATCTGGCCCGAGTCGAAGAGACGGCGGCATATGCCACTTACGGCGCCAGAAGTTAACGCAGACTGTCTTCTCAGCGGAGAAACGAAAACCGTGTTTCGAGCTCCATGCATAGAGATTGTCCAAACACCGCTGGAGACGGCGTTCCAAAAACGGTGTACGCTGAGAAGTACAGAAGATGGCAAAGTCGTCCACGAATAAACAGGAAGAGACACCTTGAGGCACACATAGTGATATGGAATTTATCGCAATAGCAAATAGAGTCACGCTGAGTACGGAGCCCTGCGGCACTCCGTTCTCTTGAATAAAATGGTTAGAAAAAACCGAACCCACCCTCACTCGAAAAACGCGGTCCCGCATAAACTCCTGAATGACCAACGGTAGGCGTCCACGTATGTTCCAGTTGTGCAGAGAACGCAATATTCCCGCCCGCCAACACGTGTCGTAGGCCTTCTCGAGGTCAAAAAATATCCCAACTGTGGGGCTGTTCTTAAGAAACCCGTCCATAATCTGAGTTGACAGAGAGACAAGGTGGTCAGCAGTTGAACGTCGTCGTCGAAAGCCACACTGGATGTTCGTCAGAAGATTGTGGGATTCCAGCCACCACACCAACCGTCCATTGATCATGCGTTCCATCACCTTGCAAACGCAACTGGTGAGGGAAATAGGACGGTAACTGGAAGGAAGATGGCGGTCCTTTCCAGGTTTAAGAATGGGTATGATGGTGGCCTCCCGCCACTTGTCTGGAAAAATGCCATCAACCCAGACACGATTATAGACCTCGAGTAGGAAATCTTTGCCATCAGGAGAGAGATGTTGCAACATTTGGACGTGGATACCATCTGGACCTGGTGCTGAGTGTCGTGAAGAGGAGAGTGCATTGTCTAGCTCTGCCAGGGTGAAAAGGCGATTATAATCCTCAAGGTTGCCAGAAAGAAACGAGAATTCTTGAGATTCCACCTGGTTCTTAACTGTAAGAAACTCAGGGGAATAGTTGCCTGAGCTAGACACCTCAGCGAAAGCACTGCCTAAAGTATTCGCCACGTCAAATGTATCAACAACAGCTCCGGTAGGTGTTTTGAGACCGGCGATGGGCATATGGTTCGGTTTCCCAGCCACACGTCTTAACTTATCCCATACGACAGAGGAAGGTGTATGTCGATTAAAGGAACCCACGAATTTATTCCATGACACCTTTTTGCTATCCTTAATAACCCGCCTAGAATGTGCACGCATCCGTTTATAGTGTATCAGGTTATCCAGTGTAGGAAAACGCTGGAAAACCCGTAGAGCTCGTCTGCGAGCGCGAATAGCATCCCGACAGTCAGCGGTCCACCAAGGTACCGGAAATCGACGGCTGTAGCCAGTCGAACGCGGAATGGATTGCTCAGCAGCAGAAAGAATGGTCCCTGTAAGATGTTCGACCAAGTGGTTCACAGAGTCGTGCTCTTCGTAGCTAAATTCAGCCAAGTGGGAGTACAGTTCCCAGCTGGCGTGGTCTAGGCGCCAACTAGGTAAACGGGTGGAACATACAACGGGTGTCAAGACACTAATACGACAAGGAAAGTGGTCACTAGAATGCAAATCCGAGATGATATTCCAGCATAAGGTGACTGCCAGCTGAGGGGAACAAATTGCAATGTCAATGTGTGAAAAACTATGAAATGCGTCAGATAGAAAGGTGGGCTCTCCGGTGTTCAAGAGAGCAAGATTCTGACTATCCAAGAAGTCTTTAAGTAGCGTACCTCTCGCACAAGCCCGAGGAGAGCCCCAAAGAGGGTGATGGGCATTCACGTCGCCTACCAATAAAAAGGGTGGTGGCAACTGCGAAATGAGGTGTTCTAAGTCGCTGTGCGAGAGGTCCGCAGATGGAGGCAAATAGATACTGCAAATGGTGAATGAAGCGGAGGGTAGCTTAATGCTGACAGCAACGGATTGGATTGCAGATTGTACGGGTACGGAGTTGGCAAAAATATCATCTCGAATAAGCATCATAGTGCCCCCATGTGCCGGGACACCGTCCTCCGGGGATAAATCACATCGTACGGAGGAGTACTGCCTGATGGTAACGGTGTCCTGTGGACGGAGCTTCGTCTCTTGTAAACATACAGCCAAGGGTTCATGCTGGCGCAGCAACAAGTCAAGCTCTGGTCGATGTGGTCGAATGCCGCGTATGTTCCAATGGAGGATAGCCATTGAGTATATTATGGGATAAGTTTCAAATCGAAAGACGCTTCTGCAGATTGGGATTAGCTGGTCGGTTCAATTTGTTCTTCTTAGGCGTTGGGCTAGTACTATTTTCAGGAGCACGATCCTGCCGTTTCCGCACTGTCCCTCTGGCAGTGGCGGCAGAATCCTCCTGGTCCATCTCCTCCACAAGGGAGGTCCCTTTTTCAAGAGCAGTTTTAGGTCCAAGTAGTTCGAACCGATTGGATGTGCTGATCGGCGAAGACGGCCGTCGCCGATTCACGCCCTCCTCCCCAGATGACCCTTCAGAGGAGGATACACGTGTGGAGTTGCGTGAACTTTTCTTACCTTTAGATGACTTGGTAATAGATTGCACATTCTCTTTCAAGAAGTCTTGTCGTACATACTTGGTCTTAAACAGTTTTTCCGGGGCAGAAGACGTCGTGAATTTACCAACTTTAGTTCCAGAGGTCGAGGCTTTCGGTGACAACTGTGCAGGACTATTCTGTAAGCTAGCGGATTTGGCAGATGTTGATACCAACTTGGGTGTAGGTGCCGAAGGCTTTGGCAGCGCTTGGGCTAAAATAACCTTTTCCGCAATTGTAGCCCCGTTCATATCGCCGGTCTGTGTTGCGATTTCCCGACGCGGTACCGGTTTAGCTGCAACTGAGCTATAGGTACCGGACCTCGGGGCAGAGGGTTGGCGGAGTCGCAGGAGCTTCCGGGCTTCCAAGAAGGACACCTTCTCTTTCACCCGTATCTCCTGGATCGCTCGTTCCTCTGCAAAACGGGGGCAGTCTCGGGAACTAGATGGGTGTTCCCCGTTACAGTTCACACACGATGGAGCTGAAGCACAAGCCCCATCGTGGGAGATGTCACCGCAGTGGACGCAGGTGGACTTGCCGGTACACAACTCACTAGTGTGACCAAAACGTTGGCATTTAAAGCACCTCAGCGGATTGGGTATATAAGGCCTAACTTCGATGGCTTCATACCCTGCCCTAATCTTTTGAGGCAGATCAACCCGATCAAAAGTAAGAAACAGGGTACGAGTAGGCAGGAATTCACCGTTGATCTTACGTTGTACCCGATAAACAGCTGAGACACCCTGAGTCGCAAGATTTTCTTGGATCTCCTCAATGGACAAACCGTCCAACGCGCGGGTTGTTATTACACCGCGGGAGGAGTTCAGCGACTTGTGCACCTCGACCTTCACTGGATAGCTGGCTAACATGGTGGCTTTAAGAATCCTTGCAGCTTGCGAGGCGGAGTTGGCTTCGACAAGAAGTGTACCATTGCGAGCTCGAACGCAGGATTTAACAGGACCAGCAATGGCATCGAGACCCTTTTGGATAGTAAAAGGGCTCACCGTAAGGAATTTCTTACCTTCCTCTGTCCTATGAATAACCAAGTAGCGAGGACCACATGACTCGACTACTTCCTTTCCAACGTCTTTATTTGAAATCGGGGGTTTAAGTTTTGGTGCCATAAAAAAAAATTGTATAAATTCATCCCCCAGTGCTCCCCACCCACCACGGAGCCCAACATTTGGATTTAAGGATCTCAATTTGTTATTATGTATTATCGAGCATAAAGCAATTGTAAGAAATGTTTAATGTGAAAGGGTAGCATTGTGATTCGTCTATTAAGATATTGTATGTGTGTTACATTGTAGCAGGATAGTTTTTAACAGGAAGGGAATTATAAACGCGACTCCTTAGAGGACAGTCACGAGCAATATTTGAGCGACAAGTTAACAAGAAATAATGAAGGGAAGAGAGGCTGCTCACGAAAGAAAGAGTGTAAAAAAAAATCTCACATTAATACTTACTAATAATACTACTAATAAAGAAATAATAAAAAGGATTGATATACACAAAAAAACAGGATGACGCATAGCAACGTCATCACATGGTGTTGCTCCAAAGATATTTGTAAACAGTCAAATAGGTAAATAGCTTGTAGCATAAACTTAGAAAACATAGTGGGGAAGTGAGTACACTTGCCACACTCATTGGTTTTGAAATCCGCTGGAGATATTTTATTAGCTTAATGATAAACTTGACCATGCTAAGAAGCAATCACTACCAATGTTAGAATACAGAGAAGGTACCAAAAATATAGTTTGTTTATATGTATTAATGTGTATAAGAATGCAAATATATATGAGAACTATGAATGAGTTTCAACTGTATGAAAAGGAGTATCGAGGAATATCATGTAGGACAATTTACACAAATAATAAGAGTGATTAGTGAGATTGGAAAAGTCCATAAGGACTGTGAAAGACTCCGCATCGTATTAAGTGGAATTGTGTATGAGTATGTATGTATATATTAGTTGATAGATAATGATTTGTAACCTGTTCCAAACATATTGGTATTTAGTGATAAGGGTTGATATACATATAATATGAGAGAAATGAATGTGGTGTATGGACACATGCCAATTGTAAAAAATGTTGATAGGTTAAAAAAATGTATTTTTGTAACGTAATTTTAAATATGTAAAATGTATTGTGCTACATAAGTTTCTTTGGTGCAGGGAGAAGATGAATTTATTGTAAGATTGATGTATGTAGAGAGATCCTACAGGGCAGAGCACAAAAGGAGATAGGGAGAGACAAAAGAACCCACACTAATAATACAAAGAAAGTAGTTTGGCGGAGTATTTTGACATAACCCGTTACACAGAATTTATATCCTAACGTCTTATGTCAATTGGGCATATGAACCCATTTTATCAATCAGAAAAACATGATAACTAGAACTAATAATCAAAGATAATAATTAATATAATTAAATTAATGATATTAAATACTATTATTCTTTAAGTGAAACATATAGTCATAGGATTAGAGGGGAAAACTAAAAGTTTATATTTCGGCAAGTGTGCTGTGGAACAAAAAAGAAATGCAGTAAATAAGGAGTTCTGCAAAGGACAGGAAATGGTCAGACCAACAATTTTCACGCCTCGCCAACAGTTAATAACAGGGTTTTACCAGCATACCTGGATATTGTATGAATGTCCCGGGGAGTACTCGGCAGAACAGTGCAGAGGTAAGACAGTGCAGTTGTCGCTTACAAAAGTTAGTGCAGTGTTAAAAAACGTTCACTACGCTACGGTAACAACATTTCTAAATGGAAACTACTATTTTTATATTCGCGGAGTTTCGCCCAGAAACATAGATCTTAAATGTGTGGCTCCGCCCTGGCAACGGACTGCCGGTCTCAATAAGATTCAAAATAAACAGCGATTACTGGAAATTGTAAGTGTTCACCGTGTGTGTATGTGTAAAGCCCAAATCCCAAAATAAACTTACAGCTTACGTGAACGAGATGTGCACCGCGCCCTGAGAAGTATGACGTCCAAGATCTCATGCTCTAGAGACCAGCAGAGGGATGAAAGTGGGGTGAAGGTACGTGAAGGTGGACGTCATTTATTCCCCAGGCACACCCATCCCGATTCCGACCAGGCGGGCTCACCATCAATTCTAATAAAGTAGACCACCTTCCAAGGATGCGAGATGAAGACTTTCGAGAAAATTTACCTAAATAAAGCAGCCTTCTATTTTAGAAATTTTGTTTCTCAATAGTGGCTCTTGACAATTTCGAATGAGCTACCTACCGTATTTTAAGAATACTTAAAAAAACAATAAAATTTATATCTTGACTTTCCAGGGAATAGACTCTGAAGCCCTCTTCATTTTTTAAGTAATTGTTAAACCGTAAGAAGTAGACAGATAGTTACCTCGCAAAAATGTAGATTTCGATATCTCTAAAAAAGGAAAAGTGATCACACCAAACTGGATATTTAAGTTTAGCATCTACTTAGCATGAAACACGAATATTTTTAAAACCTCCCATACTCCATACTACACTTTATATGGAAAGTATTCGAACATTTTTTATAAATGACTGTGGTATCTTGAGCTTTAAAATACTTGCACTTCCCTGAAAAGGGAAATCGTCATTCGTTTTAATTGTATTTTACACCTGGAGAAGCAAAGGTCATCTAATATCAAATTCAATAGCACAGAGGCCGCTTTTAAGAGATGTGAGTATCTCTTCAACCCTCATTTCGCTCCTACTTAAAAGGAATTAAGTGAATTGACTATTTCTGTTAATGTATATCTTACAATATGGATTAGATAATAGGATAATCGTCTTCTCAAGATAAAAGAAAACCTCAGAATATTTTGTTTGCAGTGCAAGTATATAAAGTAATGTGACTGGATCTTGCTTAATTATAGCAGCAAATCAGTGAGTGAGTGTGTGTGTGTGAGAGAGAGAGAGAGAGAGAGAGAGAGAGAGAGAGAGAGAAAATGCAAGTGTGATTATCAGTGAGAGAGATTATATACCTCGTACCTACTACAAAAATGTAGTAAAACACCAATCTTGATGTATAGTTTGAATTTAGTTTGGCATCTTCCAAGGATGCCACATGATTTTTTTTTTTAAATTCGCCCAACAGAAACTACTCTTTACATGAAGTAATTTCGATTTTTTTTTTATTTTCGCAAAAATCGGTGCAACAATTTTGATTAAACCTGCGCATTTATGGATATTTAAATGATAAATAAAATTGTACATCTTTAATTTCTAGGGAATAGTCTCTGAAGCCGTAATCATCCTTAGTGACAATTGCATACTAAATGATAAACATTGCGACATACAAAAGCTTACCTAAAAATGTGTATCTCGGTAACTCCAAATTGGAAAGACGTTGAAATACCAATTTAGATATTTAAATCTAGCATCTACCAAGAATCCCTTACGAAGATTTTCAAGAACTCCCCTCCCAACCCCTACTAAACACCCCAAGCAAGGAACAAATTTCGAACACTAATTTGTGAAAAAGTGGCTCCATTTTTTTTTTTTTTTTTTTTTTTTTTACTCTTAGGCCACTTATATTAAAGATATTGACATGACAAATAAAATGCACATTTTTAGTTTTCTGGGAATAGTCTCCTAAGTTCTTTACAATCGCAATATCTTTGCATTATTGTTAAATCACATGAGAAAGAGAGTGTCTTGGTGCAAAAAGTAAGGGGAATTTTCATAAATCCCCCCCCCATTTTTCATGTTTTAATTGCATGTCACTATTTCAAATCTGCCGCTCGTTTTGGTATAAATTTCAAAGAGGTACGTTAATGGTAAATAATTTTAATATATTGTTCAAAATAAATCTGCGTAGTAATGTTTTAGGACAATGTATACTCACTAGGTAAAACATTAATAAGTTTTTAAATATTAGTGTTAGAGAATAGTTCTATTTTTATATTGATCGGAAAAATTTACTTTAGCTATTCGCAGCATTGGCATCCCGTTCATGTTTCCTTCATATGAGAGTTTCGAAGTACTGCCAAGTTGTGTTTGGAATCTTAGGTTACATTTTTTAATATTATGTTTGAAAAAAAACGTTTGAAGAAGTAGAATTTACTACATAAATGCCCCATTATCTCAGAAACTAATTGACACTAATGAGCTGAAATCTTTACCACACAATTTCACCTAAGTAGGCTTTATTTTAACGAAAAATCTTTTATGTATATGGATTAGCAATTTTTTAAAAAATTAAAAGTACTTTTTAAATAAAATATTAAGAGGTTTATTAAAACGCCATTATTTTCCTTCTAATCAACAGAAATATTCTATTTTTCATCAATGAACAGTCAGAGCTTTTGCTGAAAATATCTTGAAAAATTTAGCTCAATATTTTAAATTGTTTAACATTGGCAAGATAGGGCTTTTGGACTCCCCTTAAAACCCACAATTTACATAATGAATGTGTTTTTCTAGAGCTAACGATTTTCAACGTATTCTTGCTATTAATTGTGTGTGTGTGTGTGTGTGTGTGTGAGAGAGAGAGAGAGAGAGAGAGAGAGAGAAAACAATATCTAGTAAACAAATATCCG
Organism: Hymenopus coronatus; assembly: GCA_030762935.1. NCBI lineage: Eukaryota > Metazoa > Arthropoda > Insecta > Mantodea > Hymenopodidae > Hymenopus > Hymenopus coronatus. The sequence goes on along the minus strand of CM060900.1, from coordinate 459,402,801 downwards.
ATAAAAAAACAATCTAGATATTTAAGCTCCAAGGATTCTGCATGAAATTAATAAAAAAATCCCACATCCCCATACTATCCTGTATATAACACAATTTTCAAATAGTTTGATTTTTCAATAAAAGACTCCAACTATTTTCTTTCAATTACTGCATATAAAAGATACACACGTCTACATTACAAATAAAATATACATTTTGTGTTTTCTGGGAATAGCCTATGAAGTCCGCATTCAGTATTACATTTGCGTAATAGCTAAATGGTAATGCTTCTTTAAAAACAAAATGTTCCTATCTCCTTGAAACACACAATTTTTGGCATTTCTTTTTGATTTAACAAAATCAGATATACTTCTTACAACTGGCGTCTGGTTTTAAAGTACTTATAATGTTTCTCTAGTGTGAAATCGTGAATTGTTTTTGTTTATTTACTCCTAGACAAGCAAAGATACGCTAATACCAATATCAGTCAACAGCGATATTTTTAAAAGCTTTTGAGTAACCTATTAGCCTAGTATAATCCCTTATTCAGATACTATTTATTAGAAACTATTAATTTGAAATTCCTGTTAATGTATATCTTTTTTCGTATGAAGTAGACAGACGAATAATCAAGTAACAATCTGTGTGGTTGGTATACAGGTCGATGTCTTATGAATGGAGCACACTCGATCTTTAGATAATGGTAGAGAGAGAAGAATGAGTACAGAGAGAGAAGAGAGAGAGGAGAGAGACAGAGAAAAGAGTACAGAGACAGAAGAGAGAGAAGAGAGAAAGAGAAGACAGAAGAGAGAGAGAAAACACGATAACTCGGGAACGTAAAGTATGTTAAATACCATTCTTGAAATTTATGTAGAACATCCTCCAAGGATGCGACATGAAGACCTTCAAGAAAAAAAATAAACCTAAACATCTCTTTAATTGGAATATTTTCTATGTTCCTTTTTTTTTTTTTTTTTTTAAATAATGTCCCTTAACGATTTGATTGAACTGCCGTATTTTAAGAATATTTACTGACTATTAAAATGTTTACCTTCAAGTGTCAGCGGAAGGCCTCTGAAGCCCTCTTTATTCTATTGCATAACTGCTAAACCGTAAGAGACGGACGACAATTTGCCTCTTAAAAATGTACATCTCGACAGATCCTGAAGGAAATATCGGTTACAATGCAAACTTGATATTCGAGTTTGGCATGTAACAGCGATAACACTGAACATTTTCAAAAAAAGTTCCCCTACCCCAGTTTACCATTTACATGGAAAGTTTGTGAAAATGTTGATTAAATGGTTTCAATGATTTGAATTCCAAAATACTTATACATTTTTCAAAATGGAAATCATATGTTTGGCTTTTTTTTTTTTTTTTTTTTTTTTTTTTTTTTTTTTTTTTTTTTTTTTTAAAGCCCTGGAAAAGAGATCACCTAATATAAAATTCAATAGCATAACGATAGCTTTTAAAAGGTTTGACTGTCGCCTTAGCAGTACATATATTCCCTTATTTCGTTTCTGCTTAAAGCGTACTAAATAAATTGGCAATTTTTGCTTATGTATATATCCAAAATATGAATTACGACAATAAGCCTCAGCACGAATGGTTTGCTTGCTGCAGAAGTAGGTAAGTCACGTCAGTAGAACACCTTCCAATTTTAGGAATAGGTCAGTTAGGTATAGTTACATAGATCTATAGATATGATGTATGTGGCATGGAGAGAGTACATGATATTTCGTAAGGGGCGGTGAAACCCCAATCTTTATATTTTGGTTGGCATTTTCCAAGCATTCTACATGAAGTTATTACAGTGAAAAGGAAAGTTCTCCCGACACAATCTACCTTTTGCAAGGAACAATTTTCGATATTTAAAATGTTTGTAGAGTTAGCGATTCCCGACATATTCCTTGCTATTGGTTGTGAGTGAGTGAGTGAGTGAGAGGGAGAGTGAGTGAGAGGGAGAGTGAGTGAGAGGGAGAGTGAGTGAGAGGGAGAGTGAGTGAGAGGGAGAGTGAGTGAGTGAGAGGGAGGGTGAGAGTAAGTGAGTGAAAGGGAGAGTGAGAGTGAGTGAGTGAAAGGGAGAGTGAGAGTGAGTGAGTGAAAGGGAGAGTGAGTGAGCAAGAGGGAGAGTGAGTGAGTGAGTGAGAGGGAGAGAGAGAGAACATGGCTACTCAGAAACGAAAAGTCTATTAAATCTTACGCTTAAAATTTAATTTGCCCATCTTATTAGTATAGCACAGGAAATTTTAGAGAATATTCCCGCGACCCAAAGCAACCTTTATATGGAACAATATTCGAAGGTTTTGACTTTCGAGAAAATGACTCCAACGATTTTATTTAAACCACAGCACAGTCCACTTTATTCGGAACCACGTAAGCGTAACGGGTAAAACTTAGAAGATGCACAAAAAATGCTTAAAAAAATTCAGGTATTGTAAAAGTACACATTTATTTAGCATGTATTCAATTTTGTAGGCCTAACGATTTCTAACATATTCCTTGCTGTTGGTTTGAAATTTAAAGTATTTCTACTTTTCTCTAAACGGAAATCATCATCCGGTTTTCCCTTGTTTTACTCATGGAGCAGCAAGGATAAAATAATATACGATTTACAAGGCGATAATATCAGTTAGAAAGGAAAACGATTCCATGTAGAGAGTAGTTTGTATTCTGGAAATTTTTAAAAATTCTTCATGTAGCATCCTTGGAAAATGGCGAACTAAATATCAAGATTGGTACTTTACCGGCCTTTTGTTGTACAAGATATCATGCTATCTCTCTCTCTCTCTCTCTCTCTCTCTCTCTCTCTCTCTCTCATGCTTCAACTTAAATTTCAAGAGACACTATCTCTCTCTCTCTCTCTCTCTCTCTCTCTCTCTCTCTCTCTCTCTTACACATATTCCATCCATCCGCCTCATGTCTCACATCTCTATCTCACACACGCTCATAAAATTGGAAGTGTTCCATTCACATGATTTTATCTACTTGTACAGCAAACACACCATTGGTTCTGGGGCTTATTCCCCTAATTCATGTTTTGAATATATGAATACATAAGCAAAAATTGCCAATTTATGTAATACCTTTTGGTATGAATGGAATAAGGTAATATACTATACAAAGAGAATTCTCAAAAGTTTTAAAAGCTGTCGCTGTGCTAATTGCGGCGATAACAGGGGTTCCGGGTTCGTAACCCGCGAGCAGGTTTTGGCTATTAGGAATGGTGTGGATATGTGGGTGCCCTAGCTCAGGATTTTGTTGGCATGGAATCTCTGTTCAGGTGTGGTAAGGCACAAGCGATTTTCTTCGAGCTTCAGATTATTGAACTCATTTATTCATTTAGTTCAGCCTTTTTTGCCGTCAAACACAATTACTCCTACGCTTTACGCGACCGCGCCTCTCATTCCTTATCATGTTTGTGCGCTTGCTGGTGCATCAAATAAATACTGTTTCTATCGCGGCCACATGTAACCCGTTCATTTCTATCGCAGACAGCTATCACGTCTTAGCTCCGCGAATGTTCTATGCCAAGTGTCAAAGTGTCGTTTGACCAGCAAGAGAGTTGTTTCCGTTTTCCTTGTTAAATCCGCCCTCGGGCAGTGTAACCTCACCCCTACAGTTCAATGTTCTACCCTTAAAGGTACTATCCTACCTGAATCGCTCGTCAGCTCGTGACAACTGGTTGCCCTTGGTTTCTTAAACGTGTTTTATATTTCTTCCCAAGTAATTGTGAGACTGGAGTAGAGGAGTTATTGTGAAAATTCTCGTGATGCATCCTTGTCAGATGCTGAACACGAATATCCAGGTTATATTGTAACCGATGTTTTCTTTGTGATATATCGGGATGTACATTCTTTGTGATGCAAATCTTTGTGTATCTCTTACAGTTGAGCAGTAATGCAAAAGAATAAAGAGGGCTTCAGAGGTTATCCCCTGAAACTTAAAGATATGCATTTTACTCGCTACGCAACTATCTTTAGAATACATCAGTTAAATCAACTAGTTTAGATAAGTTTTGCGAAAAACAGATTTAAGATGTTCCAAGTAAGGGGTTGTTTTGGGCGATCTCTTTTCTTGAAAGTCTTCATGTGCATCCTTGGAAGGTGTTGCACTTAAATTTCAAGATCTGTATTCAACAGACCTTACGTTTTTCAGTGTCTGTCTGTCTGTCTCTCTCTCTCTCTCTCTCTCTCTCTCTCTCTCTCTCTCTCTCTCTCTCTCTCGCAAACGATGACATTTATGTGAAGTCGAATGTGTTCCACTCACATGGCATCATCTACCTGTACTACAACCATGCAATTCTTGGAGACGATTGTCTACCAGCTTCTTGCAAAAAAAAAAAATTATATATATATATATATATATATATATATATATATATATACACACACATTAACATGAATTTCAAATTACCAGTTTCTTGTAAGTAGAAGCGAAATAAGGGATTTTACCAGGCAAATATATTACTTCAATATTTTTAAAAATATCACTAATGACTGGCATTGGTATTACCTTATCTCTTCTTTTCGAGGAGTAAATATAATAAAAAACGAATGACGATTTCATACTAGTGAAACATGAACAGTACTTTAAAACCAAGTTAATTTTAACAAGTACGTATGACATTGTTAACTCAAAAAGATCATGAAACATATTGTATGTTTTAAGGAGATAGGTACAGTTATTTTTTTCATCGAAAATCCTGAGCTTCAGAGGCCATTCTCAGAAAACTCAAGATGTTCATTTTATATTAATGTGTGTACATATATATAAATGCATTAGTTTAAAGAAGGTCTTTGGAGTCTTTTAATGGAGAATCAAAATATTCGGACATTTTTCTATGTATACAGTAGTACTGGGATGAGGTAGAATCCTTGGAAGATGTCAAACTTAAATTTTACCGGATTTTTGTTTACCAGATATTGCCCCCCCCCTCCCGCAATCTCTCTCTCTCTCTCTCTTCTCTCTCTCTCTCTCCCTTACTCTCTCTCACTCTAGCACACCGTTTTCTAATCAGGGAACGGGTTACATTCGCGTAAGTTTTTTTTATTATTTGTGCCACATACAAGTTATTTTTACAGAGGAATGGTCTTCTATCTTATCCATACCTATTAACGAGATATAGGTATATTTGCAAAAATTGTCGCTCTTTTACGTTGGGGCAAAATAAAAGAATATGATAAGCTTAAGGGATAATCAAAACTTTTAAACACTGCTGATATGCCATTGAGCTTGTTATTAGGTTAGCTTTGATTCTCCAGGAGTAAAAAAAAAGAAAAAAAATATTTCCCTTTCATGAAAAATATACAAGGGTCGGCTAATAAGTCCCAGGCGTCTCAATGAAAACAGCATTTAATTTTTTTTTCTCAGTTTATTGGTCAACACAATCCCCAGAAAGGCCAATATATTCGTCATATAGGTGTTCTAATTTAATTAAACCATCTCTGTAGTGCGGTTTATCAAGGTCCCCAAAATAGCTGTTTACCGCATCAATGACTTCCTCGTTGCTGGGAAATCTTCGTCCTCCAAGAAATTGAGATTTGGGAACAGGTGGTAGTCACTAGGTGATAGATCTGGCGAATAGGGTGGATGATCAAGCAATTCGAACCTTAATTCACACATTTTTCTCATTGCAATGACTGAACGATGGGCCGGAGCATTGTCGTGTTGAAACAATGTTTTTTTTTCGGTCAAATGATGCCTTTTTCACCTAATTTCTCAAACTTTGCAGTAAAAATGAAACGGAGTTTTATTCATTAACTGCTATGGTTCTCTGCTTCAGATTCCATGCTGGGCGCGAAACACCGCTTAATTTTTCTCAGAGGCTTCTCTATCAGGCTTTAGGTTCTTTTACGTGCCGTGCCGTAAATCTACGACACGGGACCAACGGCTTTATTTCCTTTCCGAAGAAAGCGATGCTAAGGATTTTTACGCCCGAAAGAAATCCATCGTCCTCCGCCGGGTTTGAACCCGCGAACTTGGGTTTATGAAGTTAGCATGGTAATCATTACACCACGGCGACACTTTGCAGTAAGCTTGCGTAGTCCCCAGTGTTATTTTTACCCTTTTCCAAGTAATAAATAAAAATAATTCCCTGTGCATCCCAGAAAACACTCGTCATAAACTTGTTAGCTGACAAAATTGTCTTTGCCGTTTTTGGAGTTGGTTCACCTGGCGCAATACACTGTTTTGACTGTTATTTACTTTCTGGAGTGTAGTGATGTATCCAGTTTCATCCATGGTAATAAGCCACATCAAAAATTCACTGGCATTTTTACGGTAGAGCTCAACATTCTTAACGTCTTTCTTTACAACTTTTGGTCAGGTGTCAAGCGCTGCACCCATCTTGCACAGACCTTGCGAAAGCCCAAACCACTACTTAAAATATTACCTACATGTTCTTTTGATATGTTTACAGCCTCTGCCATCTCAAACGATTTTAATCTGCGGTCTTCCAATACTATACAATGACATTTTTCAATGATCTCTAGAGTTGTCACTTCTACAGGGCGTCCAGAACGAGGCTCATCAGTAGTGCTCGTACGTCCCATTTTTAACTCTGCATTCCACCTTTTAATCATTGAATATGAACTGTGCATTTCCTCCTTGCTTTCTTTAGACATTAAGCATTTCAAATGGAAGTATTTAATCACTGCTCGTTTTTCCAAATCCTTCATTTTCGTGAAAACTCTAAAGTTGTCTTGTTTAAAATGCTGCCATTCGAAAACTAAACAAGCTAGCTAGTAACCTGTAACTATGGATGCAAGCTAGTCTAGAGTTAAACTAGACGATGCTACCGTCTAACTGGACTAGTGTTAGGTCCGGGACTTAACAGCCCACCCTAGGACGTATTCATATTTTAAACAGCAAGGAATATTTCGCAAATCGGAAGGCCTACAAAAATAAATGTATGGCATACAGTGTATGCTTTAAAGACATTGTTTTTTTGTCAATCTCTTGCGGTTTACAGTTTTACGAAAGTGATTCTGAAGAGACCTTAAGAAGCTATTTCCAGATAACACACACATACACACACACAAATTATTCCCTCATTTAAATATTACTCTTATACCATTATTTAAACAAATCCGTTAGAGCCATTTTGCCAAAAACAAAAGTTTTAGAAAACTGTTCACTATAAAAGTTGCTTTGTCTTGGGGAGATTTTCTAGATAAGCTTCACGTGGAATCCTGGAAGACATCTAATTTAAATTTTAAGGCTAATATTTATAACTTCCCATTTTGGGTAATATGCACTCTCTCTAGCTCCCTCTCCTTCCTCCCCCCTCCCTAACCATCCCATCTCCCCCCCTCTCTCCCCCCTCGTACTCTTACAAAACAAATAATACTGAATATGTCGGAAATAGTTAAATATACAACAATTTTAAGCTTCGAGAATTGTTCCAAGTAAAGGTTAGTTTAGTGGGGAGAAAAAATATATTTTTTGTTTTTATTTTGCATATAACTAGTATTTTGTCTGAGAGGTATTATGTTTTCTCTTTTCCTGTCATACCTACATACTCACCGAAAAACCCACTCTACCTTAACATATTTACCTACCCCACCACCTGCCGAACTTAAGTATCAAGATTTATAATGAACCGACTTTTGGTTTAAGATATAACGAGATCTAGATTATTTGGGGGGCAATTTTTGTATATCTCTTACTGTTTACCAGTAATGCAACAGCCACTACGAAAAAGGAGTTTCAGAAGCTATTCCCTAAATTAAAATTCTACATTTCATTTGTCATGCAAATATAATTAAAATGCGGTTGTTTAATCAAAATAGTTAAAACCATTTTCACAAATTAAAACATCTCCAGAACTTCTCCTAGTAAACGATAGTTCGGTTTGGGCTAGTTATTAATTTTTAAAACTTCATACAGTATCTGTGGAGAATGACGAGCATAAATATTAAGATTGGTATTTTACAATCTTTTCATTTACCGAATATTGTGTTCGTTCTCGCTCGCGCTCGCTCGCTCTCTCTCTCTCTCTCTCTCTCTCTCTCTCTCTCTCTCTCTCTCTCTCTCTCTCTCTCTCTCTCTCTGTCTCTCTCTCTTTGTCATACGCACGCGCGGGCAGTGATATGTAAATGACTATAGGTGTCTAATAATGCTGCAAACAAACTATTGCGATCCAACTCATATTAACCAGACATATCTCATTAACAGATATTGACAATTTACTTAGTTCCTTTCAAGTAGAAGGGAAGTAAGGGAATACACTAGGCTAAAGGGATATTAAGGTATTCTAAATGTTGTCGCTGTGTGTTTTAAATTTTATATTTGGTTATCTTTGCTTCTCCAAGGGTAAAGCAAAAGAAAATTGGATGGGGATTTTCCTTCTGAAAAGAGTAGAAGTATTATAAAATGCATATACCAATAGCAAGGAATGTTGGGAATTGTGTGACTAAAGAGATATATATTTTTATTTTTTGTTGCAATCTTTGCCCTTCTCTTACGTTTTTTGTTCTTCTGTAGTGATGCCAAATAAACTGGATTTCAAAGATTATTCCAAGAAAATTGATCACAAACATTTTTATTTCTCAAGTAAATTTTTAATGACATGCTATAAACAAAATTGTTAGAGCCATTATACCAAAGGTAATAATTTTTTAATATTGTTGCACATAAAGGTTGCTTTGGATTGGGGAAATATTCTTGAAAGCTTCCTGTGGCATATTTGTAAGATGCTCAAATTAAATTTTAAAGCAAGTATTTAATAGACTTTTCACTTTTTAGTAATCATGCTCTATCTCTCCCATACATTCAAAAACCAATAGCAAAAACAATGTCGGAAATGGTTAATTCCACAAAAATCCTAAAGTTAGTAAATTATTCCACTTAACGAGTAGTTTATGTGGGGAGATACTTTTAATATCCTTTTGTAGAATCCTTAGAAAATGCTGACTAAAATATAAAGATTAGTGTTTAACAAACCCTTTGTCTAGGAGATATCAGGCGCCCGCACTCTCTCTCTCTCTCTCTCTCTCTCTCTCTCTCTCTCTCTCTCTCTCTCTCATTCGCACACTCCTTCCATCCATCTGCCTCGTATCTCTATCTCACACACACGCTAACCTGGTCATAAAATTGGAAGTGTTCCATTCACATGATTTTTATCTACTTGTACAGCAAACACGCCATTCGCTCTAGGGTTTATTCTCCTAATTCATGTTTTGAATATATGTATACAAAGCAAAAATTGCCAAATTATTTAGTACTCTTTGGTTCTAAGCGGAAAAACATAATATACTATTCTAAGAGAATTCTTCAAGTGCTTTAAAAGCTGTCGCTGTGCTAATGAATTTGATATCAGGTGATACTCGCTTTTCCAGCAGTAAAACAAAAGCAAAAGATATAATAACCATTTTGAGAAAGGTATAATATTTCAAAATGCAAATCATTGGAACCATGCTATCAACATTTTCAAGGATTTTCCCAAGTAATTCTGAGACTGGCGTAGAGGAGTTATTTTGAAAAGTTTGGTGATCCATCCTTCTCAGATGCTAAGCTCGAATTTCCAGGTTGCGTTGTAACCGATTTTTCCTTTGTGATATATCCAGATGTACATTTTTTGTGATTGAAATCTTTGTATATCTCTTACAGTTTTGCAGTATCAAAAGAATAAAGAGGACTTCGGAGGTTATCCCCTGAAACTTAAAGATATACAGTTTAATGCTATAACCAATGCATAGTTAACATTTAGCAATGAATCTAAAGGAAGATGATTCTTTAAACTGAAACATTATAGCTTGGGCTCTCTTCACAGTGACACTGTAACACCAGCATTTGCAGGCTTATCATCGGGGAAGTCTAGTCCTCTTAACCGCTTACTAGATACACCAGGCCTGGACATGTATGCGCTTATCCACTGGGAGTGACATTGTTTATAAAAAATGCTCATTCATTTGACCGCTGAAGCAAATTTCTGGTGATATCGTTATTAGTGTATATTTTCTATGCTATCTCCTTCCGAGACTCGAAATATCAGCTGGTCAATCATTAACAACATTTTAAAGAATAAATATTATACGGTCCCTAAGCTTATTCCTGGAACGTTCCGTCCCAAAATTTCCATTTATTTAATTTCATTATACCCTGAGCTGCCGTATGAAGTACAAGCGGGCGTTAAATTCCATACGGAAGCTATTCCACCAATATTGATTGATATTTCCTTGATCCAATATACTTATCGAGCGAGATAGCTCAGACGTTTCGTCTGGGACAGCTACTCGCTAAGCCGCGGATTCGATTACCCGCAGCCAACTTCTTTAACCCATGGAATATTTCGGAGATTTTCCCGGGTAACTAGGCGAATGCTGGGGAGGTTTCTATATTCCTCGAACTTGCTGTCCCTTCATTTCCATCTCCATTTCCTCCAGACCGGTTTCTTTCAGGGTTGTAAATGACGGCGATGACTGTGGTAGTGGCGCCCTTCCGTGGAGGTGACTGTGCTTTACAAATGCAGCTCTCGGCGGCGGGATTCCGTTTTTAAACGTCTGTAGACGCAGGAGGTTCGCTCGGACCTGCGTTACGGGTCCCTAGTGCTTCCCGCGTCGAGATGAACCGTTTGGAAACGCTTACAAACTCTCCACGGTGGCTCCCTCCTTGTTCGGATGCAGCCGCGCATTGAAATTACACGCATCTCATCCTCTCCTCAAGAGGTCTGACGTGCAAGAAGCCAGTTGTTGTAGTGCGGAATCCATTCCGTGATCCCTCTCCCTCTCCCTTCCCACAGACACTAATGTTCTTCCACACGGATGTACTATGGAATATATCGAAATATTTTTAAAACGTTTTATTCATTTTAGGCTGCATAACTGTGCGGTAACAATATAACCACATAAAAATGCAAATACAATACAATGCAGCGCATACTTAAAACTTAATGTAAACACACTTATGGAAATCAAATATGATCTGCTACACAATAATGGAGATAAGTACAATAATTCAAGGCCATGTAAAAAACTATAAGACTATAATTGAGAATAGTTCATAGAGTAAAATGCTTAGTAGCCAATTTTTAACTAAAGAATCGTTTTTGTTGTTGTTCAGTGGAAAGGGTATCTCCATTGTTATATTGTAAGCTTTTATCTGGTATATACCGTCATATTATATAATATAGGTATTTCACTATTAGAAGACACTCGCCTATTTTTGGAGTTGCTATTTCATCAGGTCTCTTCTTTCCATCTCAGCGTCGCCTATAATTTTCGGAAATTGGTATTATTACATCTGCGCGAAGTGTACTCTGTTGCCCTTTAGCCCAAGGCTTGATCCAGTATTGGAAATCGTTAACTCTACAGATATAAATATGTGTGCTTTAGCGAGATTTAGAACTTTTATTAGCAAGTTTTTGACCATTTCTATAGGTTGACCAATTGTGCAAAAGTGATTGTTAGAAATGGACTTCAGAGGCTATTCCCAGAATATTGATGATAATTCAGACTTGTATAAATATGATAAGCTATTCTGTACAGACGGATAAATATCACGTATATATAATAACAACAACACAGCGTTAGTTGGTTGTGCTTAAGTTATGTTTGCTGCTGACTCGGAGATTGCCTACAGACAATACAAGCTTGCATCAGTGTGCACAGTATTTCAACTGGAACTTTTAGCCTAAAAGAAAGCAATTGATTGGAGTATAGATAACCTACAGAACGTAAGCGATTCCTAAGCTGGGCTTGAAGCAATTAGTGATAAATATAATCTAAATCCTATTATTGTGGTCTACATTAGAAATACCATTACAAAAAATAAATAGATAATATAACAAAATAAATAGATAGATAAATAGTCAAAACCTTTGACCATTTTTGGACAAAATAATAATATTGAAAATAGTTCCATATAAAGAGTGGTTTGAGAGGGAATGGATTTTTTTAACACCTTTAATTCGCATCCTTGAAAAACGGACTAAAGTATTAAAGTAGGTGTTTAAGTTTTCGTTTTTGATTTATTGTGGTCTCTCTTTCTCTGTATCCCTCTTTCTCTCTTTCAAACACACACACACACACACACACACACACACACACACACACACACACACACACAAACCGTCCATAATCTAAAAATGCATACTTTTCATCCACATGACTATTTGTACTGCAAACAAACTGTTCTTACACAGGATTACACTTCTATTTAAATCATGCCAACGAGATACTCATTAGGTAAAATTATCAAACTACTTAGTTCCTTTTAAGTATAAAAGAAATAAGGTAATATCAACCAAAAGGGATAGTAAAATCTGTTAAAAGCAGTAACTATAACTTACGCATTAGGTTATCTTTTGCTTGTCCAGGAGTAAAAAAAAAGAAGAAGAAAAAAACGAAAGCGAAGGAAAGTTTTTTAATAATCTCCCGTCCCCAACCCAAGCTAACTTTTTTGTGCAACAATTTTGGAGTATCAAACTTCGTATAAAGCGCTTCAACGATATTGTGTAAACAACCGTATTTTAAACATATTTATGTAACAAATATTGTATATATGAACTCCTTAAAGCACACAATATATTGCTTAAATGTGTGTAGAATTAACAGTTTTCGACATATTCCTTGCTATTGGTTTCAATTTTAAAGTACTTATACTTGTCTCAAAAGAGAAGGCGTCATTCGTTTTTTTCTCTTTTTTAATCCTGTGCAAGCAAATATAATCTAATAGCAAATACGAATGGATCAAAAACGCTTTTTAGAAAAGGGGCAGTGGCGGAGTCTGTGTGTGACGTGGGGTGGAGAGAGGGGGGAAAGATTGCGATAACCTAAGGACCAAAATTCGCTTACACACCAATCTTATTTTTGAGTATAGCTTTATCCAATGATGCGAAATGATGATTTTTAAAGCCAATTCTCTAAACTAAATTACGTTTTACAAGTTTTGGAATTTTGGATTTTAGGAAAAATGGCTCAAACGGTTCTGTTTAAGATTACCGCTTTTTCAGAATGTTTATGTAGCAAACTAATTGCAAACCTGACATTTTCTGGGAAAGGCTTCTGAAGAACTGTTTGATTTGGAATCTCTTTCCCAAAAGCGGTTATCCTTAAGAGATCGACAAAAATTTGTTGTACAAAAAATCTAGAATTCGTTCAAGCACATTATTTTTTTCCTGAATTTATTTTTGTAGAGTTAACGATTTCCGACATATTCCTACTGATTTATACAGTTTTCTCAAAAGGAAAGTCGTCATTCGTTTTTCTCTTTGTTAAACCTGGACAAGCAAATATAAGCAAATGACAAATTAAAAAGCATAGCAAAGGCTTTTAATAGATTTGAATAACGTTTTAGCTTTCCATATTCCTTATTTTCTAATCTATTTATAAAGAATTAAATAACTGGATAATTTCTGCTAATATAAAACTCGGTTGGCATGAATCATATAGAAGAATAATCCTTGTAAGCGTAGTTTGTTTGCAGTACAGGTGGATGAAGGCATGTGAATAGCACACAAACGACTATTAGAAAAACGCAGTGTGTGATTCTATAAGTGATGGGGTGGAGGGACATTTTCCTTGCTATTTGTTTCAAATTTAGAATCCTTATATTTTCCCAGAAGGGAAGCCATCATTAGTTTTTCTCTTTTTTACTCCTGTACAAATAAAGATAACCTATAATCTAATTCAATCACATAGCGAAAATGTTTCAAAGGTTTTACTACTCCTTTAGCCTAGTACATTGCCTTATTTCTTATCCAATTACAAGCAATTAAATAATTTGATAAATTCCGCTAGTGTATGTATTGTTAGCGTGAATTATATAAATGTGTAATCAACTGTTAGAAACGTTTGCTTGCACTATTAGTAGATAAAATCAAGAGCATGGAACACATGCGATTTTTAAAATGAGACCAGTTTTGGGCTTTGTGTGTGTGTGTGTGTGTGTGTGTGTGTGTGTGTGTGTGTGCGAAGGAGAGAACACCGTAACTAAAAAAAAGAAAAGTCGTGATTGATATTTACGTTCGTCATTTGCCTAGAATGAGACATTCGCATTTTCAAGGAAATCCCACAAAACCAAAAATACCTTCTTTCTTCACACGAAAACATTTTCAAAATGTTTGATTCTCCTGAACTATTTTGATAAAATCGCCGTATCTTAAGATATTTACACGTGAAATAAAATTTATATCTTAAATTTTCTGTGAATATTTAGTGATGAACTCTTCATTCGGAATCACTTTTGCATAACCGGTAAACCACAAGAGATAGGCAAATATTCAGCTATACGAAACATTGTGTCTCGTTAAAGCACACTATTTTTTTTTTTTTTTTTTTTTTTGCTAGATTTAGTTTTGTTGATTTAACGGTATTCCTTGCTATGGGTTTCAAATTTACAAGATTTATACCTTTTCCCAAAAGGAAGTCGTCATTTTTTCTCATTTTTCCTGGACAAAAAACTACAATCAAATAGCAAATTAAATCGCAGAGCGAAAGCGTTTAATAGATTTGCCTACTTTGTATGCTACCATACTCTCTATTTTGTTATCTACCTATAAGGAATTAAATAATATGAGTTTTGTTCATGTGCATAATGTTAGCATGATTCAGATAAAGGATTAATCTTTGTAAGTGTACTTATTTAGCAGTACAGTAAGATAAAATCATGTGGATGGCACACCTTTTTTTTAGAAATTGTGAGTGCGTTTGTGTTTGACGGGAAGTTGGAAAGGGAGAGGGAGATGGAGGGAGAGAGATATAGTGCGGTAAGTCAAGATCCAAAAGTCGGTTAAATACCAATACTCATATTTCGGTTTAGCAACCTCCGAGGAAACGAAAAAAAAAATCAAGAAAATCACGCTAAACAAACACATCTTTACATGGAACGATATGCAGTACAGGTAGATGAAGTCACGTGAATGGAACATATGCGATCTTAGAATATGGCCAGTCCGTGGGTTTCTGAGGTTGTGTACGGAGAAAAACAGAGTGCCGTAACTCAAAAACGAAAAATCATTAATACACCTTTATTGCCGTTCATCAGCTTCCAAGAATGCGACATTCATATTTTCAAGAAAAGTCCTCCAAGCGCTAACTAATACCTCTTTACAAACTAACATCTCTTTACAAACTAACATTTCTTTACACACTAACATTTCTTTACACACTAACATTTCTTTACACACTAACATTTCTTTACACACTAACATTTCTTTACAAACTAACATTTCTTTACACACTAACATTTCTTTACACACTAACATTTCTTTAGAAACTAACATTTCTTTATTCACAAGATTTTCAGAATGTTATTTTATCCAAAAATGGCTCAAACGATATATATTTAACAAGCTTGTATTACTTATATTTACCGTAAAATAAACTGTGTATCTTGACCTTTTTGGTAATAACCTCTGAAGAGCTCTTCATTCGGAATCTCACTTACATAACCTGTTAAAAGCAAGGCATTGCAAAATCTCTAGATCCTGTTACTTCATACTATTTCTTTTATGAATTTACTTTTATACATTTAACGCTAACGACATGCTCCTTGCTATTAGTTTCGATTTAAAAAAGAAAATTTTTTTTTCGTCGTTCGTTTTTTTTTTTTTTTTTTTTCCCCTTCTGGACAAGCAAATATTACCAATTAGCAAATAAATGGCCTAGCGAAAGATTTCAATGGATTTGACTATCCTGCTAGCCTAATATATTCCGGTAAATACTCCTCTGATAATAAGGAATTACATAACTTGATAATTACTACTAATGTACATATCTTTAGCATGATATGGACAAAAGAGTAAATCTCCTTAGGAGTAGTTATTTAGTAGTACAGGCAGAACTCATATGAGTAGCACACAAACGATTTTTAGAAACAGGACTCTAGGAGTCTAATTTTACTGGGGAGAGAGAGGGAGGGAGGGAGGGAGGGAGGGAGAAAGAAAGAAGGGGTGAGAGGGTGGGGGGAGCGGATGGGGGAGAGATTGTTGGGGAGGGAGGGGGAGAGTGGAGGTGAGGAGGAGAGTGTGGGGAGAGAGGGGTGCGGAGGAGAGGGGGTGAAGTGGAGAGGGGGAAGGGGGAGAGAGACAGAGTGCGATAATTCAAAATCCAATGAGGTTAAATACCAATCTTTACATTTGTGTTTAGCATCTTTCAAGAATGCGAAATTATTTTCAAGAAGATCCCCTAAACCAATCACCGTTTTATTGTGGACAATTTTCGCAACAATGATTCTCAAGATTTTTATTAAACTGCCGTATTGAAGGATATTTATGTAACAAACACAATTAATAGCTTGCATTTTCAGGGAGTAGCCCCCTGAAGCCCTTTTCATCCCGAATGGGTGTTGCATAACCTGTTAACAGTACGAGAGACAAAAACTTGATACACAAAAAACTTCGATGTTAAATTACACGGCAAGTTTCATGAATTTATTTTCGTGGAGTTGACGGTTCACGACATACTACTTAGTATTGGTTTCATATTTAAATTACTTAAGATTTTATCAAAAGGCAAGTCGTCCTTCATCCTTTACCTTTTCCTCCTGGACAGGTTAAAATAATCTACTGTCAAATTCAATCGCAAACCGAAGACTTTTAAGAGATTTGTTTACTCTTTAGTATTTGGAAAATGTTCGAAATGAAACTGTAGATGAGTAAACTACTCGGCATTCGCCTATCGACCTGGAAAACCTAAGAAAAAGTCAAGGTCAGACTGGATGGGCAAAAGGAATAGAGCCGAGAACCTCCCGAATGCGAGCACAGCACGTTACCACGGAAGCATCTCTTTCGGTTTACGCACCTAACAGAGACAACAGTAATAGTTCTTTACGTATATATGAAAGTAAGCTTTTGGGATGTGTTAAGGCTAAGGAAGGAATTACAAAAGGTGTTCTGAAAGAACAGTTTATTGATATGTTATTGATCTATTGAATAATTAAATAAATCCGTTCTGTGTATTGATGCAACTTCTGTTGCAGAAAAGCGAATATCTACATAGTTCTGGATACTGCAAAAGTAAATTTGAAATGGTGTCAAAAGAATTTAGTTACAAAATTAATACAATTGAAGCTGTAAGTTCTGAAATTGAAGATTATGATCCAGATTGAGAAATAATTCTGCAATTGAAGCAAAGGTTCAGGCAAACACAATCCAGGAGTTTAATATTTCAAATGTCGACTCTTGTTCCAAAAAGTTGGTCATGAACAAAATGGAAAATGAATTCAACAGTAGCAAAAGAATGGGTAGGAATCAAAATCTCTAGTGGAAGCAAAAGGGATTTTGACCACCCCTGAACACAAAAAAAAAAGGAAAAATGTTACATTATTCAGTTACAGAAAAGGTAATTCCATTTAGAATAGTGATGAGATAAGCAGCTCATACCGAGTAAAAAAGATTTTGTGTCTGTAAAAACAAAACAAAACTCGTTAGATTGCCTCCGTGGTCGAGTGGTTCGATTCCCGGCTGGGGCGGGGAATTTTTCTTTAACCGGAATTATTCCCTATCCCCCATAGTGTCTGGAAGTATGAATGTGAGAGTGAATGTGCGTGTGTTTAGTAATATAGAGTTTAACCTGATGTTCTGAACCTACAGTTTCACAAGTGAAAGCCCCTGATATGACCATTGATGTTAAAGGGGGCTATACAAATGAAACAATAAAAAAAAAACAAAAAAAAAACACGTTATCATGTCCAGAAATGATTAATTCTGAGTAACCTAAAAGTAGCATATGAATTCTTCAAAAGTACCCTACAGTCAAAATGGATTCTCTAAATTTGTTGAATTACGCCCTAAAAATTGTGTCTTAGCAGATGAGCGTGGGTGTGTGTGTGTGTGTTTAAGCGAGAGAGAGAGGAAGCAATAACTAGTAAACGAATATCCGATAAAAAAAAAACAATCTAGATATTTAAGTTAGGCTTTATTTTAACGAAAAATCTTTTATGTATATGGATTAGAATTTTTTTAAAAAAGTAAAAATTAATCTTTAATAAAATTAATTGTTAATAAAATTTTAAGTGCTTTATTAAAAATTCATATCTTTCCTTCTAATCAACAGAAATATTTTATTTTTCATCAATCAACAGTATGAGTTTTTTTGTTGAATACATCTTGAACATTTTAGCTGATTATTTTAAATATGTTAAAATAACATTGGCAAGATAGGGCATTTCGACCCCCTTAAAGCCCACAATTTACATAAAGAATGTGCTTTTCTAGAGCTAACGATTTCCAACACATTCTTGCTATTTATTTTGTGCATGTGTGTGTGTACGAGAGAAAACAATATCTAGTAAACGCATATCCTATAAAAAAAACAAAAAAAAAAACAAAAAACAATCTAGATACTTAAGTTAGGAGTCTTCCAAGAATTCTACGTGAAAGTGATAAAAAAAAATCCCACATACCCATACTATCTTCTACATGAAACAATTTTCAAATATTTTGATTTTCCAATAAAAGACTCCAACGATTTTCTTAAGAATGGTGCACATTCGATCTTTAGATAATGGTAGAGAGAGAGAGAAGGAGGAGAGAGAGAAAGAGAGAGAGACAGAGAGCGAGAACAGGATAGCTCAGGAATGTAAAGTATGTTAAATACCATTCTTGAATTTTTTTAGAACATCCTCCAAGGATGTGACATGAAGACGTTCAAGAAAAAAATGAACCAAAACAACCCTTTAAATGGAACATTTTCTATATTCTGTTTTTCGCAAAAATGTCCCTTAACTATTTGACTGAATGGTCGTGTTTTAAGAATATTTACTGACGATTAAAATGTATATCTTCAAGTTTCAGCGGAAAGCCTCTGAAGCCCTCGTTATTCTATTGTATAACAGATAAACCGTAAGAGACGGAAGACACTTTGCCTCTCAAAAATGTACATCTCGACAGATCCTAAAGGAAATATCGGTTACAATGCAAACTTGATATTCGAGTTCAGCATGTAACAGAGTTAAGACAGAAAATTTTCAAAAAAGTTCCCCTACCCCTGTCTACCATTGACATAGAAAAGTTTGTGAAAATGTTTATAAAATGATTCCAATGATTTGAATTCCAAAATACTTATACATTTCTCAAAATAGAAATCACGGAAAAGAGAAGACCAAGTAACATAAAATTCAATAGCTTAACGATAGCTTTTAAAAGATTTGACTGTCGCCCTAGCAGTTTATTCCCTTATTTCGTTTCTGTTTAAAGCGTACTAAATAAATTGACAATTTCTGCTTATGTACATATCCAAAATATGAATTAAGACAACAAGCCTCAAAACGAATGGTTTGCTTGCTGCAGAAGTAGGTAAGTCACGTCAGTAGAACACCTTCCAATTTTAGGAATAGGTGAGGGAGTGGGTGTGTGTGTTTGAGAGGGAGACAAACCGATATAGTTACATAGATCTATAGATATGATGTACGTGCCATGGAGAGAACACGATATTTCTTAAAGGGGCGGTGAAGCACCAATCTTTATATTTCAGTTGGCATTTTCCTACTATTCTATATTAAGTTATTACAGTGAAAAAGAAAGTTCTCCCGACACAAACTCCTTGCTATTGGTTGTGAGTGAGTGAGGGAGGGAGTGAGAGAGAGAGAGAGAGAGAGAGAGAGACAGACAGAGAAAGAAAGAACATGGTTACTCAAAAAAGAAAATTCTATTAAACATTAGCCTTAAAATTTAATTTGCCCATTTTATTAGTATACCACAGGAAATTTTCAAGAATATTTCCGCGACCCAAAGCAAGCTTTATATGGAACAATATTCGAAGGTTTTGACTTTCGAGAAAATGACTCCAACGATTTTATTTAAGCCACAGTACAGTCCACTTTACTCGGAATCACGTCAGCATAACGGGTAAAACGTAACAGATGCATAAAAATTGCTTAAAAAATCCAGGTCTTGTATAAGTACAAAATTTCGCACGTATTCATCTTTGTAGACCTAACGATTTCTGACATATTACTTGCTGTTGGTTTGAAATTTAAAATGTTTCTACTTTTCTCTAAACGGAAATCATCATCCGGTTTTCCTTTGTTTTACTCATGGAGCAGCAAAGATAAAATAATATATCATTTACAACGCGGTAGTATCAGTTAGAAAGGAAAAGTATTCCATGTAAAGGGTAGTTTCTATTAAGGGAATTTTTAAAAATTCCACAGGTAAGCATCCTTGGAAGACGGCAAACTAAATATCAAGATTAGTACTTAACCGGCCTTTTGTTGTACAAGATATCATGCTATCTCTCTCTCTCATGCTTCAACTTAAATTTCAAGACACACACACACACACACACACACACACACACTCTCTCTCTCTCTCTCTCTATCTCCTTCGCTCTCGCTCTCTCTCTCTCTCTCTCTCTCTCTCTCTCTCTCTCGCTGATCTTCAAATGACTATATCTGCCTGTGCTGCAAACGAATTATTCCTATCTAACTAAAATTAACTAGATATACCAACATTAACAGACATTGGCAATTTGCTTAGTTCCTTTTAAATAGAAGAGATGTAAGGGAATACACAATACCTAGGCTAAAGGAATAGTAGACCTTGCTTCTCCAACAGTAAAGCAAACGAAAATCGGACACGGATTTCCCTTCTGAGAAGAGTAGAAGTATTATAATTGGGTGATTAACGATTTTTTTTTTTTTTTTTTTTTTTGTAGCTATCTTTTGTAGCCCTTCTGTTACATTTTTCAGCTATGCTGAAGAGATGCCAAATAAACTGGAATTCAAAGACTATTCCAAGAAAATTGATCACATACATTTTTATTTCTCATGTAAATATTTAATATGACATGGTATAAACAAAATTGATATTCATTTTACCGAAAGTCAAAATTTTCGAGTATTGTTCCATATAAAGGTTGTTTTGGATCGGCGAAGTATTCTTGAAATCTTCCTGTGGCACATTTGTAAGATGCTCAAATTAAATTTTAAGACCCATATTTATCGGACACTTTGCTTTTGGGTAATCATTTCACCCCCTCTCTCTCTCCCACCCCCTCTCAAACGCTGAAATTTATATAAACCTGAATGTGTTCAATTCACATGGCATTATCTGCCTGTACTACCACCATACAATTCGTCTACCAGCTTCTTACAAAAAAAAAAACAAAAAAAAAAACAAATATATATATATATATACACACACACACACACACACACACACACACACACACACATACATTAATATGAATTTCAAATTACGAGTTTCTTGTAAGTAGAAGCGAAATAAGGGATTTTACCGGGCAAATGTGCTACTTCAATATTTTTAAAAATATTACTATTGACTGACATTGGTATTACGGTATCTCTGCTTGTCGAGGAGTAAATAAAATAAAAAGCGAATTACGATTTCATACCAGTGAAACATGAATAGTACTTTAAAACTAAGTCAATTATAATAAATACGTAGGAAATTGTTAACTCAAAAAGATCACGACACATACTGTATGTTTTAAGGAGACATGTGTTATTTCTTTTTATCAAAATTCCTGGGCTTCAGAGGCTATTGTCAAAAAACTCAAAATGTTCATTTTATTTGTATATATAATATGCATTAGTTTAAAGAAAGTCTTTGGAGTCTTTTAATGGCAAATCAAGATATTCGGAAATTTTTCTAATATACAGTAGTATTGGTGTGTGGGAAGTTTTTGATTAACTTCATGTAGAATCCTTGGAAGATGCCAAACTTAAATTTTACCGGGTTTTCGTTTACCAGATATTTTCCCTCCCACCCCCTCACGAAATCTCTCTCTCACTCTCTCTCTGCCTCTGTCACTCTGCCTCTGTCTGGAGCCAGGAGCCAGGAGCAGGAACTAGTCGCCCGAGTGTACTCGGGCGGGGGCACATCACCACGGTATACCTATCCGCTTTTCTCGCGGATTTACCCGTGTGATATAAGAGATGTAGTCTTATGCAAGCGTTTTTGTCTGTGTCAAAGTAATTGGGCAGGGTGTTTCCCTCTGTGCAGCCGGCGTGGGCTGACTTACCTACCTGAGTGGTCACCCACCCAGAGAGGGACCAGGCCCGATGCTGCTTACCTTGGCCAGCTCTGCCTCTGTCTGTCTCTGTCACTCTGTCTCTGTCTATCTCTGTCTGTCTCCCTGTCTCTGTCTGTCTCTCTCTCTTTCTCTCTCTCTCTCTCTCTCTGTCACTGTCACTCTGTCTGTCTCTGTCTCCCCCTCTCTAACTCTATCAGACCATTCGGGTTACATTCACATTAGTTTCTTTATTACATACAAGTTATTTTTACAGAGGAATGGTCTTCTATCGGATCCATACCTATTAACGAGATATACATACATTTGCAAAAAGTGTCGATCTTTTACGCTAGGGCGAAATAAAAGAATATGATAAGCTAAAGGGGTAATCAAAACTTTTAAACGTTTTTTGATATGCGATTGAGCTAGTTATTAGATTGGCTTTGATTCTCCAGGAGTAAAACTAAAAGAAAAAAGAATTCCCTTTTAAGAAAAATATACGAGGGTCGACTGGTAAGTCCCGGGCGTCTCAATGAAATCAGCATTTAATTTTCTTTTTTACTTTCTCTACACGTACTATGTACATAGTGTGTAGAGAAGGTATTGCATTGCACCCAAAATTCGATACCGAGATTTCACCGGAAATACATGTTTTTGGGTTCCCTGAATCCAAAAAAGAGAGCATTTTTTGAAAAAGGTCTGTGTGTGTGTGTGTGTGGACAGCAGGGCTCAAAAACGAAAAGACCGTTAAATACCAAATTTGGTATTTAAGTTTGGTATCTTCCAAGGATGCGACACGAAGATTTTCAAGAAATCCCCCCACCCCAACTATGCTTTACATACAACTTTTTTCGAAAATCTTGATTTTCTCAAAAAGGGCTCTAACGATTTTGATTAAAGTATCGTATATTAAAGATATTTACCTGACAAATAATATGTATATCTTGAATTTTCTGGAATAGCCTCTGAATACTACTTTATTCTGGATGAATTTTACGAACTTTTTCATAACTGCTAAACCTTAAGAAATGGACAAAAACACAAAAATGTAGAGAACATTAAAACACCCAATTTAAGTTATATAATTTTTTTTCAAGCAGTTGATCGTTTTTGAGATGTTTCTTGTTATTGGTTTCAGCTTTGAAGAACTTGTACTTTTCTCATACAGGAATTTGTTAACTCGGGTCCGTACAAACAAAGGAACTTCAGTCATAGTAACCGGCTTTTTGACTTCACTTTAGCCTATGATACTCCCATATTTCGCCTCTACTTACAAGGAAGCAAGTAATAAGACTAGTTCTGCTAATCTTCCTCTCGATTAGCATTAAGTAAATAGAAGAATAAGATTATTAACAATAATTTGTTACACAGAAGTAGAGAAAGTCATGTGAATGGAACACATCAGATTTTTTATCAACATAATCCCCAGAAATGTTAATTAATTTGTCATATCAGTGTTCTAATTTAATTAAACCATCTCTGTAGCGCGGTTTATCAAGTTCCTCAAATAGCTGTTTACCGCATCTTCCGAATAGGGTGGATGATCAAACAATTCGAACCTTACTTCACGCATTTTTCTCAATGCAATTACTGAACGATGGGCCAGAGCATTGTCGTGTTGAAACAGTTTTTTTTTTTTTTTTGGCCATATGATGCCTTTTCACCTCATCACACAAACTTTGCAGTAAAAATGAAATGGAGTTTTATTCATGTACGCTGATTAACTACTATAGTTCTCTGCGTCAGATTCTATGCTGGGCATGAAAGATCGCTTAATTTTCCTCAGAGCTTCTCTATCAGGTTTGAGGTTCTTTTATGTGCCGTAAATCTACGACACGGGACCAACGGCTTCATTTCCTTTCCGAAGAAAGCCAGGCTAAGGATTTTTATGCCCGAGAAATATCCATCGTACTCCGGCGGGTTTGAGCCCGCGAACTTGGGTATATGAAGTTATCATGGTAATCATTACACCACGGCGACACTTTGCAGTAAGCTGTAAGCTTGCATAATAGTCACCAGTGATACTTTTACCCTTTTCCAAGTACCTAATCAATAAAAACACATGAATCCCAGAAAACACCTGCCATAACCTTGTTAGCTGACGATTTTTACGGTAGAGCTCCACTTTCTTGACAGTTTTTTTTTTTTTTGCAACTTTTGATCAGGTGTCAACAAACGCTGCACCCATCTTGCACAGATCTTGCGAAAGCCCAAAACATTATTTAAAATATTACCAGCACGTTCTTTTGATATGTTTACAGCCTCTGCCATCTCAAACAACTTTAATCTGCGGTCTTCCAATAGTAAAACAATGCACTTTTTCAATGATCTCTACAGTTGTCACTTGTACAGGGCGTCCAGAACGAGGCTCATCAATGGTGCTCGTACGTCCCATTTTAAATTCTGCATCCACTTTTTAATCATTGAATATGAACTATGTATTTCCTCCTTGATTTCTTTAGACGTTAAGCATTTCAAATGGAAGTATTTAATCACTGCTCGTTTTTTCAAAAACCTTCATTTTCGTGAAAACTCTAAAGTTGTCTTGTTTAAAATGCTACCATTCGAAAACTAAACAAGCTAGCTACTGACCTGTAACCATGGATGCAAGCTAGTCTAGAGCTAAACTATACGATGCTACCGTCTAACTGGACCAGTGTTAGGTCCGGGATTTAACAGCCGATACTAGTACATATCCAAATATTAAACAGCAAAGATTATTTGGCAAATCGGAAGCCCTACAAAATAAATGTATGACATACAGTGTATGCTTTAAAGACATTCTGATTTTTTGTCTATCCCTTACAGTTTACAGTTTTACAAAAGTGATTCTGAAGAGACTCTATGAAGCTATTTCCAGATAACACACACACACGCACACAAAAATGAATCCTCATTAAAATATTACCGATATACCATAATTTAAACAAATCCCTTAGAGCCATTTTGCCAAAAACAAAAGCTTTAGAAAATTGTTCACTATAAAAGTTGCTTTGCCTTGGGTAGATTTTCTTGATAAACTTCATGTGGTATCCCGGAAGATATGTAATTTAAATGTTAAGGCTAATATTTATAGTTTCCCATTTTGGGTAATCATGCGCTCTCTCCAACTCTCTCTCCCTCCTGCCACCCTCCCTAACCATCACAACCCCCCTTTCTGCCTCTCCCTCCCCCTCACCCGTACTCTTACAAAACACATAATAATGAATATGTCGGAAATAGTTAAATATACCACAATTTTAAGTTTCGAAAATTGTTCCATACAAAGGTTAGTTTAATGGGGAGAATAACATTTTTTTTTATTTTATATATAACTAGTATTTTATCTGCAAGGTAATATGTTCTCTCTTTCCCTGTCACACCTAACTACTCACCGAAAAACCCACTCTACCTAACCTATTTACCTTCCCCACCACCTGCCGATCTTAAGTATCAAGATTTATAATGAACCGACTTTTGGTTTAAGATATAACGAGATCTAGATTATTTGGGAGGCAATTTTTGTATATCTCTTACTGTTTACCAGTTATGCAACAGCCACTACGAAAAAGTTTCAGAAGCTATTCCTTAAATTAAAATTCTACATTTCATTTGTCATGCAAATATAATTAAAATGCTGTTTATAATCAAAATAGTTAGAACCATCTTTCAAAAATTAAAAAATTTCCAGAACTTCTCCTAGTAAACGATAGTTCGGTTTGGACTAATTATTAATTTTTAAAACCTCATACAGTATTGTGAAGAATGAAGAGCATAAATATTAAGCTTAGTATTTTACGTTCTTTTCATTTACAGAATATTGTGCTCTCTCTCTCTCTCTCTCTGCTACACACATTCCATCCATCCATCTGCCACGTATCTTATCTCATACACACACAGGCTGACCTCTCTCCTAAATATATATATATATATATATATATATATATATATATATATATATGTATATATATACATATATATTATATATACATACAAAGCAAAAATTGCCATTTTATTTAGAACCGTTTGCTTATAAACGGCAAACCGTAATGTAATATACTATACTAAGACAATTCTTCAAATGCTTTAAAAGCTCTCGCGGTGCTAATGAATTCAATATTATGTGATACTCGCTTTTCCAGCAGTGAAACAAAAGCAAAAGACATAATAACCATTTTGAGAAAGGTATAAGTATTTTAAAGTTCAAATCATTGAAGCCATGTTATCACCATTTTCAAGGATTTTCCCATGTAATTGTGAAACAGACGTAGAGGAGTTATTTTGAAAAGATTGGTGATCCATCCTTGTTAGATGCTAAACTCGAATATCCAGGTTGCATTGTAACCGATTTTCTCTTTGTGATATATCCAGATGTACATTTTTTGTGATGGAAATCTTTGCATATCCCTTACAGTTTTGCAGTACACGAAAGAATAAAGAGGGATTCAGAGATTATCCCCTGAAACTTAAAGATATACATTTTATTGCTATAACCTATGCATAGTTAACATTTAGCAATGAATATAAAGGAAGATACTTCGTCAAAACTGAAATATTGTAGCTTAGGCTCTCTACACAGTGACACTGTAACACCAGCATTTGCAGGCTTATCATCGGGGAAGTCTAGTCCTCTTTATCGCTTACTAGATACACCAGGCCTGGACATGTTGGTGCTTATCCACTGTGAGCGAAATTGTTTAAAAAAAGAAATGCGCATTCATTTGGTCGCAGAAGCAAATTTCTGGTGATATCGCTATTAGTGTATATTTTCTATACTGTCTCCATCATACACTCGAAATACCAGCTGGTCAATCATTAACAAAATTTTAAAGAATAAATATTATACAGACTGTAGTGATATAAGAGCAGTTTATTGTATTAAAAATTAAAGGGCAGTGTAATGAAAATGTTACAGTAATATTTGCTTCTTTTGCGGATTTCTAACTTTATTTATTAATAATTCAATGTTTTCAGATTGATTAGTATCTCTCAGTAAACGTAACACATACAAGCAGTACGCGTTTATCTGCCCGCGTGCGAGGGGCTGTAAGCGTATCGCAGAGTGAGCGAGCCCCGCTCTAACGAATACTCAGAACAGAGTTCGAATGCCTTCAACAAGGCCAATGCCCTCTCACTAAGTCAGCAAGACATGTATTGGGGTGTGAATATGTGAAGCAAATCGGATGATCTATATTGAAAGGCGTTGTTTAATTAGGCGAAGTTATGATCATGCGAAAAACATCAGGTAGTGAACTATGTTATTGAACTGTAGTTAGACGAAGAGAAAAAAAAAACTTACAAATCGAAATGAATACATATTAAGGTACCACTTATTAAAATATTTGTATCTGTACTCCTAACAGCCTGTAAGCTAAGAGAGTTCACGTTGATCAATTTTGTATCTGTGCGTGTATTTGTAACTTCAGAAATTATTCCAGCACCTACACGGGTAGCCGAGATCCTTAAGACATGATTACTGAACGGGAAGATTGCTGTTAAACTCTAGAGAGAACCCTCCTTGAATAAGGTTCTTTACCGGGTTCCCTCAATCCTCATAACTAGAAAATGTCGGGGAAGAGGTCCCTAAGCTTAGTCCTGGAACGCTCCATCCCAAAATCTCCATTTATTTAATTTCAATATCACGACCTGTGGTGCCAAATGAAGTACAGGCGGGCGTTAAATTCTATTCGGAAGCTATTCCACCAATGTTGATTGATATTTCCTAGATCCAACATACTTATCGAGCCAGATGGCTCAGGCGTTTCGTCTAGGACTGCCATTCGGAAAGTCATGTATTCGATTCCCCGCGGCCAACTTCTTTAACCCATGGGTTCTTTCGGAGATTTTCCCGGGTAACTAGGCGAATGCTAGGGAGGTTTCTTTATCCCCCCGAACTTCCTGCCCCTTCATTTCATCTCCAATTACTCCAAACCGGTTTCTTTCAGGGTTATAAGTGACGGCCCATCCGTGGAGATGACTGTGCCTTAGAAATGCAGCTCTCGGCGGCGGGATGCGTTTTTAGACGTCTGTAGACTCAGAAGGTTCGCTCGGACCTGAGGTACGGGCCCCTAGTGCTCCCCGCGTCCAGATGAACAGTTTGGCAACACACAAGAACTCTCCACGGTGGCTCCCTCATAGTCCGGATTCAACCGCCCATTGAAATTACACTTACCTCACCCTCTCCTCAAGGGGTCTGATGTGCAATAAGCCAGTGGTTGCAGTGCGGAATCCATTCCAGCATCCCTCTCCCTCCACCCCGCCAAAGACACCAATGTTCCGCACGGATATATTATGGAATATATCCAAATATTTTAATTGCATAATTGTGCGGTAACAATAGAACCACATAAACGTACAAAGGTAATACAATGCAACGCATACTTAAAACTTAAATGTAAACACATTTAAGGAAATCAAGTATGTTCTGCTACACAATAATCGAGATACAGTAGAATAACTCAAGGCCATGTAAAAAACTATAAGAGGATAATTGAGAATAGTTCATAGAGTAAAATGCTTAGTAGCCAATTTTTAACTAAAGAAATATTTTTGTTGTTCTTCAGTGGAAAGGGTATCTCCATTGTTATATTGTAAGCTTTTATCTGGTACATACCGTCATATTATATAATATATTTCACTATTAGAAGAAACCCGCCTATTTTTGGAGTTGCTATTTCATCAGGTCTCTCCTTTCCAAATCAGCGTCGCCTATAATTTTCGGAAATTGGTTTTATTACATCTGCGCGAAGTGTACTCTGTTGCCCATTGGCCCAGAGCTTGGTCCAAAGGTATTGGAAATCGTTAATCTACAGATATAAATATGTGTACTTTTGCAAGATTTAGAACTTTTATTAGCAAGTTTTTGACCATTTCTATAGGTTGACCAATTGTGCAAAAGTGATTATGTTAGAAAAGGACTTCAGAGGCTATTCCCAGAATATTGATGACACTTCTGAAGTACTGCTTGTATAAACATGATTTGCTATTCTGTACAGACGGATAAATATCACGTTTATATAACGATAACAACAACACAGCGTTAGTTGGTTGTGCTTTTTTATGTTTGCTGCCGACTCAGAAATTGCCTACAGACAATACAAGCTTGCATCAGTGTGCACAGTATTTCAACCGGAACTTTAAGCCTTAAAGAAAGCAATTGATTGGAATGTAGATAATCTACAGAATCTGAGAGATTCCCAAGCTGCGCTTAAAGCAATTAATGATAAATATAATCTAAATCCTATTATTGCGGGCTATATTAGAACTACCATTACAAAAAAAAAAAAACAAACAAACATTTATGTTTGTGCTGGGTACGTGGTCATACTGAAATATAGGCAATGAAAGAGCTGATGAACTTGCAAGGACAGCCACTAAATTAGTTACAAAATATAAAAAATGCCCAATATCGTTGGTAAAGAACACTAAAAAAAAAAAAGACGTGTTTAACATGTAGAACTCAACATGGCAACAAAAAAAAATATTAATGGTAATTTTAAAAAACAGATGTTCTTTCTCCAAATTCAAGATAGAATAGATATAAACCATTTTAGCCTACATTTACAATGACACAACACGGAAAATTTGATCATATCTTGAACGATTTAAAACAGTGCCACGTGTGCCTGTTCACATCCAATACAGAATTTTAATCACTTACTCTTGACTGTCCATTACCCGAAAGGAAGCGGCTCAGATTAATAATGCACTTAGACTTCTGTAATAAAGCTTTCATTCCACCATTACACATTATTAGAAAACAGTGTTGCTACTCAGAATTTAAAATATGTCAATAATATATAACATTCATTACAAATAATTACCTACATTTCCCCATATATATAAGTTACTTGATGCAGTAATGCAAGTAACTATTTTGTTATTACAATGAATATGTTCCTATTCTTACTATCTTAACATTTACATTAATTCCTTTGTTGTGGCATTATACTTAATATTAGTGTTATTCTGTAAAAATACACATTGTTTACAACTACAATCCTAATATACAATTGTAAAAATATGTGACTAACATTTTGGAAACGCAATAAATAAACAAATAAATAAACAGTAAAAACTTTTGGCCATTTTTGGACAAAATCGTAATATTCAAAAGTTTGCCATATAAAGAGTAGTTTGAGAGGGGGATGGATTTTTTGAACATTTGTATATCGCATCCTTGGAGAATGGACTAAAATATTAAAGTAGGTGTTTCACCAAGTTTTCGTTTTCGTTTTTGATTTATTGTGTTCTATCTTTCCCTATATTCCTCTTTCCTTCTTTGTTTCGAACACATACTCACAAACCGTCCATAATCTAAAAATGCATACTTTTCATCCACATGACAATCTATTTGTACTGCAAACAAAATGTTCTTACATAGGATTAAACTTCTATTTAAATCATGCCAACGAGATACACATTAGGTAAAATTATCAAACTACTTAGTTCCTTTTAAGTATAAAAGAAATAAGGTAATATCAGCCAAAAGGGATAGTAAAATTCTTTAAAAGCAGTAACTATGCTGTAACTTACGTATTAGGTTATCTTTGCTTGTCCAGGAGAAAAACAAAACAAAAACGAAAGCGACAGAAAGCTTTTCAATAATCTCCCGTCCCCAACCCAAGCAAACCTTTTCGTGCAACAATTTTGGAATATTAAACTTCGGATACAGCGCTTCAAAGATATTGTTTAAACTATTTTAAACATATTTATATAACAAATATTGTATGTCCGAACTCGTTGAAGCACACATTTATTGCATATATGTATGTAGAATTAACGTTTTTCGACATATTTCTTGCTATTGGTTTCAATTTTAAAGTACTTGTCTAAAAAGGGAAGTCGTCATTCGTTTTTCTCTTTTTTAGTCCTGCACAAGCAAATATAACCTAATAGCAAATACGAGTGGATCAAAAACCATTTTTAGAAAAGGGGCAGTGGTGGAATCTGTGTGTGAAGTGAGATGGAGGGAGGTGGAGAGAATGCGATAACTAAGAACCAAAATTCGCTTATGTACCAATCTTATTTTTGAGTATAGCTTTACCCAATAATGCGAATTGAAGATTTTAAAGAAAAATCTCCAAACTAAATTACCTTTTACAAGTTTTGGAATTTTGGATTCTAGGAAAAATGGCTCAACCGATTCTGATTAAAACTACCGCATTTTCAGGATGTTTATGTAGCAAACAAATTGCATAGCAGATATTTTCTAGGAAGAGCTTCTGAAGCACTCTTTGATTCGGAATCACTTTCCCAAAAGCGGTTATCCTTAAGAGATCCACAAAAACTTGCTGTACATGAAATCTAGACTAAGCAAATGACAAATTAAATCGTAAAGCAAAGGCTTTTAATAGATTTGAGTAACCTGTTAGCCTACTATATTCCCTTATTTTCTCAATTACTTATACAGAATTAAATAAATGGATAATTTCTGCTAATGTAAAACTCGGTTGGCATGAATTGTATAGAAGAATAATCCTTGTAAGCGTAGTTTGTTTGCAGTACAGGTGGATGAAGGCATGTGAATAGCACACAAACGACTATTAGAAAAGCTTAGTGCGTGATTCTACGAGTAATGGGGCGGAGGGACATATTCCTTGCATTTTTTTTCAAACATAGAATCCTTATATTTTCTCAGAAGGGAAGCCATAATTAATTGTTCTCCTTTTTACTCCTGGACAAATTAATATAGTCTATAATCAAATTCAATCGCATAGCGAAAACTTTTCAAAGGTTTTACTACTCCTTTAGCCCAGTACATTCCCTTATTTCTTATCCAATTACAAGCAATTAAATAATTTGATAAATTCTGCTAGTGTATATATCGTAGGCGTGAATTATATAAAAGTGTAATCACCTGTTAGAAGCGTTTGCTTGTAGTACAGGTAGATAAAATCATGTGCATGGAACACTTGCGATTTTTAAAATAAGACCAGTTTTTGGGTTTCTGTGTCTTTGTGTATGAGAAGCAGAAGACACCTTTACTCAAAAACGAAAAGTCGGTATTGATATTTACGTTCATCATTTTCCTAGAATGAGACATTGATATTTTCAAGGAAATCCCACATACCAAGAAATACTTTCTCCTTGCTTTACTCGACAAAATTTTCAAAATGTTTGATTTTCCCAAACTATTTTGATAAAATTGCCTTATATTAAATATATTTACACGACAAATGAAATTTATATCTCGAATTTTCTGGGGATATTCTGTGACGAACTCCTCATTCGGAATCACTTTAGCATAACCGGTAAACCTTAAGAGATATGCAAAAATCTGCTACACAAAACATCTACCTCTCGTTAAAGCACACTATTACTTTCCTGAATTTATTTTTGTCAACGGTACCCGACATATTCCTTGCTATGGGTTTGGAATTTACAATATTTGCACTTCTTCAAAAGTAAGTCATTTGTTTTTCTCATTTTTACTTCTGGACAAGCAAATATAACCAAATAGCAAATTAAATCGCAGAGCGAAAGCGTTTAATAGATTTGCCTACTTTGTAGACTACCACACTCCTTGTTTTATTATCTACCTATAAGGAATTAAATAATGTAACTTTTGTTAATGTACATAATGTTAGCATTTAGATAAAAGATTAATCCTCTGTAAGGGTACTTATTTAGTAGTACAGGAAGATAAAATCATGTGGATGGCACACCATTTTTTTAGAAATTGGTCAGTGTGTGCGTTTGTGTTAGACGAGAATTTGGATAGGGAGGATGGTGGGAGATAGATATAGTGCGGTAAGTCAAGATCCAAAAGTCGGTTATATACCAATATTGAGATTTCGGTTTAGCAACCTCCGAGGAAGCGGAAAAAAAAAAAAAAAGGATTTTAAAGAAAATCCTCCCACCCCTACCCCTTCAAACACATCTTTACATGGAACCATTTGCAGTACAGGTAGATGAAGTCACTGAATGCAATACATGCGATTTTAAATATGGCCAGTCTGTGGGTTTCTGAGTCTGTGCACGGAGAGAAACAGAACGCCTTAACTCAAAAACGAAAAGTGAATTAAATACACCTTTAATTATTTCCGTTCATCATTTTCCAAGAATGTGACATTCATATTTTCAAGGAAATTCCTCCAATCGCTAACTAATATCTCTCTACAAACTAACATTTTCTTACACACAAGATTTTCAGAATGTTATTTTATCCAAAAATGGCTAACACAATATTTATTTAATAACCTTGTATTACTTATATTTACCCTAAAATAAAATGTATATCTTGACCTTTCTGGTAATAAGCACTGAAGATCTATTCATTCGGAATCACTTTTGCGTAACTCTCCTCTAGATCTCGTAAAAGCACACTATTTCTTTTCTGAATTTATTCTTGTACAGTTAACGTCTAACGACATATTTCTTGCTATTAGTTTTCATTAAAAAAAAAAAAAAAAAAAACTTTTACATTTTCGTCATTAGTTTTTATCTTCTTCTTTTTTTTTTTTTTTTTTTTTAATTCTGGACAAGCAAATATTACCAATTAGCAAATAAATGGCATAGCAAAAGATTCCAATGGATTTGACTACCCTGCTAGCCTACTATATTCCCGTAAACACTCCTATGCTAATAAGGAACTAAAAAGCTTGATAATTACTACTAATGTACATACCGTTAGCATGATTTAGACAAAAGAGTAATCCTCCTTAAGAGTGGTTATTGAGCAGTACAGGCAGAAGTCATATGAGTAGCACACAAACGATTTTTAGAAAAAGTCTGTGGAAGTCTAATTCAACCGAGGGGAATGGGAAGAAGGGGAGGGGAGAGAGTGGGAGAGAAGGAGAGAGACAGACAGAATGTGATAAATCAAAATCCAAAAAGAGGTTAAACACTAATCTTCACATTTGTGTTTAGCATCTTCCAAGAATTCGAAATTATTTTCAAGATGATCACCAAAACCAATCACCGCTATACAGTAAACAATTTTCGCAACAGTGGCTCTAACTGCCGTATTGAAGGATATTTATGTAACAAACAAAATTAATACCTAGCATTTTCCGGGAGTGGCCCCCTAAGACCATTTTATTCCGAATGAGTGTTGCATAACCGGTAAAAAGTAGGAGATAGACAAAAACTTGATACACAAAAAATTTAGATGTTAAAAGTACACGGCATGTTTCATGAATTTATTTTCGTGGAGCTAACGGTTCACGACATACTACTTAGTATTGCTTTCATATTTAAATAACTTATAAATTTATCAAAGGGCTAGTAACCCTTTATTTTTCACCTTTATCTCATGGACAAGTTAAAATAATCTACTATCAAATTCAATCGCATATCGAAGGATTTTAAGAGATTTTGGTTACTCTTTTAGCATTTGGAAAATAATGGAAATGAAATTGTAGATGAGTAAAGAAATCGGCATTCGCCTACCGACCTGGAAAACCCAAGAAAAAGTCAAGGTCAGAGTGGACGGTCAAAAGGAATGGAGCCGAGAACCTCCCGAATGCGAGCACAACACGTTACCAGGGAACCATCTACCGGTTTACGCACCTAACAAAGACAACAGTAATAGTTCTTTACGTATATATGAAAGTCAGTTTTAGGATGTGTTAAGGCTAAGGAAGGAATTACAAAAGGTATTCTGAAAGAACAGTTTATTGATTGTAATTTATCTATTGAATATTTAAATAAACCCGTTCTGTGTATTGATGCAACTCTTGTTTCAGAAAAGCGAACATCTTCATAGTTCTGGATACTGCAAAAGTAAATTTGAAATCGTGTCAAAAGAATTTAGTTACAAAGTTGATACAGTTGAAATTGTAAGTTCTGAAATTGATGATTATGATCTAGATTGAAAAATAATTCTGAAATTGAAGCAAAAGTTCACGCACACAGCAGGAGTACAATATTTCAAAATTTGACTCTTCCTCCAAAAAGTTGGTCATGAAAAAAGTGGAAAGTGAATTCACAATTAGTAACAGAATGGGAAGGAATTAAAATCTCTAGTGAAAGCAAAAGGGATTTTGACCACCGCTGGAAAAAATAAAAAAGGAAAAATGTTAAGAGTATTCAGTTACAGAAAAAGTAAATCTTTTACAATAGTGATGAGGTAAGCAGGGTCATTCCGAGTAAAAAAGATTTTGTGTTCGTAAAAACAAAACACTCGTGATATGTTTAGAAGTGATTCATTCTGAGTAGCCTAAAATAGCTTATGAATAGTTCAAAAGTAAGTATCCTACACACAAAATGGATTCTCTAAATTTGTTGAGTTACGCCCTAAAAACTGAGTCTTAGCTGGTGCGAGTGGTGCAAATTCAGCGTGCGTGCGTGCATGCGCGCGCGCTGGTCATCAAAATCTTAAATAATATTAGGAGCAAAATTTCAATGTATGGAATTGAATGGTGAATCAATGACTGACTATAAACTATTCCTATCGAAAATAATGTGCATGCCTCAAACTCCAGAGTGTCATTTAAATGAATGCGACGGTTGTCAGGGAATGTTAAATTAAAGGAACAATAAACAAGCCTATTGGAAGAAGAAATGATAGAAAGAGTTACATATAGACAATAGGTGTCAGTTGATAGATGCAGTTTTTAGACTGCTGTGAAAAGTTCTGAAGATTTTGTTGGTAGTTTCTGCGAACAGCTTTTAGCATTGAAAACACACTCCTACATAGCTCAACAGCAAAATACATACAACTACCTTATAGAAAACATTAAGTAAATGAAGGCGTAATCAGTTTAGATTTCTCTGAAAGTTATTCCTTTGTGATGCAGGATAAGGCAAAATCTTATCATTTGAATACTAATCAAGCAACAGTACATCCCTGTGTAGCTTATTACAGGGATCAGGATGAAATTAAGTACAAAAGTTTTGCTTTAATTTTTGAGTGCATGAGACACAACACAGTAGCTGTATTATTACAAAAGATTTTCTACTTTTCTGATGAGTCAGCTGCACAATATAACAAAAATAAGTTTCTCCAAATTTTATCACCATAAGCAAGATTTTGGAGTGGATCCAGAGTGGCATTTCTATGACATAGCTAGCTCATGGCAAAGCCATTTGCAACCGCTTGGGTGTGGTCTCGCAACCAGAGGAAGCCTTCAGAGACCTTATGAAGCCCAAATATTGACACCTCTCCAACTTTTCAACGGGAGCAATTTAAACATTCCTTCAATTGAATTAATTTTTTGCACAAGTCAGAAACACCTTAAAGTAGAAAACTGCTTGAAATCTCGCTTTTCAGAAGCAAAAATAATTCAGGGAACACTCAAGACTTCACTGGTTCATTCTATCACCGCGCCAAAGTGAAACTGTTGCAGAGATGTACTCACTGAGTAAATAAAGGTTTATACATAGTACTGTAGGCTCAAAGACGTTATCAATTAATGAAATGACTGCTTTGTGACGGGTGAATGTGATCAAAGGTGGCGGCTGGCTTGTATATTTTCCCGAGGTTTTGATAGTGAATAAGTAACAGTCTCTATCTTGGAACCTCCAGGACCAGCACACTCATTTGTGTATTCCAGTAAAGATAATACAGTCAGGATGAAAAGAAGCCAATTTTACACAAGTTCAACCAACAATTGCAACAGGGAGAACTTGCACCTTAATTCAAATTGCAATGTCAGCTGCAACCAAAATTCTGGAAACTAGATTATCTATTAAATTATCTTCTGGAAATAAACTCTAAAAACCAACTATGGACTAAATATCCGTAAGTCTTCAAGTTTTAACTATGTTGATTTTGTTTTTCTCGTTTTATGTTTGTTATTGTTACAGGTAATTAATATTGACTTTTTTAATTTTTGAGATATTTTAATAATAAACAATTATATACATAATGAAAGACAAACATAAAGAAAAATAGGTATTAAGGTTATAAGTAGATAAATGCATAAGCATTACTAATGCGTACCATAAAACAGAACATGCTATTGAGATTCCAAATTCAAAATTTGTAAGAATGATCTTAAAACACCAAAGAAAATATTTTTTTTTAAAATGTTTAGTCATGTCTTTTTAGAAAACAAATTTTGAATTTTGGGGCGAATAATTTAAAATGTAAATTTTAACAAATCTATTCATGTTAAATATCAAATGAAAGCTATAGAATTCTGAGCAAAATGGTCTTTATTTTGTTTCAATGTCCCAATTACAGACTGCGAAAATAAACATTATCAGGGCTAAGAAGTTCGTACCGATGTCCTTATGCAGAGTAAGATCGCCAGGGTTGGCAATAACATGCGGCACTACTTGCGCGAGCAAAGGTCAACGAAGAGCGCAACCCATTGCCTCAAAACAGCATCACTGTATAACACCGGACCACGTCGATAGGAGGGAAGGCGTTCGAATAACATTTTTGTTCTGCTCAAATGTGAGCAAAATGAATTTGTTTTACAGCCATAGTATGTGCTACAGCAGTGGAACTATGCATGTACATATTCAGAAACCGAAGGCAGTTCTAGTAAATTGTGGAACGTCTAATAACAGAACAGCTTCACAGAAACATTATTGATTGCAAATTTGTTCAGAAAGTTAACCACAACTATCACACTGCTATAGTCCAGAGGTATGGAGCTGATCTGAAACTGTGCGGCATGTAGAAGAACTGCCAAGACGGATCTACTAATCTACGAGCTTCCTACCTGAAATAAAGGGGAAAATGAAAAGTGTAATTGAAAATAATGCAGGGTTCAGTGTGATGTATCGCATACAAGCTGCACTTTTAGATCCAAACAAATGTCATTTGCTTGGTGAAACTGATACATCATGCGAAGTGGAATGAACTTTATCGCATTAAAAATCTTGTTTTCCGGAACGCAGAATGAGGTTTTCATTTGAAAGGCTTCAGAAGTACATAAAGCTTTCAGTTATACGGCTGCAGATAAGTACAGATTTAGTTTAATTCCTAGCTTCGTTTTTACCTGGTAAGAATCTGAAGATATTTAAGAAATTAATTTTATTATTTGGATATTATATTACCTTCGACCAGTAAACATTATAATTCGCGTTATAAATTGCTTGGGTGTTTTCATAATGTACATATGCAAAGAAGGAAATCAGTCAGAGTCAGGTTTATATATGTAACAAATTGTATGAATGTTCCATATGTCAATTTTGCCCTCTAGGAACAGTATTGTTTACTTGACAACAGGTTTGTTTACCTCTCCCCCCTGTGTTTTGATTAATGACTTGTTCTGATGCAGCGAGATGGTCGGTCGCAGCCTAAATACGGAACGGAGAATGGTACAAACTTCCTAGCTCTAAGAATTATGTATTCTTGCAAATGACAAAATTTGATTTTTTTTTTTTTTTTTTTTTTTTTATGTTTGAACTCTGATAATGCAAACATTACAAAAGAGGAAAATATAAAATTTTAATTTTGAGATCCTCTCACACAGTACTAAAACATGTGCAGAGTATCAAATAAAAAGAAAACGGTAATGTAAATTACATTGGATCACTTGACATGTGTATGGCCTCCTTGGTAGATGTTGAACTTAAAATATGAAGATTGGTATTTAACTGATGAGGCGAGTTTTGTCCATCTCTTACGGTTTACCAATTATGCAAAAGACAACCGCCATGAACAGGGCTTCAGCGAGTATTCCATGAAAATTCACTTTATGCATTATATTTTTCATGTAAATATCCTAAATATAACTTAACCAACATCAATACACCAATTTTGAGAAAATCAAACATTTTGAAAAATGTTCCATGTAAAGGGTAGCTTACGGTAGGGGGAATTTCTTGAAAGTTTTCATTTCGCAATTTTGGAAGATGAACTTGAACATCAAGATGGGTATTTAATCTTTCTCTCTCTCCCTCTCTCTCTGTCTCTGTCAGTGATGCTTTTCTAAAAATCGAAGGTGTTCCATTCAAATGACTAACTACTAACTACTTGTACTACTAACTTTTCTTGCACAGGATTAATCTTCATTATAATTCATGCTTACGAGATATAGACTACTAGAAATCACCAAATTACATAATTCCTTGTAAATAAAAGCGAAATAAGCGAATATACTGGGCTAAAGGGATGGAGTAAACGCTATCGCTATGTGATTGCCTCTGATATTCGATCTTTGCCTATCCAGCAGTATAAAAAGAAAAAAACCTTTACATATAGAGAAAATCATGTGAATGGAACACATTTGACT
This sequence comes from Hymenopus coronatus, assembly GCA_030762935.1. Taxonomy (NCBI): domain Eukaryota; kingdom Metazoa; phylum Arthropoda; class Insecta; order Mantodea; family Hymenopodidae; genus Hymenopus; species Hymenopus coronatus. Next base: position 459,363,784 of record CM060900.1, on the reverse strand, counting down.
TTTAAAAAAGTTCAGTGTATGTGACTGGGAGGGAGCGAGAGAGAGAACAAAAATATAATGGTTCATTTCATGTCAATTCAACACACCTATTTTACCTCTCGATCTCAGATTTTGATGAACTTTTATACTCTAAAAGTAGGTGCTAAAACTAAGAAAAACATCAGATTTCATTTTTTATCTTAAACGGTTTCCAAAATACAGATTGGTAAAGTTTCAAAAAATCGCTCAAAATTGACTGACGGCCAACTGCTTAAACGATCACAAAATCCTCTACTAATGGAGCTAAAATCATAAGAGGGGAGTAATTTTGGCGTATCTTAAAATCCCTTCAATACGATATAGGACACACTATAGGTTGTGAAGAAATTTGCTCTAAAAATTCAAAAAATAAAAATTTTAATCCAAATTTTGAAGAAAAAAACGCATTCTGAAAATGTTAAAAAAAAATTAGGAAATAGGTTATCCTATTGTTAAATCGTGTACCAATTTTGATGGTGGGCCTGTGATGGGTTCATTATAACATTAATCATAAAATAAAGGTGGTTGTAACAAAATTTGGTAATTATTTACAAGTTGGACCGCTAACTCTCTCCGCTGCGACTTATGCCAGTTTTGCACTATAACGGGACCGGTGTGGTTAGAGATGGATTATGGGTGGGGAGATGGTTTAAAAAACTAATGTTGTATCCATTGCGCTGTTAGGAGTTGTTGGAAATATCGATAATGAGGTACTACCATGATATAAAATTAGAAACATAAATGTATATACACACACTAACCTAAACGGATTGAAACCTAACCTCGCGCTAAATTTGAAATCCACAGGCTTTGAAATTGTCATCATAAATACAAAGTCAATCAATCGCACTTAGTTTCATTCGATTTTAGAGTGGCCGAAGTTCTGTATAATAAAATTCACTGAACAGCTGTATCTGCGTGAAACATCTTGTCATACATCAGCACAACGACTAGCGACATATGCCGGTGTTGCATTCCACAACACTGTTCGCCTGCCGCCGACAATAAAACTCAGGTTTTAGGCACTTTAGCGTGTAGTATTATTATAGATTTACATTGCAAAAGTACTACAAGATCTCTTTATTTATATTCTACTCCTTCTGGGCAGCATACTTCATAAATATTCACAAAAAAAGGATCGCTACACGCACGTAATAAATTAGCGTTTAACTTAATTACGGAGCTTTTCCGACAAAAAAAAATGGTGAAAACGTAACAAGAATAAACCAAACTACCAGTCAAACCACAATTAGTTTATTTTCTAGAGGGGCCCAAGTTCTCTATAATTACCCAAAATGTTATATTGGAAAAAAACTACATGCCTGAACAAAGTTAATGATTATACATTTTATAAATTGTTCAAAACAAATCCCAGTCATTAATTACATATTATAAGTCGTAAAATGTTGAAATGATTTGCATCAAAGCTTAAAACATTTATTAAAATGCAAATACTTTAGAACTGTTTTATTTTTTGAGTGAAAGTGACTTTGAAACAGAAGTGATAAAACTTCGTTAGCAATTACGACTGACATCTGAAACACATGTTGATTAAAATAGACCAGAAAGCGCTTACGCCTTGTTAAAAAAATGCATTGAAAGCACTTCAACAGGTTTTCTTACTTCGCAAAGTTTCATCTTCGGATAGAACATAAATTCTCCCTGTTGGAGTTATTGGGCTTAAAACACATAGAACATTAGTAAAAGGTATCCACAGCACAACAGGCCTTCTTGGATATCTAAATTATGGTGAAGGCCCTCGAGGATGAATGAAGGTAACTTTTACTTCTTCACATTCTTCCAGTACATACGCAAGCCACAGTCATATAACCATTGAATTCTGTTAATTTTAGTTGGTTCATTGACCTTGAAACAGATACTTGAAAAGAGATTTTTTTTTTTAACAGTACCGGAGTCTGATCAGGACTCCGGCGCTGTATCCCCTATTTACATCCCGCCCCCCCCCGCCTGTATGATTACTGGTTTTACTGTTCCTTTACACAAACATATACACATTGCACAAACATATAACAGCTATGCCCAAGGCGGGACTCGAACCCATGATCCCCTGCCCACGAAGCACCAAAGCGAGACGCCTCAGCGAGCGTGGCCATGGGGACCGGCTAGACTTGAAGCAAGTGGTATGATACTGTTGGTTTCCTTTAATAGTGTGTGCTTCACTAAAACGATGTTTTAGAAATATCTCCGACAATACATGTTCCTCCTGAGTACTAAAATCAAAACTTATTCCTATTATATTTTTCACAGACCACACGTACAACTCGCCTGGAGTTAAGATTTGCTTTTCTAAGGGTCGTGGCAAAAAAAAAAAAAAAAAAAAAAAAAGTAGTTTCTTTTGGAAAGTATACACAATCACTGCGTTGTGTTCAAGACAATCTGAAATAACAATATAATTCAAGTGTTTGATTTTCTGTTCCTCTTTGCAATAAATTACAAAAGGGTGAACTGTAGCCTGATCACTAGCCCAGTGATAACTTTAGACTTCATCTTGTACAACCATGCTGTAGTTTTCTGCAAAGTCAAGTGTTACATCATATTCAGATTTAATCAATTTTTTCCTTTATCTGATTCATGTATGCGGTTTGTTACCTTGCGACAAAATCATGGCAGATTAAGGCTGCTAACTTATTGCAGATCCGATCAATAATCTCTGTTGATGTTTTTTGTAATGTTTCCAAAATATCAACTGGTATCAACTGATATCCACAGCCTAAACGTAATATTTTCAATGAACTTTTCCTGAAATGATCTTTCTAAGGTTTTTATAATGTCTTTCTCTCCTAGACATGATTTACATTCACTCATTAAACAGTCAATTGACGTAGGATTACATTGCATTTTTGCCATGAAATATCCGTAAGTTTTTAACTCATTGTTTTTAATTGTTCCCAATTTTGCATTTTCTATCATTAATTTCACATTTTGATGTGTTGTACAACACACACTGCATGGCTTCCTGTTGAACCTGCCAAAGCGCAGTGCTTAGGCCGAAGCTCAGCAAATTTAGAAAAACTTGTTTGCATACACGAAAAAGTATCAGGACTTAAAAAGAGCATAAGCTTCTTTAAGGTTGCATAAAATTAGCCTTTTTGATGTTTTGGGTTTATTTCCACTTTTATCAACTACGGTAACACTCCTTCATTCCAGGATTGGCTTTGCTAACCTCATCATTTTCATAAAAGTCCTGGACTCTTTGAACTACTTCTTTTGGTAAACTTTTACCCGGTTTTGGATTGTGACTTTCCAAAATTCCCTTTTCTTCAAGTGACCTTCTTGACTGGCGGACCATATAACATTAAACTCACGCATAATCTCCTGATTCCCCAAGTAAATGGAATGCAAGTTAAAATCATCTACTCTTTGTTCCTACTTTCAGCATTGGAAAATTGTGTCTTGAGATTTTGAAGAACAGAATCAATTAAATTTTTCTCATCGGCTTCTGAATATGAATCGTGTACAGTTTATAGTTTTCTTTTTATTCTGAGTATATATTTTGGACTTTCCTGGCAGCAAAATTTTTTGCTTTGATTTTTTTTAAAATCAATATGTGACCCACCTAGCTCTTGTAGATATGTATTTAATGTCTCACCAATGTGTGTTTCTTAAGGCTCTGTACTTTCCCCTACGCTCTTTAGCGTCTACATGGCCGACCTACCAACAGTGCAGCAAGTCAACATAGCTCAGTATGCTGATGACGTGCTGTTATACTGTACAAACAAACACCCACGCAGAGCCTTCAACCCTATCCAGAGACACCTCTGCCTCATCCAAGAGTGGTGCGAGCGTTGGCGATTGTCCATAAATCCGGAGAAAAGCCACGCTATTCTCTTCACCAAGCGCCGCTTTCCCGCAAACTTCCCCACATTCACGTACTTCAGACGAAGGATACAATGGACCAACACCATCACCTACTTGGGGGTGAAGCTTGACAGGGGCGTCACTTTTAGGGAGCACGTCCGGGGGCTGTGGTGCCGGGGCAATGGGGCTGCGGCCTCACTGTACCCGATGCTGAGGTCCTCGATGACGGTTCCCCTTAAGTTGCGCCTTTTGAGGGCTCTCATTATCCCCTTATTAATCTACGCCTGTGAGATCTGGGGCATGGCGGCAGACTCCAGTCTGCTGTTGCTTCAGCGGGTACAGAATAGGTGTCTCCGGGCTATCTATTCTGTGCCTCGAGGCTTTCCAACGAGACTCCTGCACGAAGCCTCTGGTCTACCATACCTGGAGGACGAGATTAGGCGTCGGGCAACAAAATTCAACGAAGGGTTACCATTCCATCGGAGCGCCCTCGTTAGGTCTCTTGGGGATTACGATCCCACAAACCGCCGCTTTAGGCGATACCGGGTTCCCGCATGGCTTGCGGGCATCCCCGGTAACGAAGGAGCACCACCAACAGCTGCTACGGCTAAGCTCCTTATTATCCTTCAAGAGTTGCTTGGATTCAAAATTTAATCTCAAGAAACATTTTGATAAAAACACACCAGCGGTGCACAAGGGCCGTTGCACCATCAAGGCAACCGTCGAGGAGCAATATTCGCCTCCTCCTGTCACTCCACAACCCCAAAACACACCCGCCATCCTACAAAACCCACAATCCCGTCAGAACGTGGTTAAGTTCTCTCTGAGAACAGGGACACGTCTAACACACCTCGGGCTGCCCTCAGCCTGCCAATCACACTGGACTGGTGTGTTTCTGCTTGGAAACTGAGATCTGCATCAGAGTCTGGTGCTTTTTCTTCATTTTGACGTGTAATGGAAGAACCGTTTCGATGATTTAAAACTGATATTTCTTTCCACCAGCTATCACAATTTGCATTGGTTTGACATCTTCAGTTAAACTAACACTTGAAAACGTATTTAATTGTATCACTAATAAATACTTGAAAAAGTATTTGAACTCAACTAATTCAAATATTCTAAACTATAAAAAATAATCTGAAGATACAAAATAATTGTAGTAACACTAGACACCACTGGCTTTAACTGTAGATAGAACAGTATCCGAAACCGTAGCTGGAAAGGAGGAAATGAGCCTGTCCCAACTTGTAAAAACACAAGCACAGACATGAACAGTAGGCACAAAAATTAGGAATTGTACATAGTAGTTGGAGTGGAGGGAGGGATGAGCTGTTTGAACTTTTATGTAAAGAATACTGCACAGACATGATGAACAATAAGTAGTAATGTAGGCGTATCACATCATTGTCAATATTATTAATTTTACTGTCTATATTATTTATTGCTCATGATTTTTAATAAATGATTTAGGCGAAATTGTTTTTCATTCATTTTGTGCTTTATAAATGCTTACTAAAAATATTCTAGCTATAACGTATATAGTAGTCTAATGTTAAAAAATTGTATGCGAGTAATACTATCAATTTTAAAATCCAGTTAAAACCATATTTCACTGAAACTATTTTTGTAATGAGCCCACCATAGTACCGCCGTCAAACTTGGTGCACGACTTAACAATAGTATAACCTGGCATAACCTATTTCCTAAATTTTTTGAAAAATTTTCAGAATGAGTTTTTTTTCCAAAATCTGGATTTAAATTATTATTTTTGTATTTGTATAAAATTTTCTTCACAACGTATAGTGTGTTTATATCGTATTGAGGGGATTAGTTGCCCTCCGTGGTGTAATTGTTACCATGCTAACTTCATATACCCAAGGTCGCGGGTTCAAACCCGGCGGAGGACGATGGATTTTTTCGGGCGTAAAAATCCTTAGCATGGCTTCCTTCGAAAGGGAAGTAAAGACGTGGGTCCCGTGTCGTAGATTTACGGCACGTAAAAGAACCTCAAGCCTCTTAGAGAGGCCTCTGAGCAAAATTAAGCGGCCTTTCACGCCCAGTATAGAATGGGACGCTGAGAACCGTAGCAGTTAAAGAGTGTCCATAAATAACACGTCATTTCCATTTTTTGAAGGGATTATAAAATTCTACAAAATGAAACCTCTATCGTGATTTTAGCTAAATTAGATGACTATGATCGTTTAAAAAGTTGGCCTTCATGCATTTTTGAATGATTTTTGGAAAATTTACATAGCTGTATTTTGGAAACCGTTTAAGATAAAAAATTGAAATTTGGTATTTTTCTTAGTTTTAACACCTACTTTGAGGGTATAAAATTACATCAAATTCTGAGATAATGAGGTAAAATTTTTATTTAAAGTGCGTAGATTTGACATGAAATGACCCAAAGTCGTTTAACCATCAATCCTGATAAAGCACACCACCTTCCAAGGATGCCAGATGAATACTTTGGAGAAAATTTACTAACGTAAAATAGCCCTCTATATACAACAATTTTCGAAATTTTGTTTCGCAATAGTTCTTAACGATTTCGAATGAACTACCGTATTTTAAGAATATTTAAAAAAAACAATAACATTTATATCTTGACTTTACAGGGAATAGACTTTGAAACCCTTTTCATTTTTTTTTTTTTTTTTTTTTTTTTTTTTTTTACATAATTGTTAAACCGTAAGAACTAGACAGATAGTCGCCTCGCAAAAATGTAGATTTCGATATCTCGAAACAGAAAAGTGGTTAAACCAAACTGGATATTTAAGTTTAGTGTATACTTTACATGAGACACTAATATTTTTAAAATCTCCCATACTCCAGACTACCCTTTACATGGAAAGTTTTCGAGCATTTTTTTTATATCTAGCTGTAGTATCTTGAGGTTTAAAATAGTTTCACTTTCCTGAAAAGGGAAATTGTCATTCGCTTTGCTTGTATTTTACACCTGGAGAAGCACAGGTCACTTAATATCAAGTCCAATAGCATCACGACAGCTTTCGTACCTACAACAAAAATGCAGTAAAACACCAATCTTGATTTATAGTTTGAATTTAGTTTGGCATCTACCAAGGATACTACATGATTTCTTTTTTTTTAATTCTCCCAACACTAACTACTCTTTACATTAAATAATTTCAAACTTTTTTATTTTCGCAAAAATCGATGTAACGATTTTCATTAAACCTGAGCATTTAAATGATAAATAGAATTGTACATCTTTAATTTCTAGGGAATAGTCTCAGAAGACGTAATCATCCGTAGTGACTATTGCATACTAAATGGTAAACAGTGCGACATACAAAAAAATACCTAAAATGTGTATCTCGATTACTCATAATTGGAAAGACGTTGAAATACCAAACTACAAATTTAAGTCTAGCATCTAACAATCCCGTACGAAGATTTTCAAGAACCCACCCAACCCAACACGTACTAAACACCACATTCATGGAACAAATATGGAACACAAATTTGTAACAAATGGGGCTCTTTTTTTTTTCTTCTTCTTTTTTTTTTGACATGACAAACAAAATGCACAATTTTAGTTTTCTGGGAATAGCCTCCTAAGTTCTTTACAATCGCAAAATCTTTGCAAAACTGTTAAATTACATGAGAGAGACAGAGAAAATCTTACTGCAGAACGTAAGGGGAATTTCCACAAATCCCCCCATCCCCCATTTTTCATGTTTCAAGTCTGCCGCTCATTTTGTTATAACTTTCACAGAGGTACGTTAATGGTAAATAGTTTTAATGTATTGTTCAAAATAGTTCTGCGTAATAGTGTTTAAGAACATTGTACACTCCCTTGGTAAAACATCAATATGTTTTTAAATATTAGTGTTAGAGAAGAGGTACATTTTTATGTTGATCGGAAAAATGTACTTTAGCTATTCGCAGCATTGGCATCCCGCTCACGTTTCCTTCACATGAGAGTTTCGAAGTACTGCCAAGTTGTGTTTGGAAACTTAGGTTACGTTTTTTTAATATTATGTTTGAAAAAAAATTCTGAAGAAAAAAAAAATTGATTACACAAATGCCCCATTGTCTGAGAAACTAATTGACACTAAGGACTGAAATTTTCACCACATATTTTCATCTAAGTAGGCTTCATTTTAACGAAAAATCCTTTATGTATATGGATTAGCGTTTTTTTTAAAAATTTAAAAATAATTTTTCAATGAAATCTTAAAAGAGTTTTTTCAAAAAACCATACCTTTCCTTCTAATCAACAGAAATATTCTATTTTTCATCAATCAACAATAAGAGCTTTTGCCGAATATATCCTGAAAATTTAGCTCATTATTTTAAATAGTTTAATATTGGCAAGATAGGGCATTTCGACTCCCCTTAAAACCCACAATTTACACAATGAATGTGTTTTTCTAGAACTAACGATTTCCAACATATTCTTGTTATTTATTGTGGATGTGAGAGTGTGTGTGAGAGAGAGAGAGAGAGAGAGAGAGAACAATATATAGTAAGCGAATATCCGATAAAAAAAACAATCTAGATATTTAAGTTCGGCATCTTCCAACGATTCTATATGCAGGTAATATAAAAAGTCCACATCCCCATACTATCCTCTATATAAAACAATTTTCGAATACTTTGATTTTCCATTAAAAGACTCCAACGATTTTCTTTCGACTACTGTATATAAAAGATATGTACACCTACACTACAAATTAAATATACCTTTTGTGTTTTCTGTGAATATCCTCTGAAGTCCTCCGCATTCAGAATCACATTTGCGTAATTGCTAAACGGTAATGCTTCTTTGAAAAAAACTGTTCCTATCTCCTCAAAACACACAGTTTTTGGCATTTCTTTTTGAGTTAACAAAATCAGATATATTTCTTACTACCGGCATCTGGTTTTAAAGTACTTATAATGCTTCTCTAGTGTGAAATCAACAATCGTTTTTGTTTTTTTATTTACTCCTAGACAAGCAAAGATAAGCTAATACCAATATCAGTCAAAAGCTATATTTTTAAAAGTTTTTGACTAACCTATTAGCCTTAGTATAATCCCTTATTCAGATTCTATTTACAAGAAACTAGTAATTTGAAATTTCTGTTAATGTATATCTTTTTTCGTATGAAGTAGACAGACGAATAATCAAGTCTAACAATTTGTGTGGTTTGTGTACAGGTCGATGTCTTATGAATAGAGCGCATTCAATCTTTAGATAATGGTAGAGAGAGAGAGTTAGATAGAGAGAAGAGAGGAAGAGAGAGAGAAGGAACACATGTGTGTGATTATCAGTAAGAGAGATAATATATCTCGTACCTTCAACAAAAATGCAGTAAAACACCAATCTTGATTTACAGTTTTTGAATTTAGTTGGCATCTTCCAAGGATGCTACATGATTTTTTTTTAATTCCCTCAAAACAAACTACTCTTTACATGAAATAATTTCCAAATTTTTTATTTTCGCAAAAATCGGTGTAACGATTTTCATTAAACCAACGCATTTATCGATATTTAAATGATAATTAAAATTGCACATCTTTAGTTAATAGGGAATAGTCTCTGAAGTCGTAATCATCCGTAGTGACTATTGCATACTAAGTGGTAAACAGTGCGACATTCAAAAACTTACCTAAAAATCTGTATCTCGATAACTCAAAATTAGAAACACGTTGAAATACCAATCAAATTTCGAACACTAATTTGTGATAAACTGGTTCCAATTTTTTCTTTTTTACTTTTAGACCACATATATTAAACATATTGACATGACTAACAAAATGCACATATTTGGTTTTCTGGGAATAGCCTCCTAAGGTCTTAACAATCGCAATATTTTTGCAGAACTGTTAAATCACATGAGAGAGAGAGAATGAGAGAGTGAGGGGGAGAGACAGATGGGAGAAGAGAGAGAGGGGAGAAGAGAGAGAGGGGAGAAGAGAGAGAGGGGAGAAGAAAGAGGGGGAGAGGGGAAGGGAGAAAGAGACACTTGCAGCAGAAAGTAAGGGGAAGTGTCATAATTTTTTCCCCCATTTTTCATGTTTTAATTCCATGTCAATATTTCGAATCAGCCGCTCAATTTGGTATAACATTCACAGAGGTATGCTAATGGTAAATAGCTTTAATATAATTTGTTCACAATTATTTTGCGTAGTAGTGTTTTAGGACATTGTACACTCACTTGGAAAAACATCAATAAGCTTTTAAATATTAATGTTAGAGAAGAGTTCCCTTTTTATATTGTTCGGAAAAATTTACTTTAGCTATTCGCAGCATTGGCATCCCGCTCGTGTTTCCTTCATATGAGGATTTCGAAGTACTGCCAAGTTGTGTTTGGAAACTTAGGTAACATTGTTTTAATGTTATGTTTGAAAAAAATTTCTGAGGAAGTAAATTTGGCTACACAAATGCCCCATTATCCCAGCAACTAATATACACCAAGGGCTGAAATTTTTACCACACATTTTCATCTAAGTAGGCTTGATTTTAACGAAAAATATTTTATGTGTAGGGATTAGCAAGTTTTTAAAAATTTAAAAACCATTTTTCAGTAAAATTTTTGGAGCTTTATTAAATAATCATAACTTTCTTTCTAAATAATAGAAAGTTTCTACTTTTAATCAATCAACAGTAAGAGCTTTTGCTGAATATATCCTGAAAATTTTAGCTCATTATTTTAAATAGTTTAACTTTTGCAACATAAGGCATTTCGACTCCCTTTAAAACCCACAATTTACATAATAAATGTGTTTTTCTAGAGGTAACGATTTAAAACATGTTATTCCTATTTATTGTGTATTTGTGGATGTGTGTGTGTGAATGTGTGAGTGTGTGTGTGTGTGAGAGAGAGTGTGTGTGTGTGAGAGAGAGTGTGTGTGTGTGTGTGAGAGAGAGAGAGAGAGAGAGAGAGAGAGAGAGAGAGAGAGAGAGAGAGAGAACGATATCTAGTACACGAATATCAGATAAAAAAAAACAATCTAGATATTTAAGTCAGGCATCTTCAAAGCATTCTACATGAAAGTAATAAAAAAAATTAAACATACCCATACTATCCTCTACATGAAACAATTTTTTAATATTCTGAATTTCCAATAAAAGACTCCAGCAATTTTCTTTCAATTACGGTATATAAAAGGTATGTACACCTACACTACAAATAAAATATACATTTTGTGTTTTCTGGGAATAGCCTCTGAAGTCCTCCGCATTTAGAATCACATTTGCGTACTTGCTAAACGGTAATGCTTTTTTAAAAAAACTGTTCCTATCTCCTTCAAACACACGATTTTTGGCATTTCTTTCTGAGTTAACAAAATCAGATATATTTCTTACTACTGGTTTCTGGTTTTAAAGTACTTATAATGTTTCTCTAGTGTGAAATCTTCAATAATTTTTGTTTCTTTTATTTGCTCCTAGACAAGCAAAGATAAGCTAATACCAATATCAGTCTACAGCGATATTTTGAAAGTTTTGTATTAACCTATTAGACTAGTATAATCTCTTATTCAGAATCTATTTACAAGAAACTAGTAATCTGAAATTTCTGTAAATGAATATCTTTTCTCGTATGAAGTAGACAGACGAATAATTAAGTCTAACAATTTGTGTGGTTGGTGAACATGTCGATGTCTTATGAATAGAGCGCATTCAATCTTTAGAATGGTAGAGAGAGAGAGAGAGAGAGAGGGACAAACGAGAGAGAGAGAGAGAACGCAAGTGTGTGATTATCAGTGAGAAAGATTATATATCTCGTACATACAACAAAAATGCAGTTAAACACCAATCTTGGTATATAGTTTGAATTTAGTTTGGCATCTTCCAAGGATAGTACATGATTCTTTTTTTAAAATTACCCCAACACAAACTACACTTTATATGAAATAATTTCGAAAGTTTTTATTTTCGCAAAAATCGGTTTAACGATTTTGATTAAATTTGTGCATTTGTGGACATTTAAATGATAAATAAAATTGTATCTTTAATTTCTAGGGAACAGTCTCTGAAGCCGTAATCATCCGTAGTGAATATTGCATACTAAATGGTACACAGTGCGAAATACAAAAACTTACCTAAAAATGTGTATCTCGATAACTGAAAATTGGAAAAGGCGTTGAAGAACCAATTTAGGTATTTAAGTCTAGCATCTAACAAGAACCCCCCCACCACCCCAACCCGTACCAAACACCCCATTCATGGAACAAATTGCGAACACTAATTTGTGACAAAGTGGCCGCATTTTTTTTTTTTTTTTTTTTTTTTTTACTTTGAGACCACATATATTAAAGATTTTGACATGACAAACAAAATGTGCATTTTTAGTTTTCTGGGAATAGCCTCCTCAGTTCTGAACAATCGCAATATTTTTGCATAACTGTTAAATCAAATGACAGAGAGAGAGAGAAGGAGAGAGAGCGTAAGTCTTGCTGCAGAAAGTAAGGGGCAGTTTCATAACCTTTTTCCCCCATTTTTTATGTTTTAATTGCATGATAATATTTCAAATCTACCGCTCATTTTGGTATAACATTCACAGAGGTACGTTAATGGTAAATAGTTTTAATATATTGTTCAAAATAATTCTGCGTAGTAATGTTTTAGGACATTGTATACTCACTTGGTAAAACATTAATAAGTTTTTAAATATTAGTGTTAGAGAAGAGTTGTATTTTTATATTGATCGGAAAAATTTACCTTTAGCTATTCGCAGCATTGGCATCCCGTTCATGTTTCCTTCATATGAGAGTTTCGAAGTACTGCCAAGCTTAGGTTACATTTTTTAATGTTATGTTTGAAAAAAATTCTGAAGAAGAAAAATTGACTACATAAATGCCCCAATATATCAGAAACTAATTTACACCAAGGGCTGAAATTTTTACCACACATTTTCACCTAAGTAGGCTTTATTTTAACGAAAAATCTTTTATGTATATGGGTTAGCAATTTTTTAAAGCTTTAAAAATAATTTTTCAATAAAAGTTTTAGAGCTTTATCAAATAATCCTACCTTTCCTTCTAATTAACAGAAATATTCTATTTTTCATGAATCCACAGTAAGAGCTTTTGCTGAATATATTCTGAAAATTTTAGCTCATTATTTTAAAAAGTTTAACTTTTGCAACATAAGGCATTTCGACTCCCTTTAAAACCCACAATTTACATAATGAATATGCTTTTCTAGAGCTAGTGATTTCCTACATACTCTTGCTATTTATTGTGTGTGTGTGTGTGTGTGTGTGTGTGTGTGTGTGTGTGTGTAAGAGAGAGAAAACAATATCTAGTAAACGAATATCAGATAAAAAAAACAATCTAGATATTTAAGTTAGGCATCTTCCAAGGATTCTATATTAAAGCAATTAAAAAAAAAACCACACCCCCATACTATCCTCTACATTAAACAATTTTCGAATATCTTGATTTACCAATAAAAGAGTCCAAAGATGTTCTTTCAGCTACTGTATATAAAACATATATACACCTACACTACAAATAAAATATACATTTTGTGTTTTCTGGGAATAGCCTCTGAAGTCCTCCGCATTCAGAATCACATTTGCATAATTGCTAAACGGTAATGGTTCTTTAAAAAAAACTGTTCCTATCTCCTTAAAACACACAATTTTTGGCATTACTTCTTGAGTATACAAAATCAGATATATTTCTTACTAATGGCTACGGGTTTTAAAGTACTTAAAAGTGTTTCTCTAGTTTGAAATTTTCAATCGTTTTTGTTTATTTACTACTACACAAGCAAAGATAAGCTAATACCAATATCAGTCAACAGCGATATTTTTAAAGTTTTTGACTAACCTATTAGACTAGTATAATCCCTTATTCAGATTCTATTTACAAGAAACTAGTAATCTAAAATTTCTGTAAATGAATATATTTTTTCGTATTAAGTAGACAGACGAATAATCATGTCACAATTTGTGTGGTTGCTGTACAGGTCGATGTCTTATGAATAGAGCACATTCGATCTTTAGATAATGGTAGAGGGAGACAGAGGGAGAAGAGGGAGAACACGATAACTTAGGAATGTAAGGTGTGTTAAATACCATTGATGAAATGTATGTAGAACATCTTCCAAGGATGCGAAATGAAGACCTTCAACGAAAAATAATGAATCAAAACAACCCTTTAAATGGAATATTTTCCATATTCTGTTTTTTGCAACAATGTCCCTTAACGATGTAATTGAAATGCCGTAATTTAAGAATATTTATTGACGATTAAAATGTTTACCTTCAAGTTTTAGCGGTACGCCTCTGAAGCCCTCTTTATTCTATTGCGTAACTGCTAAACCGTAAGGGACAGACAAAAATTTGCCTCTCAAAAATGTACATCTCTACAGGTCCTAAAGGAAATATCGGTTACAATGCAAACTTGATATTCGAGTTCAACAAGTAACATGGAAAAGTCCGAAAATTTTCAAAAAGGTTCCCCTACCCCAGTGTACCATTTACATGGAAACGTTTGTGAAAAGGTTGATTAAATGGTTGATAAAATTCCAAAATACTTACACATTTCTGAAAATGGAAATCACATTTTTAGTCCTGGAAAAGAGAAGCTCGCCTAATATAAAATTCAATAGCATAACGATAGCTTTTAAAAGATTGGACTGTCGCCTTAGCAGTACATATATTCCCTCATTCCGTTTCTGCTTAAAGCGTACTAAATAAATTGGCAATTTCTGCTTTTGTACGTATATATCCCACATATGAATTAGGACAATAAGCCTCAGTATGAATGGTTTGCTTGCTGCAGAAGTAGGTAAGTCACATCAGTAGAAAACCTTCCAATTTTAGGAATAGGACAGCAATTGAGAGAGAGACAAACCGATATAGTTACATAGATCTATAGATATGATGTATGTGCCATGGAGAGAACACGATATTTCGTAAAGGAGCGGTGAAACACCAATCTTTATATTTTAGTTGGCATTTTCTAAGCATTCTACATGAAGTTATTACATTAAAAAAAACATTCTCCCGACACAAACTACCTTTTATATGGAGCAATTTTCGATATTTAAAATGTTTGTAGAGGTAGCGATTGCCGACATATTCCTTGCTATTCGTTGTGAGTGAATGAGTGAGTGAGTGAGTGAGTGAGTGAGTGAGTGAGTGAGTGAGAGAGAGAGAGAGAACATGGTCTCAAAAACGAAAAGTCTATTAAATATTAGCCTTAAAATTTAATTTCCCAATCTTATAAATACACCACAGGAAATTTTCAAGAATATTTCGGCGACCCAAAGCAACCTTCATATGGAACAATATTCGAAGATTTTGACTTTCGACAAAACGACTCCAAGGATATTATTTAAACCACAGCACAGTCCACTTCATTCGCCATCACGTCAGCATAACGGGTAAAACGTAAGAGATACAAAAAAAAAAAAAAAAAAAAAAAAAAAAAATCCAGCTCTTTTATAAGTGCACAATTTCACATGAACTCATTTTTGTAGGCCTAACGATTTCTGACATATTCCTTGCAGTTGGTTTGAAATTTAAAATATTACAACTTTTCTCTAAACGGAATCATCTGGTTTTTCTTTGTTTTACTCATGGAGCAGCAAAGATAAAATAATATATCATATACAACGCGGTAATATCAGCTAAAAAGGACAAGTATTCCATGTGTAAGGCAGATTGAATTAAGGGAATTTTTAAAAATTCTTCATGTAGCATCCTTGGAAGATGGCAAACTAAATATCAAGATTGGCACTTTACCGGCCTTTTGTTGTAAAGTAATCATGCTCTCTCTCTCTCATGCTTCAACTTATATTTTAAGACACACTCTCTCTCTCTCTCTCACTCTATCTCTATCTCCCGCGCTCTCTCCCTATCTCTATCACTCTGTCACTCTCTATCTCGCGCTCTCTCTATCTTTATCTCACTCTGTCACTCGATGTCCCTCGTTCTCTCTTTATCTCCCGCGCTCTCCCTCTACCTCTCTCGCTCTCTCTCTCTCTCTCGCTGATCTTCAAATTACTAAATCTGCTTGTGCTGCAAACGAACTATTCCTATCTAACTCATATTAATCAGATATACCAACATAAACAGACATTGGACAATTTACTTAGTTCCTTTTAAATAGAAGAGATGTAAGGGAATACAAAATATCTAGACTAAAGGAACCGTAAAATCGTATAAATATTGTCGCTGTGTGTTTTAAATTCTATATTTGGTTAACCTTGCTCCTCCAACAGGAAAGCAAACGAAAACCGGATATTGATTTCTCTTCTGAGAAGAGTAGAGCTATTATAAAATTAATATGCCAATAGCAAGGAATGTCATGAATTGTGTGATTAACGAGATTTTTTTTTGTAGCTATTTTTTGTAGCCCTTCTCTTACATTTTTCAGCTAAGCTGAACAGATGCCATATAAACTGGACTTCAAAGACTATTCCAAAAAAATTGAACACATACATTTTTATTTCTCATGTACATATTTAATATGAAATGGTATAAACAAAATTGATATTCATTTTACCGAAAGTCAAAATTTTCGAGTATTGTTCAATATGAAGGTGGTTTGAATCGGCGAAATATACTTTAAAACTTCCTTTGTCATATTTGTAACATGCTCAAACTAAATTTTAACACAGCATTTAATAGACTTTTCGCTTTTGAATAATCATATTCTGTCTCTCTCATACACTCAAAAACCAATAGCAAAAAACAATGTCGGAAATGGTTAATTCCACAAACATCTTAAATTTACTAAATTATTCCGCTTAACGGGTAGTTTCAGTGGGGAGATACTTTTAATATTCTTTTGTAAAATACTTAGAAGATGCTAACTAAAATATAAAAATTAGTGTTTTACAAACCATTTGTTTTGAGATATCATGCTCGCTCTCTCTCTCTCTCTCTCTCTCTCTCTGCTCTCTCTCTCTCTGCTACACACATTCCATACATCCATCTGCCTTGTATTTCTATCTCACTCACACACACGCTGACCTGGTCTCCTAATTCATGTTTTGAATATATGCATACAAAAAAAAAAAATTGCCAATTTAATTAATACCCTTTGGTTATAAACGGAAAAACGTAATATACTATACTAAGAGAATTCTTCAAGTGCTTTAAAGCAGTCGCTGTGCTAATGAATTTGATATCAGGTGATGCTCGCTTATCCAACAGTAAAACAAAAGCAAAAGATATGATAAGCATTTTGAGAAAGGTATTAGTATTTCAAAATTCAAATCATTGGAGCCAGGCTATCAACATTTTCAAGGATTTTCCCAAGAAATTGTGAGACTTGCGTAGAGGAGTTATTTTGAAAAGTTTGGTGATCCATCCTTGTTAGATGCGAATGTCCAGGTTGCATTGTAACCGATTTTCGCTTTGTGATATATCCAGATGTACATTTCTTGTGATGGAAATATTTGTATATCTCTTACAGTTTTGCAGTATCAAAAGAATAAAGAGGGCATCAGAGGTTATCCGCTGAAACTTAAAGATATGCATTTTATTGCTATAACCAATGCATAGTTAACACTTAGCAATGAATCTAAAGGAAGATGCTTCTTTAAAACTGAAACATTATAGCTTAGGCTCTCTACAGAGTGACACTATAACACCAGCATTTGTAGGCTTATCATCGGGGAAGTCTAGTCCTCTTAATTGCTTGCTAGATACACCAGGCCTGGGCATGTATGCGCATATCCACTGTGAGTGACAATGTTTAATAAAAATGCTCACTCATTTGGCCGCTGAACCAAAGTTCTGGTGATTTCGTTATTAATGTACTTTCTAAACTGGCTCCTTCATACACTCGAAATCATTAAAAACAATTTTAAAGAATAAATATTATACAGACTGTAGTCATATAGCGCACTGATATATTGACAATTAAGAGCAGTGTAATGAAAATGTTACAGTAGTATTTGCTTCATTTGGGGATTTCTAATTTTATTAATAATATAATGTTTTCAGGTTGATTAGTATCTCTAAGTAAACGTAACACATACAAGCAATACGTGTTTATCTCCCCGAGTGCGCGGGGCGGTAAGCGTAACGCAGAGAGAGAGCTTCGCTCTAATGAATGATCTATCAGAAAAGAGTTCGAATGCCTTCTACAAGGCCAATGCCCTTTCACTAATTAGGTCAGCAGGTCATGTATTGAAGTGTGAACATGTGAAGCAAATCGGATAATCTATATTCACAGGCGTTGTTCAATTCACGGCAAAGTTATGATCATGCGAAAAACACCAGGGAGTGAACTTTGTTATTGATGTGTAGTTATACGAAGAGAAAAAAAAACTAATAAATCGAAATGAATACATATTAAGGTACTACTTATTAAAATATTTGTAACTGTACTCCTAAGAGCATGTACGCTAAGAGAGTACACGTTGATCAATTTTGTATCTGTGCGTGTATTTCAAACTCCACAAACTATTCCAGCACCTACACGTGTAGCGGAGATGCTTAAGACATGACTAGTGAACGGGAAGTTTGCTGTTATACACTACAGAGAACCCTCCTTCTTGAATAAGGTTCTGTACCGGGTTCCTTCAATCCTCATAACTAGAAAATGTCGGGGAAGAGGTCCCTAAGCTTATTCCTGGAACGTTCCGCCCAAAAATGTCCATTTATTTAATTTCAATGTACCCATTTCACCACCTGTGTTACCGTATGAAGTACAAGCGGGCGTTAAATTCTATTCGCAAGCTATTCCATCAATATTGATTGATATTTCCTTATGGCTCAGGCGTTTCTTCTGGGGCTGTCATTCGGAGAGTCGAGGATCCGATTCCCCGCGGCCGAATTCTTTAACACAAGGGTTCTTTCGGAATTTTCTAGGATAACTAGGCGAATGCTGGGAAGGTTTCTTTATTCCCCCGAATTTGATGTCGCTTCATTTCATCTCCATTTCCTCCACACCGGTTTCTTTCAGGGTTGTAAGTGACGGCAACGACAGTGGTTGTGGCGCCCTTTCGTGGAGGTGACTCTGATTTAGAAATGCAGCTCTCGGCGGAGGGATGGCGTTTTTAGATGTCTGTAGACTCAGTATTTTCGCTCGGACCTGAGGCGTGGGCAAATAGTGGTCCCCGCGTCGAGATGAACAGTTTGGAAACACTTAACGATTATCCACGGTGGCTCCCTCCTTGTCCGGATTCAGCCGCCCTTGGAAATCACACTCATCTCATCCTCTTCTCAAGGGGTCTGACGTGCAAGAAGCCAGTGGTTGCAGTGCGGAATCCATTCCGGCATCCCTCTCCCTCCCCCTTCCCACAGACACCAATGTTCTTCCGCACGAATATACTATGCAATGTATCCAAATATTTTTTTAAACGTTTTATTTATTTTAGGCTGCATAACTGTGCGGTAACAATATAACCACATAAAAATGCAAATGCAATACAATGCAGCACATACTTAAAACTTAATGTAAACACACTTATGGAAATCAAATATGATCTGCTACACAACAGTGGAGATAAGTACAATAATTCAAGGTCATGTAAAAAACTATAAGAGGATAATTGGGAATAGTTCATAGAGTAAAATGCTTAGTAGTCAATTTTTAACTAAAGAAATATTTTTGTTGTTCAGTGGAAAGAGTAACTCCATTGATATGTTGTAAGCTTTTATCTGGTACATACCGTCATATTATATAATATATTTCACTATTAGAAGATACCCGACTATTTTAGGAGTTGCTATTTCATCAGGTCTCTTCTTTCCAACTCAGCGTCGCCTACAATTTTCGGAAATTGGTTTTATTACATCTGCGCGAAGTGTACTCTGTTTCCCATTAGCCCAGAGCTTGGTCCAAAGGTATTGGAAATCGTTAATCTACAGATATAAATATGTGTACTTTTGCGAGATTTAGAACTTTTATTAGCAAGTTTTTGACCATTTCTATAGGTTGACCAATTTCGCAAAATTGGTTATGTTAGGACTTCAGAGGCTATTCCCAGAATATTGATGACAGTTCAGAAGTGCTGCTTGTATAAACATGATTTGCTATTCTGTACAGACGGATAAATATCACGTTTATGTAACGATAATAACAACACAGCGTTAGTTGGTTGTGCTTTTTTTTGTGTTTGCTGCTGACTCGGAAATTGCCTACAGACAATACAAGCTTGCATCAGTGTGCACAGTATTTCAACCGGAACTTTTAGCCTTAAAGAAAGCAATTGATTGGAGTGTAGATAACCTACAGAACCTAAACGATTCCTAAGCTGCGCTTGAAGCAATTAATGATAAATATAATCTAAATCCTATTATTACGGTCTATATTAGAAATATCATTACAAATAATAAATAGATAATATAACAAAATAAATAGATAAATAGTCAAAACCTTTGGCCATTTTTTCGACAAAATAATAATATTGAAAACAGTTCCATATAAAGAGTGGTTAGAGAGGGAACGGATTTTTTTAACATTTTTATGTCGCATCTTTGAAAAACGCACTAAAATATTAAAGTAGGTGTTTAATCAAGTTTTCGTTTTCGATTTATTGTGGTCTCTCTCTCTCTCTCTCTCTCTCTCTCTCTCTCTCTCTCTCTCTCTCTCTCTCTCTCTCTCTCCCTCTTTCTTTCTTTGTTTCAAACACACTCACAAACTGTCCATAATCTAAAAATGCATACTTTTGATCCACATGATTATCTAGTTGTACTGCAAACAAACTGTTCTTACACAAGTTTACACATCTATTTAAATCATTCCAACGAGATACACATTACGTAAAATTATCAAAGTACTTAGTTCCTTTTAAGTATAAAAGAAATAAGGTAATATCAGCCAAATGGGATAGTAAATTTTTTTAAAAGCAGTAACTATTCTATAACTTACGCATTAGGTTATCTTTTGCTTGTCCAGGAGTAAAAAAATAAAAAAATTATAGCGACAGAAAGATTTTCAATAATCTCCCGCCCCTAACCCAAGCTAACTTTTTCGTGCAACAATTTTGGAGTATCAAACTTCGTATAAAGCGCTTCAACGATATTGTTTAAACTACCGTATTTTAAACATATTTATGTAACAAATATTGTATAATATGAATTCGTTAAAGCACACAATATATTGCATAAATGTGAGTAGGATTAACAGTTTTCGACATTCGTTACTATTGGTTTCAATTTTAATGTACTTATACTTGTCTCAAAAACAAAGTCGACATTCGTTTTTGTCTTTTTTAATCCTGTACAAGCAAATGTAATCTAATAGCAAATACGAATGGATCAAAAACGCTTTTTAGAAAAGGAGCAGTGGCGGAGTCTGTGTGAGACGTGAGGAGGAGAGAGGGGGGGAGAGAGTGCGATAACCTAAGAACCAAAATTCGCTTACATACCAATCTTATTTTTTAGTATAGCTTTATCCAATAATGCGAATTGAAAAATTTTAGAGACAATTCTCTAAACTAAATTATCTTTTACAAGTTTAGGAATTTTGGATTTTAGGAAAAATGGCTCGAACGATTCCGATTAAAACTACCGCATTTTCAGAATGTTTATGTAGCAACCTAATTGCATACCTGACATTTTCTAGGAAGAGCTTCTGAAGAACTGTCTGATTCAAAATCTCTTTCCCAAAAGCGGTTATCCTTAAGAGATCGACAAAAACTTGTACAAAAAATCTAGAATTTCTTCAAGCACATTATTTTTTTCCTGAATTTATTTTTGCAGAGTTAACGATTTCCGACATATTCCTACTGATTTATATAGTTTTCTCAAAAGGAAAGTCGTAATTCGTTTTTCTCTATGTTACACCTGGACAAGCAAATATAAGCAAATAACAAATTGAATCACATAGCAAAGGCTTTTAATAGATTTGAGTAAGCTTTTAGCCTGCCATATTCCCTTACTTTCTCATCTACTTATAAAGAATTAAATGACTGGATAATTTCTGCTAATGTAAAACTCGGTTGGCATGAATTAATTAGAAGAATAATCCTGGTAATCGTAGTTTGTTTGTAGTACAAGTGGATGAAGGCATGTGAATAGCACACAAACGACCATTAGAAAAACGAAATGTGTGATTCTATAAGTGGTGGCGTGGAGGGACATATTCCTTGCTATTTGTTTCAAATTTAGAATCCTTATATTTTCCCAGAAGGGAAGCCATCATTAGTTTTTCTCTTTTTTACTCCTGTACAAATAAAGATAACCTATAATCTAATTCAATCACATACCGAACATTTTTCAAAGGTTTTACTACTCCTTTAGCCTAGTAAATTCCCTTATTTCTTATCCAATTACAAGCAATTAAATAATTTGATAAATTCCGCTAGTGTATATATTGTTAGCGTGAATTATATAAATGTGTAATCAATTGTTAGAAACGTTTGCTTGCACTATTAGTAGATAAAATCATGAGCATGGAACACATGCGATTTTTAAAATGAGACCAGTTTTGGGCTGCGTGTGTGTGTGTGTGTGTGTGTGTGTGTGCGAAGGAGAGAACACCGTAACTAAAAAAAAGAAAAGTCGTGATTGATATTTACGTTCGTCATTTGCCTAGAATGAGACATTCGCATTTTCAAGGAAATCCCACAAAACCAAAAATACCTTCTTTCTTCACACGAAAACATTTTCAAAACGTTTGATTCTCCTGAACTATTTTGATAAAATCGCCGTATCTTAAGATATTTACACGTGAAATAAAATTTATATCTTGAATTTTCTGGGAATATTCAGTGATGAACTCTTCATTCGGAATCACTTTTGCATAACCGGTAAACCACAAGAGATAGGCAAATGTTCAGCTATACGAAACATTGTGTCTCGTTAAAGCACACTATTTTTTTTTTTTTTTTTTGCTAGATTTAGTTTTGTTGAGTTAACGGTATTCCTTGCTATGGGTTTCAAATTTACAAGATCTGTACCGTTTTCCAAAAGGAAGTCATCATTTTTTTTCCCCCGTTTTTACTCTTGGACCAGAAAATATAATCAAATAGCAAATTAAATCGCAGAGCGAAAGCGTTTAATAGATTTGCCTACCTTGTATGCTACCATACTCTCTATTTTATTATCTACCTATAAGGAATTGAATAATGTAATTTTTGTTAATGTTACCATGATTCAGATAAAGGATTAATCCTCTGTAAGGGTACTTATTTAGCAGTACAGGAAGATAAAATCATGTGGACGGCACATTAGAAATTGGTCAGAGAGTGCGTTTGTGTTTGACGGGAAGTTGGAGCGGCAGAGGGAGATGATGGGAGAGGGAGAGCGATAGTGAGGTAAGTCAAGATCAAAAAGTCGGTTAAATACCAATATTGATATTTCGGTTTAGCAACCCCCGAGGAAACGAAAAAAAAAATCAAGAAAATCACCCCAAACACATCTTTACATGGAACGATTTGCAGTACAGGTAGATGAAGTCACGTGAATGGAACATATGCGATTTTAGAATATGGCCAGTCTGTGTACTGAGAAAAACAGAGTGCCTTAACTCAAAAACGAAGTCATTACATACACCTTTTATTATTTCCGTTCATCAGCTTCCAAGAATGCCACATTCATATTTTCAAGGAAATTCCTCCAATCGCTATCCAAAATCTCTAAAAACTAATACCTCTTTACAAATTAGCATCTCTTTACAAACTAACATTTCTTTACAAACTAACCTTTCTTTACACACAAGATTTTCAGAATGTTATTTTATTCAAAAATGGCTCAAACGATGTTTACTTAACAAGCTTGTATTACTTATATTTACCGTAAATAAACTGTATATCTTGACCTTTTTAGTAATAACCTCTGAAGAGCTCTTCATTCGGAATCACTTTTGCATAACCTGTTAAAACCAAGAGATTGCCAAATCTTGCTATACAAAAGCTATAGATCTCGTTACAGCACACTATTTCTTTACTGAATTTATTTTTGTACAGTTAACGACTAACGACATATTCCTTGCTATTAGTTTTCATTTAAAAAAAAAAAACTTTTTTCGTCATTCGTTTTTATTTATTTATTTATTTTTTACTTCTGGTCAAGCAAATATTACCAATTAGCAAATAAATGGCAAAGCGAAAGATTTCAATGGATTTGACTATCCTGCTAGCCTACTATATTCCCGTAAATACTGGTCAAGCAAATATTACCAATTAGCAAATAAATGGCAAAGCGAAAGATTTCAATGGATTTGACTATCCTGCTAGCCTTCTATATTCCCGTAAATACTCCTCTGCTAATAAGGAATTAAATAACTTGATAATTACTACTAATGTACATATCGTTAACATGATTTGGACAAAAGAGTAATCCTCCTTAGGAGTAGTTATTTACTAGTACAGGCAGGAGTCATATGAGTAGCACACAAACGATTTTTAGAAACAGGGCTCTGGGAGTCTAATTTTACTGGGGAGAGAGAGGGGGAGCGAGGGGGTGGAGAGAGGGTGGGAGGAGAGCGTAGGGTGATAGTGGGAGGGGGAGAGAGGGGTGAGTAGGAGAGGGGGAAGGGGAGAGAGACAAAATCTAAAACGAGGTTAAATACCAATCTTTGTATTTGTATTTAGCATCTCCCAAGAATGCGAAATTATTTTCAAGAAGATCCACAAAACCAACCACCGTTTTACAGTGAACAAATTACGCAAAAATAATTCTCACGATTTTGATTAAACTGCCATATTGAAGGATATTTATGTAATAAACAAAAAGGGAGTGGCCCCCTGAAGCCCTTTTCATTCTGAATGAGTGTTGCATAACCGGTTAACAGTACGAGACAGACAAAAACCCGATACACAAGAAATTTAGATGTTAAAGTACACGGCAAGTTTCATGCATTTATTTTCGTGGAGTTAACGGTTCACAACATACTAGTTAGTATTGGTTTCATATTTAAATTACTTAAGATTTTATCAAAAGGCTATTCTTTCTTGCATTCTTCATCTTTTCCTCCTGGACAAGTTAAAATAATCTACTATCAAATTCAATCGCATACCGAAGATTTTAAGAGATTTGTTTACTCCTTAGTATTTGGAAAATAATAGAAATGAAATTGTAGATGAGTAAACAACTCGGCATTCGCCTATCAACCTGGAAAACCGAAGAAAAAGTCAAGGTCAGACTGGATGGGGAAAAGGAATGGAGTCGAGAACCTCCCGAATGCGAGCATAACACGTTACCACGGAACCATCTCTTTCGGTTTACGCACCTAACAAAGACAACATTAATAGTTCTATACATACATATATAATTTTATATATATATATGAAAGTCAGTTTTAGGACGTGTTAAGGCTAAGGAAGGAATTACAAAAGGTGTTCTGAAAGAACAGTTTATTCCTTGTAATTTATCTATTGAATACTTAAATAATCCGTTCTGTATATTGATGCAACACCTGTTGCAGAAAAGCGAATATCTACATAGTTCTGGATACTGCAAAAGTAAGTTTGAAATCGTGTCAAAAGAATTTAGTTACAAAATTGATTCAATTGAAGTTGTAAGTTCTGAAATTGAAGATTATAATCCAGATTGAGAAATAATTCTGCAATTGAAGCAAAAGTTCAAGCAAATACAAACCAGGAGTTTAATATTTCAAATTTCGAATCTTCTTCCAAAAAGATGGTCATAAAAAAATGGAAAATGAATTCAACAGCAGCAACTGAATGGGTAGGAATCAAAATCTCTAGTGAAAGCAAAAGGGATTTTGACCACCCCTGAAAAAAAAAGAAGGAAAAATGTTAGATTATTCAGTTACAAAAAAAGTAATTGCTTTTACAATAGTGATGAGATAAGCAAGCTCATGCCGAGTAAAAAGATTTTGTGTCCTTAAAAACAAAACAAAACACTCGTTATCATGTCTAGAAATGATTAATTCTGAATAACCTAAAAGTAGCATATGAATTCTTCAAAAATAAGTACCCTACAGACAAAATCGATTCTCTAAATTTGCTGAATTACGCCCTAAAAATTGTGTCTTAGCAGATGAGAGTGGTACATAATGCGTGCCTGCGTGGGTGTGGGTGTGGGTGTGTGTGGGTTTGTAAGAGAGAGAGAGGGGAAACAATATCTAGTAAACGAATATCCGATAAAAAAAAAACAATCTAGATATTTTAAGTTAGGCTTTATTTCAACGAAAACTCTTTTGTGTATATGGATTAGCAATTTTTTAAAAAATTTAAAATTATTTTTAATAAATTTTAAAGTACTTTATTAAAAATTCATACCTTTCCTTCTAATCAACAGAAATATTCTATTTTTCATAAATCAACAGTAAGAGCTTTTTTGTTGAATACATCTAGAAAATGTTAGCTGATTATTTTAAATCGTTTAACATTGGCAAGATAGGGCATTTCGGCTCCCTTAAAGCCCACAATTTACATAAAGAATGTGTTTTTCTAGAGCTAACGATTTCCAACACATTCTTGCTATTTATTTTGTGTGTGTGTGTGTGTGTGTGTACAAGAGAAAACAATATCTAGTTAACGAATATCCTATATAAAAAAAAAAAACAATCTAGATACTTAGGTTAGGAGTATTCCAAGGATTCTACATGAAAGTGATAAAAAAAAAAAAAAAAAAAAAAAAAAAAAAAAAAAAAAACATACCCATACTATCCTCTACATGAAACAATTTTCAAATATTTTGATTTTCCAATAAAACACTCCAACGATTTTCTTAAAAATGGAGCACAATCGATCTTTGGATAATAGTGGAGAGAGAGGGAACAGAGACAGAGAGAGAAGAGGCAGAGAAGAGAAAGAGAGAACACGATAACCCAGGAATGTAAAGTATGTTAAATACCATTCTTGAAATTTATTAAGAACATCCTCCAAGGATGCGACATGAAGACCTTCAAGAAAAAATGAACCAAAACAACCCTTTAAATGGAACATTTTCTATCTTCTGTTTTTCGCAACAGTGTCCCTTAACCATTTGATTGAACTGCCGTGTTTTAAGAATATTTACTGACGGTTAAAATGTATATCTTCAAGTTTCAGCGGAAAGCCTCTGAAACCCTCTTTATTCTATTGCATAACTGCTAAACCGTAAGGGACGGACGACAATTTGCCTCTCAAAAATGTACATCTCGACAGATCCTAAAGGAAATATCGGTTAAAATGCAAACTTGATATTGAGTTTAGCATGTAACAGGGATAAGACCGAAAATTTTCAAAAAAGTTCCCCTACCCCTGTCTACCATTTACATTGAAAAGTTGGTGAAAATGTTCATAAAATGGTTCCAATGATTTGAATTCCAAAATACTTATACACTTCTCAAAATAGAAATCATAAGTTTTTTTTTAGTTTTTTTTTTAATTCCTGAAAAAGAGAAGATCACCTAATATAAAATTCAATAGCATAACGATAGCTTTTAAAAGATTGGACTTTCGCCTTAGCAGTACATATATTAACTTGTTTCGTTTCTATTTAAAGCGTACTAAATAAATTGACAATTTCTGCTTATGTATACATCCAAAATATGAATTCGGACAGCAAGCCTCAGTACGAATGGTTTGCTTGCTGCAGAAGTAGACAAGTCACGTCAGTAGAAAACCTTCCAATTTTAAGAATAGGTCAGCCAGTGGGTGTGTATGCGAGAGAGAGAGAGAGAGAGAGAGAGAGAGAAACCGATAGATATAGTTACATAAAACTATAGATATGATGTATGTGCCATGGAGAGAACACGATATTTCGTAAAGGGGCGGTGAAGCACCAATCTTTATATTTTAGTTGGCATTTTCCAAGCATTCTACATGAAGTTACATTGAAAAAGAACGTTCTCCCCACACAAACTCCTTGCTATTGGTTGTGAGTGAATGGGTGAATGAGTGAGTGAGAGAGGGAGAGAGAGAGAGAGAGAGAGAGAGAGAGAACATGGTTACTCAAAAACGAAAAGTCTATTAAATATTAGCCTTAAAATTTAATTTGCCCATCTTATTAGTACACCACAGGACATTTTCAAGAATATTTCCGCGACCCAAAACAATCTTTATATGGAACAATATTCGAAGGATTTGACCTTCGAGAAAATGACTCCAACGATTTTATTTAAACCACAGCACAGTCCACTTTACTCGGAATCACGTCAGCATTAACGGGTAAAAGGTAATATGCTTTAAAAAAATCCAGGTCTTGTATAAGTACACAATTTCGCATGTATTCATCTTTGTACGCCTAACGATTTCTGACATATTCCTTGCTGTTGGTTTGAAATTTAAAATATTTCCACTTTTCTCTAAACGGAAATCATCATCCGGTTTTCCTTTGTTTTACTCATGGAGCGGCAAAGATAAAGTAAACATATCATTGACAACGCGGTAATATCAGTTAGAAAGGAAATGTATTCCATGTAAAGGGTAGTTTCTATTTAGGGAATTTTTAAAAATTCTTCATGTAGCATCCTTGGAAGATGGCAAACTAAATATCAAGATGGTACTTTAACGGCCTTTTGTTGTACAAGATATCATGCTATCTCTCTCATGCTTCAACTTAAATTTCAAGACACTCTCTCTCTCTCTCTCTCTCTCTCTCTCTCTCTCTCTCTCTCTCTATCTTCAAATGACTATATCTGCTTGTGCTGCTAACCAACTATTCCTATCTAACTCACATTAACCAGATATACCAACATTAACAGACATTGGCAATTTACTTAGTTCCTTTTAAATAGAAGAGATGTAAGGGAATACACAATACCTAGACCAAAGGAATAGTCAAATCTTATAAATATTGTCATTGTGTGTTTTAAATTTTCTATTTGGTTAACCTTCTTGCTTCTCCAAGAGTTAAGCAAACGAAAATCGGCTATTGATTTCCCTTCTGAGAAGAGTAGAAGTATTATAAAATTAATATGCCAATAGCAAGGAATGTCAGGAATTCTGTGATTAACGAGATTTTTTTTTTTTTTTTTTTTGTAGCTATCTTTTGTAGCCCTTCTCTTACATTTTTCAACGATGCTGAAGAGATGCCAAATAAACTGGACTTCAAAGACTATTCCAAGAAAATTGATCACATACATTTTTATTTCTCATGTAAATATTTAATATGACATGGTATAAACAAAATTGATATTCATTTTACCGAAAGTCAAAATTATCGAGTATTGTTCCATATAAAGGTTGTTTTGGATCGGCGAAGTATTCTTGAAAACTTCCTGTGGCATATTTGTAAGATGCTCAAATTAAATTTTAAGACCCATTTTCATTAAACACTTCGCTTTTGGGTAATCATGTCTCCCCTCTCTCTCCCAACCCTCTATCTCTCTCTCCTTCTCCCACCTACCCTCCCTCGCAAACGCTGAAATTTATATACAATTGAGGGTGTTCAACTCACATGGGATTATCTACCTGTACTACAACCATACGATTCTTTGAGAGGATTATTCGTCTACCAGCTTCTTGCAAAATATATATATATATATATACTCACACATTAACATGAATTTCAAATTACAAGTTTCTTGTAGGTAGAAGCGAAATAAGGGATTTTACCAGCCAAATGTGCTACTTCAATATTTTTAAAAATATCACTATTGACTGACATCGGTTTTACGGTATCTCTGCTTGTCGAGGAGTAAATAAAATAAAAAAAAACGAATGACGATTTCACACTACTGAAACATGAATAGTACTTTAAAACCCAGTCAATTGTAATAAATACGTAGGAAATTGTTAACTCAAAAAGATCACGACACATATTGTGTGTTTTAAGGAGATAGATACAGTTATTTTTTTTTATGGACGTTCCTGGGCTTCAGAGGATATTCTCAGAAAACTCAAGATGTTCATTTTATTTGTAATGTGTATATATAATATGCATTAGTTTAAAGAAAGTCTTTGGAGTCTTTTATTGGAAAATCAAAATATTCGGAATTGTTTCTATTATACAGTAGTATTGGGATGAGGGAAGTTTTTGATTAACTTCATATAGAATCCTTGGAAGACGCCAAACTTAAACTTTACCGGATTTTCGATTACCAGAAATTTTCCCTCCCACTCTCTCTCTCTCTCTCTCTCTCTCTCTCACTCACTAACTCAAACAGACAGTTTTCTAATCATGGAACGGGTTACATTCACATTAGTTTCTTTATTATTTGTGCCACATACAAGTTATTTTTACAGAGGAATGGTCTTCCATCGGATCCATACCTATTAACCAGATATATGTACATTTGCAAAAATTGTCGATCTTTTACGTTGGGGCGAAATAAACGAATATGATAAGTTAAAGAAATAATCAAAACTTTTAAACGTTTTTTGATATGCGATTGAGCTTGTTATTAGATTAGCTTTGATTCTCCAGGAGTAAAACTAAAAGAAAAAAAATATTTCCTTTTAAGAAACATATACGAGTGTCTGCTGATAAGCCCCGGGCGTCTCAATGAAAGCAGCATTTAATTTTCTTTTTTACTTTCTCTACACGTACTATGTACATAGTGTGTAGAGAAGGTATTGGATTTCACCGGAAATACATGTTTTGGGTTCCCCTGATTAAAAAAAAAACATTTTTTTGAAAAAGGTCCGTGTGTGAGTGTCTGTGTGGTCAGCATAGCTCAAAAACGAAAAGAACGTTAAATACCAAATTTGGTATTTAAGTTTGGTATCTTCCAAGGACGCGACACGAAGATTTTCTAGAAAATCCCCCCACCCCAACTACGCTTTACATGGAACTTTTTTTTCGAAAATCTTGACTTTCTCAAAAAGGGCTCTAACGATTTTGATTAAAATATCGTATATTAAAGATATTTACCTGACAAATAATGTATATATCTCGAATTTTCTGGAATAGCCTCTGAAGACTACTTTAGTTTGGATGACTTTTACGAAATTTTGCATAAATGCTAAACCGAAAGAAATGGACAAAAACTTATCACACCAAAAATGTAGAGCACATTAAAACACCCAATTTATGTTATATAATTTTTTTTTCGAGCATCTAATCGTTTTTGAGATATTTCATGTTTTAGCCTTGAAAAACTTTTACTTTTCTCATACAGGAATTTGATAACTCGTGTCCATACAAACAAAGGAACTTCAGTCACCTAGTAACCGGCCTTTGACTTCACTTTAGCCTATGATACTCCCATATTTCGCATCTACTTACAAGGAAGCAAGTAATAAGACCATTTCTGCTAATCTTCTTCTCGATTAGCATGAAGTAAATACAAGAAAAAGCTTAATAACAATAGTTTGTTACACAGAAGTAGAGAAAGTCATGTGAATGGAACACATCAGATTTTTTCTCAACATAATCCCCAGAAAGTTAATATATTTGTCATATCGGTGTTCTAATTTAATTAAACCATCTCTGTAGTGCGGTTTATCAAGTTCTTTTACGTGCCGTAAATCTACGACACGGGACCAACGGCTTCATTTCCTTTCCGAAGAAAGCCATGCTAAGAATTTTTATGCCCAAAAAATATCCATCGTCCTCCGCCGGGCTTGAACCCGCGAACTTGGGTATATGATGTTAGCATGGTAATCATTACACCACGGCGACACTTTGCAGAAAGCAGTAAACTTGCTTAGTAGTCACCAGTGATACTTTTACCCTTTTTCAAGTACCTAATCAATAAAAATAATTGCCTGTGCATCCCAGAAAACACTTGCCATAACCTTGTTAGCTGACAAAATTGACTTTGGCGTTTTTGGAGCTGGTTCATCTGGTGCAATCCACTGTTTTGACTGTTATTTATTTTCTGGAGTGTAGTGATGTATCCAGTTTCACCCATGTTAATAAGCCGTATAAAAAACTCTAAGGGATTTTTACGGTAGAGCTCCACATTCTTAACAGTTTTTCCTTGCAACTTTTGATCAGGTGTCAACAAACGCTGCACCCATCCTGCACAGACCTTGCGAAAGCCCAAAACAGTATTTAAAATATTACCTGCACGTTCTTTTGATATGTTTACAGCCTCTGCCATCTCAAACAACTTTAATCTGTTGTCTTCCAATACTAAACAATGAAATGTTTCTGATCTCTAGAGTTGTCACTTCTACAGGGCGTCAAGAGCGAGGCTCATCAATAGTGATCGTATGTCCCATTTTAAACTCTGCATCCCACCTTTTAACCATTGAATATGAACTGTGCATTTCCTCCTTGATTTCTTTAGACGTTAAGCATTTCAAATCGAAGTATTTAATCACTGCTCGTTTTTCCAAAATCCTTCATTTTCGTGAAAATTCTAAAGTTGTCTTGTTTAAAATGCTGCCATTCGAAAACTAAACAAACGAGCTATTGGCCTGTAACCATGGATGCAAGCTAGTTTAGACTTAAAGTATACGATGCTACCGTCTATCTGGACTAGTGTTAGGTCCGGAATTTAACAGCCGACCCTAGTACATATTCAAATTTTAAACAGCAAAGATTATTTCTCAAATCGGAAGCCCTACAAAAATAAATGTATGACATACAGTGTATGCTTTAAAGACATTCTGATTTTTTGTCTATCCCTTACACTTTACAGTTTTACAAAAGTGATTCTAAAGAGACTCTAAGACGCTATTCCCAGATGACACACACACGCGCACACAAAAATTAATTCTCATTAAAATATTACTGATATACCATAGTTTAAACAATTCCGTTAGAGCCATTTTGCCAAAAACAATAGTTTTAGAAAATTGTTCACTATAAAAGTTGCTTTGTCTTGGGTAGATTTTCTTGATAAACTTCATATGGTATCCTGGAACATATATAATTTAGATTTTAAGACTAATATTTATAGTTTCCCATGTTGGGTTATCACGCGCTCTCTCCAACTCCGTCTCCCAGCCACCCCTCTCTGTCTCTCCCTCCTCCTCACTCGTACTCTTACAAAACAAATAATACTTAATATGTCAGAAATAGTTAAATATACTACAATTTTAGGTTTCGAAAATTGTTCCATATAAAGGTTAGTTTAGTGGGGAGAAAAAAAAGTTTGTTTTTTGTTTTTATTTTATATATAACTAGTATTTTGTCTGCGCGTTATTATGTTCTCTCTTTACCTGTCACACCTACCTACTCACCGAAAAACTCACTCTACCTAACCTATTTACCTACCCCACCACCTGCCGGTCTTAAGTATAAAGATTTATAATGAACCGACTTTTGGTTTAAGATATAACGAGATCTAGATTATTTGGGAGGCAATTTTTGTATATCTCTTACCGTTTACCAGCTATGCAACAGCCACTACGAAAAAAGAGTTTCAGAAGCTATTTCCTAAATTAAAATTCTACATTTCATTTGTCATGCAAATATAATTAAAATGCGGTTGTTTAATCAAAATAGCTAAAACCATCTTTCACAAATTAAAACATCTCCAGAACTTCTCCTAGTATACGATAGCTCGGTTTGGGCTAATTATTAATTTTTAAAACTTCATACGGTATTTGTGGAAAATGACGGGCATATCTATTAAGATCGGTATTCTACAATCTTTTCGTTTACAGAATATTGTGCTCTCTCTCTCTCTCTCTCTCTCTCTCTCTCTCTCTCTCTCTCTCTCTCTCTCTCTCTCTACTACACACATTCCATCCATCTGCCACGTATCTCTATCTCACAAATACACACGCTGACCTCTCTCCTAATTCATATATATATTTATGCATCCAATCAAAAATTGCCAATTTATTCAGTACCATTTGGTTATAAACGGAAAACCGTAATTTAATATACTATACTAAGACAATTCTTCAAATGCTTTAAAAGCTCTCCCTGTGCTAATGAATTCGATATTAGGTGATACTCGCTTTTCCAGCAGTGAAACAAAAGCAAAAGACATAATAACCATTTTGAGAAAGGTATAAGTATTTTAAAGTTCAAATCATTGAAGCCATGTTATCACCATTTTCAAGGATTTTCCCATGTAATTGTGAGACAGACGCAGAGGAGTTATTTTGAAAAGATTGGTGATCCATCCTTGTTAGATGCTAAACTCGAATATCCAGGCTGCATTGTAACCGATTTTCTCTTTGTGATATATCCAGATGTACATTTTTTTGTGACGGAAATCTTTGCATATCCCTTACAGTTTTGCAGTATACGAAAGAATAAAGAGGGCTTCAGAGATTATCCCCTGAAACTTAAAGATATACATTTTATTGCTATAACCTATGCATAGTTAACATTTAGCAATGCATATAAAGGAAGATACCTCTTTAAAACTGATACATTATAGCTTAGGCTCTCTACATAGTGACACTAACACCAGCATTTGCAGGCTTATCGTCGGGGAAGTCCAGTCCTCTTAATTGCTTACTAGATACACCAGGCCTGGACATGTATGCGCTTATCCACTGGGAGTGACATTGTTTAAAAAAAATGTTCGTTCATTTGGCCGCTGAAGCAAATTTCTGGTGATATCGCTAGTAGTGTATATTTTGTATACTGTCTCCTTCATATACTCAAAGTACCAGCTGGTCAATCTTTAACAATATTTTAAAGAATAAATATTTATCAGACTGTAGTGATATGAGCAGATAATTGTATTAACAATTAAAGAGCAGTGTAATGAAAATGTTACAGTGATGTTTGCTTCATTTGCGGATTTCTAACTATATTTATTAATAATACAATGCTTTCAGGTTGATTAGTATCTCTAAGTAAACGTAACACATACAAGCAATACGTGTTTATCTGCCTGAATGCGCGGGGCGGTAAGCGTAACGCAGAGTGAGCCCCGCTCTAACGAATGCTCTTATCAGAAAAGAGTTCGAATGCCTTCTACAAGGACAATTCCCTCTCACTAACTAGGTTAGCAGGTCATGTATTGAGGTTTGAACATGTGAAGCAAATCGAATAATCTATATTGACAGGTGTTGTTCAATTCACGGCGAAGTTATGATCATGCGAAAAACATCAGGTAGTGAACTGTTATTGAACTGTAGTTAGACGAAGAGAAAAAAAAAACTAACAAATCGAAATGAACACATATTAAGGTACCACTTATTAAAATATTTGTATCTGTACTCCTAATGCTCTGTATTCTAAGAGAGTACACGTTGATCAATTTTGTATCTATGCGTGTATTTGTAACTTCAGAAACTATTCCAGCACCTACATGGGTAGCCGAGATCCTTAAGACATGACTAGTGAACGGGAAGTTTGGTGTTAAACTCTAGAGAGAGCCCTTCTTCTTGAATAAGGTTCTTTACCGAGTTCCCTCAATCCTCATAACTAGAAAATATCGGGGAAGAGGTCCCTAAGCTTAGTCCTGGAAGGTTCCGTCCCAAGAGTTCCGTTTATTTAATTTCATTATACACGTATCACCACCTGTGGTGCCGTATGAAGTACAGGCGGCCGTTAAATTCTATTCGGAAGCTATTCCACCAATATTAATTGATATTTCTTTTATCTAATATACTTATCGAGCCAGATGGCCCAGGCGTTTCGTCTAGGACTATCATTCGGAAAGCCATGGATTCGATTCCTCGCGGCACCTTCTTTAACCCATGGGTTCTTTCGGAGATTTTCCCGGGTAACTAGGCGAATGCTGGTGAAGTTTCTTTATTCCCCCGAAATTCCTGTCCCTTCATTTCATCTCCAATTACTCCAAACCGGTTTCTTTCATAGCTTTAAGTGACGGCAATGACTGTGGTAGTGACGACCATCCGTGGAGGTGACTGTGCTTTAGAAATGCAGCTCTCGGCGGCGGGATGCGTTTTTAGACGTCTATAGACTCAGGAGGTTCGCTCGAACCCGAGGTACGGGCCCCTAGTGGTCCCCCCGTCGAGATGAACAGTTTGGAAACACATAAGCACTCTCCACGGTGGCTCCCTCCTTGTCCGGATTCAGCCGCCCATTGAAATTACACTCACCTCATCCTCTCCTCAATAGTGCAATAAGCCAGTAGTTGCAATGCGGAATCCATTCCGGCATCCCTCTCCCTCCCTCCCGCCACAGACACCAATGTTCCGCAAGGATATATTATGGAATATATCCAAATATTTTTATTGCATAACTGTGCGGTAACAACACAACCACATAAAAGTACAAAGGTAATACAATACAGAGCATACTTAAAACTTAATGTAAACAAATTTATGGAAATCAAGTACGTTCTGCTACACAATAATGAAGATACAGTAAAATAACCCAAGGTCATGTAAAAAACTATAAGGGGATAATTTAAAATAGTTCATAGAGTAAAATACTTAGTAGCCAATTTTTAGCTAAAGAAATATTTTTGTTGTTGTTCAGTGGAAAGGGCATCTCCATTGTTATAGTGTAAGCTTTTATCTCTTACATACTGTCATATTATATAATATATTTCACTATTAGAAGACACCCGACTATTTTTGGAGTTGCTATATCATCAGGTCTCTTCTTTCCAACACAGCATCGCCTACAACTTTCGGATATTGGTTTTATTACATCTGCGCGAAGTGTACTCTGTTGCCCATTGGCCCAGAGCTTAATCCAAAGGTATTGGGAATCTTTAACTCTACAGAATATATTCTAGATATAAGTATGTGTGCTTTAGCGAGATTTAGAACTTTTATTAGCAAGTTTTTGACCATTTCTATAGGCTGACCAATTGTGCAAAAGTGATTATGTTAGAAAAGGACTTCAGAGGCTACTCCCAGAATATTGATGATAATTCAGGCTTGTATAAACATGATTAGCTATTCTGTAAAGACGGATATATATCACGTTTATATAACGATAACAACAACACAGCGTTAGTTGGTTGTGCTTTTTTATGTTTGCTGCCGACTCAGAAATTGCCTAGAGACAATACAAGCTTGCATCAGTGTACACAGTATTTCAACCGGAACTTTTAGCCTTAAAGAAAGCAATTGATTGGAATGTAGATAATCTACAGAATCTGAGCGATTCCCAAGCTGCGCTTGAAGCAATTACTAATAACTATAATCTAAATTATATTATTGCGGTCTATATTACACTACCATTACAAAGAAAAAAAAACTTTTATATTTGTGCTGGGTACGTGGTCATACTGGAAATCTAGGCAATGAAAGAGCTGATGAACTTGCAAAGGCAGCCCCTAAATTAGTTACAAAATATACAAAATGCCCAATATCGTTGGTAAAGAACACTTTAAAAAAATACATGCTTAACATGTGGAACTTAATATGGCAAAATATATATATTAATAGTAATTTTCCAAAACAGATGTTCTTTCTCCAAATTCAAGATAGAATAGATATAAACCATTTTAGCCTACATTTACAATGACACAATTCATGACACGGAAAATTTGACCTTTGACTGTCCATTACCCGAAAGGAAACGGCTCAGATTAATAATGCACTTAGACCTCTGTAATAAAGCTTTAATTCCACCATTACACATTATTAGAAAACAGTGTTGCTACTCAGAATGTAAAATATGTCAATAATATATACCATTCATTATAAATAATTACCTATATTTCCCCATATATTTAAGTTACTTGATGCAGTAATGCAAGTAACTATTTTAATATTCCCATGAATATGTTCTTATTCTTATTATCTTAACATTTACATTAATTCCTTTGTTGTGGCATTATACTTAATATTAATTTTATTATGTAAAATTACACATTGTTTACAACTACAGTCCCAATATACAATTGTAAAACGTAACTAATATTTTGGAAACACAATAAATAAACAAATAAATATTCAGTCAAAACCTTTGGCCATTTTTGGACAAAATAATAATATTCAAAAGTTTTCCATATAAAGAGTAGCTTGAGAAGGGGATGGATTTCTTGAACATTTTTGTGTCGCATCCTTGGAAAATGGGCTAAAATATTAAAGCAAGTGTTTAACCAAAGTTTCGTTTTTTATTTATTGTGTTTTCTCTTTCTCTCCCTCTCTTTCCTTCTTTGTTTCGAACACACACTCACAAACCGTCCATAATCTAAAAATGCATACTTTTCATCCACATGACTATCTATTGTACTGCAAACAAACTGTTCTTACACAGGATTTCACTTCTGTTTAAATCATTCCAACGAGATACACATTAGGTAAAATTATCAGACTAGTTAGTTCCTTTTAAGTATAAAAGAGATAAGGTAATATCAGCCAAATGGGATAGTAAAATCCTTTAAAAGCAGTAACTATTCTATAACTTACGTATTAGGTTATCTTTGTTTGTCCAGGAGTAAAACAAAACAAAAAACGAAAGCGACAGAAAGATTTTCAATAATCTCCCGTCCCCAACCCAAGCTAACCTTTTCGTGCAACAATGTTGTAATATTAAACTTCAGATAAAGCGCTTCAATGATATTGTTTAAACTATTTTAAACATATTTATATAACAAATATTGGATATCCGAACTCGTTGAAGCACACAATTTATTGCATAAATGTATGTAGAATTAACTGTTTTCGACATATTCCTTGCTATTGGTTTCAATTTTAAAGTACTTGACTAAAAAGGGAAGTCGTTATTCGCTTTTCTCTTTTTTAATCCTGTAGAAGCAAATAAAATCTAATAGCAAATACGAATGGATCAAAAATGCTTTTTAGAAAAGGGTCAGTGGAGGAGTCAGTGTGTGAAGAGGAGTGGAGAGAGGTGGAGAGATTGCGATAATCTAAGAACCAAAACTAGCTTACATACCAATCTTATTTTTCAGTATAGCTTTACCCAATAATGCGAATTGAAGATTTTAAAGAAAAATCTCCAAACTAAATTACCTTTTACAAGTTTTGGAATTTCGGATTTTAGAAAAAATGGCTCAAACCATTATGATTAAAACTACCGCATTTTCAGGGTGTTTATGTAGCAAACAAATTGCAGAGCAGATATTTTCTAGGAAGAGCTTCTGAAGCACTCTTTGATACGGAATCACTTACCCAAAAGCGGTTATCCTTAAGAGATCCACAAAAACCTGCTGGACAAGAAATCTAGACTAAGCAAATGACAAATTAAATCGTAAAGTAAAGGCTTTTAATAGATTCGAGTAACCTGTTAGCCTACTATATTCCCTTATTTTCTCAATTACTTATAAAGAATTAAATAAATGGATATTTTCTGCTAATGTAAAACTCGGTTGGCATGAATTATATAGAAGAATAATCCTTGTAAGCGTAGTTTGTTTGCAGTAGAGGTGGATGAAGGCATGTGAATAGCACACAAACGACTATTAGTAAAGCTTAGTGCGTGATTCTACGAGTAATGGGGCGGAGGGACATATTCCTTGCATTTTTTTCAAATATAGAATCCTTATATTTTCTCAGAAGGGAAGCCATCATTAGTTTTTCTCTTTTTTACTCCTGGACAAATTAATATATCTATAATCAAATTCAATCGCATAGCGAAAACTTTTCAAAGGTTTTACTACTCCTTTAGCCCAGTACATTCCCTTATTTCTTATCCAATTACAAGCAATTAAATAATTTGATAAATTCTGCTAGTGTATATATCGTAGGCGTGAATTATATAAAAGTGTAATCACCTGTTAGAAGCGTTTGCTTGTACAGGTAGATAAAATCATGTGCATGGAACACTTGCGATTTTTAAAATAAGACCAGTTTTTGGGTTTCTGTGTCTTTGTGTATGCGAAGGAAAGGACACCTTCACTCAAAAACGAAAAGTCGGTATTGATATTTACGTTCATCATTTTCCTAGAATGAGACATTGACATTTTCAAGGAAATCCCACATACCAAAAAATACTTTCTCCTTGCTTTACTCGACAAAATTTTCAAAATGTTTGATTTTCCCAAACTATTTTGATAAAATTGCCTTATATTAAATATATTTACACGACAAATGAAATTTATATCTCGAATTTTCTGGGGGTATTCTGTGACGAACTCCTCATTCGGAATCACTTTAGCATAACCGGTAAACCTTAAGAGATATGCAAAAATCTGCTACACAAAACATCTACCTCTCGTTAAAGCACACTATTACTTTCCTGAATTTATTTTTGTCAACGGTACCCGACATATTCCTTGCTATGGGTTTGGAATTTACAATATTTGCACTTCTCCAAAATTAAGTCATTTGTTTTTCTCATTTTTACTTCTGGACAAGCAAATATAACCAAATAGCAAATTAAATCGCAGAGCGAAAGCGTTTAATAGATTTGCCTATTTTGTAGGCTACCACACTCCTTGTTTTATTATCTACCTATAAGGAATTAAATAATGTAACTTTTGTTAATGTGCATAATGTTAGCATTTAGATAAAAGATTAATCCTCTGTAAGGGTACTTATTTAGTAGTACAGGAAGATAAAATCATGTGGATGGCACACCATTTCTTTAGAAATTGGTCAGTGTGTGCGTTTGTGTTAGACGAGAATTTGGATATGGAGGATGGTGGGAGATAGATATAGTGCGGTAAGTCAAGATCCAAAAGTCGGTTATATACCAATATTTAGATTTCGGTTTAGCAACCTCCGAGTAAGCGGGGGAAAAAAAAAAAAAAAAAAAATTCAAGAAAATGCCCCCACCCCTACCCCCTCAAACACATCTTTACATGGAACGATTTGCAGTACAGGTAGATGAAGTCACGTGAATGCAATACATGCGATTTTAAAATATGGCCAGTCTGTGGGTTTCTGAGTCTGTGCACGGAGAGAAACAGAACGCCTTAACTCAAAAACGAAAAGTCAATTAAATACACCTTTTATTATTTCCGTTCATCATCTTCCAAGAATGCGACATTCATATTTTCAAGGAAATTCCTCCAATCGCTAACTAATATCTCTCTACAAACTAATACCTCTTCACAAACTAATATATCTTTACAAATTAGTATCTCTTTACAAACTAACATTTTCTTACACACTAGATTTTCAGAATGTTATTTTATCCAAAAATGGCTCAAACAATATTTATTTAATAACTTTGTATTACTTATATTTACCCTAAAATAAAATGTATATCTTGACCTTTCTGGTAATCACCACTGAAGATCTATTCATTCGGAATCACTTTTGCGTAACTCTCCTCTAGATCTCGTAAAATCACACTATTTCTTTTCTGGATTTATTCTTGTACAGTTAACGTCTAAAGACATATTTCTTGCTATTAGTTTTCATTAAAAAAATTTTTACATTTTCGTCATTCGTTTTTCTTTTTTTTTCTTTTTTAATTCTGGACAAGCAAATATTACCAATTAGCAAATAAATGGCATAGCAAAAGATTCCAATGGATTTGACATCCTGCACCTACTATATTCCCGTAAATACTCCTCTGCTAATAAGGAATTAAATAACTTGATAATTACTATTAATGTACATACCGTTAGCATGATTTAGACAGAAGAGTAATCCTCTTTAAGAGTAGTTTTAGCAGTACAGGCAGAAGTCATATGAGTAGCATACAAACGCTGTGGGAGTCTAATTTTACCGGGTTGAGAGGGAGGGGGGAGAGAGACAGAGTGCGATAACTCAAAATCCTAAAAGAGGTTAAATACCAATCTTCACATTTGTGTTTAGCATCTTCCAAGAATGCAAAATTATTTTCAAGAAGATCCCCAAAACCAATCACCGCTATAGAGTGAACAATCTTCGCAACAATGGCTCTAACATTCGTAATGAAGGATATTTATGTAACAAACAAAATTAATAGCTAGCATTTTCAGGGAGTGGCCCCCTGAAGCCCTTTTCATTCTGAATGAGTGTTGCATAACCGGTTAACAGTACGAAATAGACAAAAACTTGAAACCCAAAAAATTTAGATGTTAAAAGTACACGGCATGTTTCATGAATTTATTTTCGTGGAGTTGACGGTTCACGACATACTACTTAGTATTGCTTTCATATTTAAGTTACTTATAATTTTATCAAAAGGCTAGAAGCCCTTTATTTTTCACCTTTATCTCATGGACAAGTTAAAATAACCTACTATCAAATTCAATCGCATATCGAAGGATTTTAAGAGATTTGGTTACCCTTTTAGCATTTGGAAAATAATGGAAATGAAATTGTAGATGAGTAAACAACTCGGCATTCGTCTACCGACCTGGAAAACCCAAGAAAAAGTCAAGGTCAGAGTGGACGGTCAAAAGGAATGGTGCCGAGAACCTCCCGAATGCGAGCACAACACGTTACCACAGAACCATCTCTTTCGGTTTACGTACCTATCAAAGACAACAGTAATAGTTCATTACACATATATGAAAGTCAGTTTTTAGGTCGTGTTAAGGCTAAGGAAAGAAATACACAAGGTGTTCTGAGAGAACAGTTTATTGATTGTAATTTTTCTATTGAATATTTAAATAAACCAGTTCTGTGTATTGATGCACCTCCTATTGCAGAAAAGCGAACATCTACATAGTTCTGGATACTGCAAAAGTAAATTTAAAACAGTGTCAAAAGAATTTAGTTACAAAAGTGATACTTACAATTGAAGTTGTAAGTTCTGGAATTCAAGATTATGATCCAGATTGAGAAATAATTCTGCAATTAAAGCAAAAGTTCAGGCAAACACAGAACAGGAGTACAATATTTCAAATTTTGACTCTTCTTCCAAAAAGTTGGTCATGGAAAAAAATGGAAAATGAATTCAACATTAGCAATGGGTAGGAATCAAAATCTCTAGTGAACGCAAAAGGAATTTTTACCACCCCTAAAAAAAAAAAAAAAAAAAAAAAAAAAAAAGGAAAAATGATAAGATTATTCAGTTACAGAAAAAGTAATTTCCTTTTACAAAAGTGATGAGGTAAGCAGCGTCATAACGAGTAAAAAATATTTTGTAAAAGCAAAATCAAAAAAAGCAAAAAACCACTCGTGATCATGTCCAGAAATTATTAATTCTGAGTAACCTAAAGGTAGCTTATTAATTGCTCAAAAATAAGTACCCTACAGACAAAATGGGTTCTCTAAATTTGCTGAATTACGCCCTAAAAACTGAGTCTTAGCAGGTGCGAGTGGTGCATATTCAGTTGTGTGCGCTTGTGTGCGCGTGTGTGTGCGTGTGTGCGCGCGCGCGCTGGTCATCAAAATGTTAAATGATAATTGGAGCAAAATTTCAACGTATGGTATTGAATGATGAATCAATGACTGACTATAAACTATTCCTATTGAAAATAATGTGCATGCCTCAAACTCCAGAGTGTCATTTAAATGAATGCGACGGTTGTCAGGGAGTGTTAAATTAAAGGAGCAATAAACGAGCCAATTGGAAGAAGAAATGATAGAAAGAGTTACATAAATGTTTCAGTTGATGGATGCAGTTTTGAGACAGTTGTGAAAAGTTTTGAAGATTTTGTTGAAAGTTTCTGCAAACAGCTTTTAACATTGAAAGCACACTCCTACATAGCTCAATACATACTACAACTACCTTATAGAAAACATTAAGTAAATGACCCCGTATTCAGTTTAGATTTCTCTGAAAACTACTACTTTGTACTGCAGGATAAGGCTCAATCTTATCAGTTGAACTCTAATCAAGCAACAATACACCCCTGTGCAGTTACTACAGGGATCAGGATTAAATTAAGTACAAAAGCTTTGTTTTCATTTCTGAGTGCATGAGACGCAACGCAGTAGCTGTATACTTATTCCAAAGAAAACTTGATTTCATTCCTAAAGATCAAAATATTTTCTATATTACAAAAGATTATCTACTTTTCTGAAGGGTGAGCTACACAATATAACAGAAATAAATTACTCCAAACTTTGTCAACATAAGCGATTTAGGAGTGGATCCAAAGTGGCATTTCTATAACATAGCTCATGGCAAAGCCATCTGCAACGCTTTGGGAGGGGTCTCGCAACCAGAGATCTTATGAAGACCAAATAATGACACCTCTCCAACTTTTCAAATGGAGCAATTTAAACATTCCTTCAATTGAATTAATTTTTTGCACAAGTCAGAAACACCTTAAAGTAGAAAACTGGTTGAAATCTCTCTTTTCAGAAGCAAAAATAATTCAGGGAACACTCAAGACTTCACTGGTTCATTCTATCACCGCGCCAA
This sequence comes from Hymenopus coronatus, assembly GCA_030762935.1. Classification (NCBI taxonomy): domain Eukaryota; kingdom Metazoa; phylum Arthropoda; class Insecta; order Mantodea; family Hymenopodidae; genus Hymenopus; species Hymenopus coronatus. Next base: position 459,320,180 of record CM060900.1, on the reverse strand, counting down.
AGTGAAACTGTTGCAGAGATGTACTCACTGAGTAAATAAAGGTTTATACATAGTACTGTAGACTCAAAGACGTTATCAATTAATGAAATGACTGCTTTGTGACGGGTGAATGTGATCAAAGGTGGTGGCTGGCTTGTATAATTTCCCGAGGTTTTGATAGTGAATAAATAACAGTCTCTATCTTGGAACCTACAGGACCAGCACACTCATTTGTGTATTCCAGTAAAGATGATACAGTCAGGATGAAAAGAAGCCAATTTTAAACAAGTTCAACCAACAACTGCAACAGGGAGAACTTGCACCTTAATTCAAATTGCAATGTCAGCTGCAACCAAAATTCTGGAAACTAGATTATCTATTAAATTATCTTCTGGAAATAAACTCTAAAAACCAACTATGTTGTTTTAACCATGTTGATTTAGTTTTTCTTCTTTTATGTTCGTTATTGCAATTGGTAGTTCATATTGACTTTTTTAATTTTTGAGATATTTTTATAATAAACAATTATATACATAATGAAAGAAAAACAAAGAAAAATAGGTATTAAGCTTATTAGTAGATAAATGCATAAGCATTTCTAATGTGTACCAGAAAACAAAAATCCACAAAACAGAACATCCTATTGAGATCCCATTTTCAAAAGTTGCAAGATTGATCTTAAAAATCAAAGAAAGTATATTTTCTGAAAATGTTTAGTTATATGTTTTTGGAAACCAAATTTTGAGTGTTGCAGCCAATAATTTAAAATGTAAATTTTAGCAAATCTATTCAAGTTAAATATAAAATGAAAGTTATAGAATTCTGAGCAAAATGGTTTTTCTTTTGTTTCAATGTCCCAATTACAGGCTGCGAAAATAAACATTATCAGGGCTAAGAAGTTCGTACCGATGCCCTTATGCAGAGTAAGAACGCCAGGGTTGGCAATAACATGCGGCACTACTTGCGCGAGCAAAGGTCAACGAAGAGCGCAACCCATTACCTCAAAACAGCCATCACTGTATAACACAGGACCACGTCGGTAGGAGGGAAGGCGTTCGAATAAAATCTTTGTTCTGCTCAAATGTGAGCAAAATGAATTTGTTTTACAGCCATAGTATGTCCTACAGCAGTGGAACTATGCATGTACATATTCAGAAACCGTATTGATTGCAAATTTGTTCAGAAAGTTAACCTCAACTATCACACTGCTATAGCCCAGAGGTATGGAGCTAATCTGAAACTGTGCGGCATGTAGAAGAACTGTCAAGACGATCTACTAATCTACGAGCTTCCTACCTGAAATGAAGATGAAAATCAAAAGTGTAAATGAAAAGAATGCACGGTTCAGTGTGATGTATCGCATACAAGCTGTTCTTTTAGATGCAAATAAATGTAATTTGCTTGGTGAAACTGATACATCATGCGAAGTGGAACGAATATTATCGCATTACAAATCTTGTTTGTCGGAACGTAGAATGAGGTTTTCATTTGAAGGGCTTCAGAAGTACATATAGTTTTCAGTAATTCGGCTGCAGATGAGTAACGATTTAGTTTGATTCCTAGTTTCCTTTTTACCTGGTAAGAATCTGAAGATATTCAAGAAATTAATTTTATTATTTGGATATTATTTTACATTCGATCAGTAAACATTACAATTCGTGTTATAATTGCTTGGGTGTTTTCATAATGTACATATGTAAAGAAGGAAATCAGTCAGTCAGCCTTTTATATGTAACAATTTGTATGTTGTACATAAAGATCTGCTTTTACGAATGTTCCATATGTCAATTTTGCTCTCTATAGACAGTATTGTTTACTTGACAACAGGTTTGTTTTTTTCTCCCCCCTGTGATTTTATTAATGACTCGTTTTGATACGGCAAGATGGTCGGTAGCAACCTAAATACGGAACAGCCAACGGTACGAACTTCCAGCTCTTAGAATAATGTATTCTTGCAAATGACAAATTTAGATTTTTTTTAATTTTTGAACTCTGATAATGCAAACATTAGAAAAGAGGAAAATATTAAATTTTAGTTTTGAGATCCTCCACAGAGTACTAAAACATGTGCAGAGTATCAAAGAAAAAGAACATTGTAATGTAAATTACACTGGATTACTTGACATGAGCATGGCCTCCTTGGTAGATGCCGAAATTAAAATATGAAGTTTGGTATTTAACTGATGAAGCGAGTTTTGTCCATCTCTTGCGGTTTACCAATTATGCAAAAGGCATCCACCATGAACAGGGCTTCAGCGAGTATTCCATGACAATTACGTCTATGCAATTTATTTTTCATGTAAATATCCTAAATACAGCTTAACCAAAATCAATACAAAAATTTTGAGAAAATCAAACATTTTGGAAAATGTTCCATGTAAAGGTTAGCTTACGGTAGGGGGAATTTCTTGAAAGTAAAAATCGAAGGTGTTCAATTCAAATCACTTAAACTACTTGTATTACTTGATTTATGTATGCGGTTTGTTGCTTTGCGACGAAATCATGGCGGATTAAGATTGTTAGCTTATTGCAGATCAGATCAATGATCTCTGTTGATGGTTTTTGTAATGTTTCCAAATTATCAACTGATATCCACTGCCTAAATGTAATTTTTTCAATGAGCTTTTCCTGAAATGATCTTTCTAAGGTTATTTTAATGTCTATATCTCCTGGACATGATTTACATTAACTCACTGAATAGTCTATTGACGTAGGATTACATAACATTTTTGCTATCAAATGTCCCTAAGTTTTTAACTCTTTGTTTGTAATTGTTCACATTTTTTGGATTTTCTATCATTAATTTCACTTTTTGATGTGTTGTACAAACACACACTTCGTATGTTCCAGTTGAACCTGCCAAACGCAGTGCTTAGGCCGAAGCTCAGCAAATTTAGAAAAACCTATTTCCATACACAAATAAGTATCAGGACTTAAAGAGAGCACAAACCTTTTTAAGGTTGCATAAAATTAGCCTTTTTGATGTTTTGGGTTTATTTCCACTTTCATCAACTACGGTAACACAGTCCTTCATTCCAGGCATGGCTTTGCTAACCTCATCATTTTCATGAGATTTCTGGACTCTTTGAACCACTTCTTTTGGTAAACTTTTACCCAGTTTTGGATTGTGACTACCCAAAATTCCCTTTTCTTCAAGTAACCTTCTTAACTCGCGGACCATATAATTAGGTGCATCAAACTCACGCATGATTTTCCTAATGCCCCAAGTTAATAGAATGCAAGTTAAAATAATCTACTCTTTGTTCCTACTTTCAGAATTGGAAAATTGTCTTAAGATTTTGAAGAACAGAATCAATTAAATCTTTCTCATCTTCTGAATATGAATCTTGTACATTTGATACAGAGTTTTCTTTTTATTCTGAGTCTATATTTTGGACTTTCCTGGCAGCATAATTTATTGATTTGATATTTTTATAATCAATGAGTGACTCCCTAACTCGTGTAGAGCTGTATTTAATGTCTCACCAATGTGTGTTTTGCTTGGAAACTGGGATCTTCATCGGAGTCTGGTGCCTTTTCTTCATTTTGACGTGTAATGGAAGAAGCATTTCTATGACTTAAAGCTGACATTTCTTTCCCTCAACTATAATAATTGGTATTGATTTGACATCTTCAGTTAAAGTAACACTTATAAACATATTTAATTGCATCACTAATAAAGACTTGAAAAAAGTATTTGAACCAAACTAATTCAAATATTCTCAACTATAAAAAATAATCTGAAGATACAAAATAATTGTATTAACACCAGACACCACTGGCTTCAACTGTAGACTGAACAGTATCTGAAATAGTAGCTGGAAAGGAAGAAGTGAGCCTGTCCCAACTTGTAAAAACACATGCACAGACATGAACGGTAGGCACAAAAATTAGGAATTGTACATAGTAGTTGGTGTGGAGGGAGGGATGAGCTGTCTGAACTTGTAAGTAGAAAATACTGCACAGACATGAACAATAAGTAGTAATGTAAGCATAAGACATCAGTGTCAATACTATTAATTTTATTGTATATATTATTTATTACTTATGATTTTTAATAAATGATTTAGGCTAAATTGTTTTGCATTCACTTTTAAAAATATTCAGTAAAACTATTCTAGCTATAACTTATATAGTAGACTAATGTTAAAAATTGTATGTGAGTAATAATATCAATTTTAAATTCTTTAAATTTCATTTACAGCCTTAAACTTGCTTCCAGTATAGATTTTGTAAAATCCAGTTAAAGCCATATTTCACTGAAATTATTTTTGTAATGAACCCACCATAGTACCATGATCAAACTTGGTACACAACTTAACAATAGCATTACCCATTTCCTAAATCTGTATGAAAATTTTCAGAATACTTTTTTTTTCTTCAATATTTAGGATTTAAATTATTATTTTTGTATTTGTAAAAATTGTCTTCACAACCTATAGTGTGTCATATGTCATATTGAAGGTATTTTAAAATGCTACAAAATGACACATCTCTCATGATTCTAGCTCAATTAGAAGAGGCTCCATAATCGTTTAAAGAGTTGGCCGTCATACAATTTTGAGTGATTTTTGGAAAATTTTCATACCTGTATTTTAGAAACCGTGTAAGATAAAAAATTGAAAATTGGTATTTTTCTTAGTTTTAACACCTACTTTGAGGGTATAAAATTACATCAAAATCTGAGATGATGAGGTAAAATTTTTATTTAAAGTGCGTTGATTTGATATGAAATGACCCAAAGTCGTTTAACCATCAATCCTTATAAAGTACACCACCTTCCAAGGATGCGAAATGAAGGCTTTCGAGAAAATTCACCTACATAAAATAGCCCTCTTCATTTTTTTACATAATTGTTAAACCGTAAGAATTAGACAGATAGCTACCTCGCAAAAATGTAGATTTGGATATCTCAAAAACGAAAAGTGGTTACACCAAACTGGATATTTAAGTTTAGCATCTACTTAGCATGAGACACGAATATGTTTAAAACCTCCCATAATCCAGACTACCTTTACATGAAAAGTATTCGAACATTTTTAAAAATGGGTCTAGTATCTTGAGCTTTTAAATACTTGCGCTTTCCTGAAAAGGGAAATCGTCATTCGTTTTGCTTGTATTTTACACCTCGAGAAACAAATGTCACCTAATATCAAGTTCAATAACATAGCGACAGCTTTTAAGAGAAGTGAATATCTCTTATACATAGTATATAACCTCATTTCGCTTCTACTTAAAAGGAATTGAGTAAATTGACAATTTCTGTTAATGTATGCCTTCAAAATATGGATTAAATAGTAGAATAATCGTCTTCTCAGGATAAGGGAAAACCCAAGAATAGTTTGTTTGCAGTACAAGAATATAGAATAATGTGACTGGATCACACTTAATTTTTAGCAGCAAATAAGCGGTGTGTGTGTGTGTGTGTGTGAGAGAGAGAGAGAGAGAGAGAGAGAGAGAGAGAGAGAGAGAGAGAGAGAGAGAATGCAAGGTGTGATTATCAGTGAGAGATTAATATATCTCTTACCAACAAAAAATAGTTAGTAAAACACCAATCTTGATATATAGCTTGAATTTAGTTTGACATCTTCGAAGGATGCTACATGATTTTTACTTTCTCTACACGTACTATGTACATAGTGTATAGAGAAGGTATTGCACTCCACCCAAAAATTCGATACCGAGATTTTACCGGAAATATATGTTTTAGGGTCCCCTGTATTAAAAAAAAGCATTTTCACAAAAAGATCCGTGTGTGTGTGTGTGTGTGTGTGTGTGAACACGATAACTCAACAACGAAAAGTCGGTAAAATACCAAACTTTGTATTTAAGTTTAGTATTCTTCCAGGGATGCGACACGAAGATTTTGAGAAAGATCCCCCACCCAAACGACCCATTACATTGAACATTATTCGAAAATTTTGACTGTCGCAAAAAGGCTGTAACAGTTTTGATTAAAATATATATTAAAGATATTTGCCTGACAAACAAAATGTATATCTTGAATTTCTGGGAATAACTTTATTCTGGACGAATTTTACGGAATTTTGCATTATTGCTAAACCGTAAGACTTAGATAAAAACTTACTATACAAGAAATGTAAACACGTTAAAACACACATTTGTTATATTCTTTTCGTGGAGTTGATCAATTTTGAGATATTCCTTGTTTTTTGTTTCAGCTATGAAAAACTTACTTTTGTCAAAGGAATTTGTTAACTCCTGTCCATACAAACAAAGGAACTTCAGTCACATAGCAACCAGCTTTGGACTATCACTTTAGCCTATGATACTTCCTTATTTCGCTTCTATTTACAAGGAAGCAAGTAATAAGAACATTTCTACTAATTTTTTTCTCGATTAGCATAAGGTAAATAGAGGTAGAAGCTTTTTATCAATAATTTATTGCAGAGATGTAGAGAAAGTTGTGTGAATGGAACACATCAGATTTTTTTAAAATTCCTGCAACACAAACTACTCTTTACAATAAATAATTTTCGAATTTTTTTTATTTTTGCAAAAATATGTGTAACGATTTTGATTAAATCTGTGTATTTATGGATATTTAAATGATAAATACAATTGTACATCTTTAATTTCTAGGGAATAGCCTCTGAAGCCGTAATCATCCGTGGTGACTATTGCATACTAAATGGTAAAGAGTGAGAGATTCAAAAATTTACCTACAAAATGTGTATCTCGATTACTCAAAATTGGAAAGACGTTGAAATACCAAACTAGATATTTAAGTCTAGCACCTAACAAGAATCACACACGAAGATTTTCAAGAAGCCCCCCCCCCCACAACCTGTACTAAACGCCCCTTACATGGAACAAACTTCAAACACTAATTTGTGACAAAGTGACTCCATTTTTTTTTTTAATTTTACACCACATATGTTAAAGATATTTACATGACATACAAAATGCACATTTTTAGTTTTCAGGGAATATCCTCCTAAGCTCTGTACAATCGCAATATCTTTACATAGCAGTTAAATCTCATGACAGAGAGAGAGAGAGAGAGAGAGAGAGAGAGAGAGAGAGAGAGAGAGAGACAGACAGACTTGCTGCAGAAAGTAGAGGGAGTCGAAATGGAATTTTCATAATTTTTTCTTTTTTCTTCTTCTTCTTTGTTTCCCCCATTTTCATGTTTTAATTGCATGCCAATATTTGGAATCTGCCGCTGATTTTGGTATAACATTCACAGAAGTACGTTCATGGTAAATAGTTTTAATATATTGTTCAAAATAATTCTGCGTAGTACTGTTTTAGGGCATTGTATACTCACTTGGTAAAACATCAATAAGTTTTTAAATACACGTGTTAGACAAGAGTTCTATTTTTATATTGATCGGAAAATTTTACAAATGTTACTTTAGCTATTCGCAGCATTGGCATCCCGCTCATGTTTCCTTCATAAGAGAGTTTCGAAGTACTGCCAAGTTGTGTTTGGAAAGTTAGGTTACACTTTTTAATGTTATGTTTGAAAACAATTTCTGAAGAAGTAAAATTGACCGTACAAATGCCCCACTGTCTCAGAAACTAATTGACACTAAGGGCTGAAATTTTTACCACACATTTTCACCTAAGTAGGTTTTATTTTAACAAAAAATCTTTTATGCATATGGATTAGCAATTTTTTAAAAATCATTTTTAGTAAAATTATAAGAGCTTCATTAAGAAATCATACATTTCCTTCTAATCAACAGAAATATTCTATTTTTCATCAAACAACAGTAAAAGCATTATGGAACATATCTTGAACATTTTAGCTCATTATTTTTAAATAGTTGCTGAGATAATGGATCCAAGTTAAACATTGGCAAGATAGGGCATTTCGACTCCTCTTAAAACCCACAATTTACATAATGAATGTGTTTTTCTACAGCTAATGATGTCCAACATATTCTTGCTATTTATTGTGCGTGTGCGTGTAAAAGAGGAGAGAGAAAACAAAATATCTGGTAAAGGAATATCTGATAAAAAAATAAATAAATCTTGATATTTAAGTTAGGCACCTTCCTAGGATTCTACATGAATGTAATAAAAAAAATCCTACATCCCCATACTATCCTCTACATGAAACAATTTTCGAATATTTTGATTTTCCAATAAAATACTCCGAGTTTCTTCAAACTACTCTATATAAAAGATATGTACACTTACACTACAAATAAAATATACCTTTTGTGTTTTCTGGGAATAGCCCCTGAAGCCCTCCGCATTCAGAATCACATTTGCATTGCTAAACGGTAATGCTTCCTTTAAAAAAATGTTCCTATCTTCTTGAAACACACAATTTTTGGCACTTCTTTTTGAGTCAACAAAATCAGATATATTTCCTACTATTAGTTTCTGGTTTTAAATTACTCATATCGTTTCTTTAGTGTGAAATCGTTTTTTGTTTATATTTACTCCTAGACAAGAAAAGATAAGCTAATACCAATATCAGTCGACAACGATAGTTTTAAAAGTATTTGACTAACCACTTAGCTAGTATAATCACTTATTCAGACTCTATTTACAAGAAACTCGTACTTTGAAATTTCTGTTAATGTTAATTCAAAATCTTCTCGGGCTTCTAGCCAGGTACAAACTTGGCTTGACACCAACGTTTCGAAGAAGTGCATCTTCCTCGTCTTCAGGGTGAACTGATCAGGAAGATGCACTTCTTCGAAACGTTGGTGTCAAGCCAAGTTTGTACCTGGCTAGAAGCCCGAGAAGATTTTGAATTAACACGTCGCCAGGAAAGCTTTAGTTCTTATTCTGTTAATGTATATCTTTTTTCATATAAAGTAGATAGACGAATAATCATGTCTTAACAATTTGTGTGGTTGGAGTACAGTTCGATGTCTTATGAATGGAGCACATCGATCTTTAGATAAGGGTGTGTGCGAAAGAGAGAAAGTGAGTGAGTGAGAGAATACGATAACTCAGAAACGTAAAGTATGTTAAACACCATTCTTGAAATTTATGTAATACATCCTCCAAGAATGCGACATGAAGTCCTTCAAGATAAAAAAAAAATCAACCAAAATAACCCTTTGCATGGAACATCATATATATTCTGTTTTTCGCAATAATGTCCCTTAACGATTTGATTGAACTGCCGTGTTTTAAGAATATTTAATGATAAAAATTTGCCTCTCAAAAATGTACATCTCAACAGATCCTAAATAAATATCGGTTACAATGCAAACTTGATATTAGAGTTCACCATTTAACAGGGATGAGACCGAAAATTTTCAAAAAAGTTACCCTACCCCAGTTTACCATTTACATGGAAAACTTTGTGAAAATGTTGCTAAAATGGTTACATTTCTCAAAATAGAAATCATATGTTTGGGTTTTTTTTTTTTTTAAGTCCTGGAAAAGAGAAGATCAACTAATATAAAATTCAATAGCATAACGGTAGCTTTTAAAAGATTTTACTGTCGCCTTATATATTCCCTTATTTCGTTCCTGCTTGAAGCATAATAAATAAATTGACAATTTCTGCTTATGTATACATCCAAAATATGAAGTACGACACTAAGCCTCAGTAGGATTTTTTTTTTTTTTTTTTTTTTTTTTTTTTTTTTTTTTTTTTTTTTTTTGCTGCAGAAGTAGGTAAGTCACGTCAGTAGAACACCTTCCAATTTTAGGAATAGGTCAGCGAGTGGGTGTGTGTGTGTTTGAGAGAGAGACAAACCGATAGATATAGTTACATAAATCTATAGATATGATGCATGTGCCATTGAGAGAGAACACGATATTTCGTAAAGGGGCGGCGAAACACCAATCTTTATATTTTAGCTGGCATTTTCCAAGCATTCTACATGAAGTTATTACATTGAAAAATAAAGTTCTCCCGACACAATCTACCTTTTACATGGAACAATTTTCAATATTTAAAATGTTTGTAGAGTTAGCGATTTCCGACATATTCCTTGCTATTGGTTGTGAGTGAAAGAGAACATGATTACTCAAAAACAAAGAGTCTATTAAACATTAGCCTTAAAATTTAATTTGAGCATCTTACAAGTATGCCACAGGAAATTTTCAAGAATATTTCCGCGTCCCAAAGCAAACTTTATATGCATCAATATTCGAAGGCTTTGACTTTCGACAAAATGGCTCCAACGATTTTGTTTAAACCACAGCACAGTCAAGTTTATTCGGAATCACGTCACCATAACACGTAAAACGTAAGAGAATGGACAAAATTTGCAACAACAAAAATCCAGATCTTGTAAAAGCACACAATTTCTCAAGTTATTTTGTAGGCCTAACGATTTCTGACATATTCCTTGCTGTTGGTTTGAAATTTAAAGTATTTCTACTTTTCTCAAAACGGAAATTATCATCCGTTTTCCTTTGGTTTACTCATGGAGCAGCAAGGATAATATAAGATTTACAACGCGTTAATATGAGTTAGATAGGAAAAGTATTTCATGTAAAGGGTAGTTTGTGTACAGGGAATTTTTAAAAATTCTTCATGTAGCATCTTTGGAATATGCCAAACTTAGTATCAAGATTGGTATTTTACCGGTATTTTGTTGTACGAGACATGCTCTCTCTCTCTCTCTCTCTCTCTCTCTCTCTCTCTCTCTCTCTCTCCCCTTGTGCTGCAAACGAACGTAAGAGATGTGCAAAATTTGCTAAAAATCAGATCTCGCAAAAGCACACATTTTCGGAAATATTTATTTCTGTAGGCCTAACGATTTGTGACATACTGCTTGCAGTTGGAAATAAATATAAAATATTTCTACTTTTCTTAAAAGGGAAATCATCATCCGGTTTTCTTTTGTTTTACTACTGGAGCAGCAAAGATAACGTAATATAAGATTTAACAACGCATAGCGACAGCATTTAGAGCAGTTGACTATCCCTTGAACCTAGTGCATTTCGTTGCTTTGCTTCTGCTTAAAACAAACAAAAATTGAGAATATCTGAAATGTAAATTTCGTTACGAAGATCAGCCCGCGCGCGTATGTGGGTTTGTGCCTGTAGCACAGAGAGAGAGAGAGAGAGAGAGAGAGAGAGAGAGAGAGAGAGAGAGAATGTCTCGTACAACAAAAGGCCGGCAAAATACCAATATTGATATTTAGTTCGGCATCTTCCAAGGATGCTACATGAATTTTTTTTTTTTTTAGAAAATCCGTTAACACAAACTACCCATTACAGAGAATATTTTTGGAAAATGTTGAGTTTCGCAAAAATCGGTATAACATTTTGATTAAGCCAACGTATTTTAAGGATATTTTCATGGTAAAAGAATTGTATATTTTTAATTTCTGGGGAATTACCTCTGAAGCCCTGTTAATTTGTAGTTGAGTATTGCCTAAATGGTAAACAGTAAGACAGTCAAAAACTTGCCTAAAAATGTATATTTCAATAACTCAAATTTTGGTTAAACATCAAACTAGATGTTTGACTGACTCCGTGATAGAGTGGTCAGCGAGGTGACCCGGGGTGCCGGGTTCGATTCCCGGCTAGGGCGGGGAATTTTTCTCTAGCCAGAATTATTCCATATCCCCCAAAGAGTCTGGAAGTTTGTATGTGAGTGTGAGTGTTTGAGTAAAACAAAATGATTTAAACCAACGTAAAAGAACCTACAGACAACGAGTTGTTTCAATATATGACCTTAGATGTTAAAAAAAAAAAACAACAAAAAACAAAAACAAAAAAATTGACGTTAATGTCCGGCATCTACCAAGAATCTGCCACGAAGGCTTAACCCGTTCTTAACCACACTTTGCATGGAACAAATTTCGATTTTAGACAAAGGGGCTCCTAAGTTTTTTTTATTTCCATATATTAAACATATTAAAATGACACTTAATTTACATGGATAAATGTTTGAAAATTGTATTAAATTACTCCAATGATTTGAATTTTAAAATACTTATACCTTTCTCAAAATGTAAATCATCACTTGTAGTTTTGCTTTTGTTTTACTCCTGCAAAATCTAAGATCACCTGATATCAAATTCAATAGCATAGCGACAGCTTTTAAAAGATTTGACCATTCCCTTGGTATATTATAATACTCTTATTTTGTTTGTACTTAAAGAGTACTAAATAAAATTACAATTTCTGCTTATGTATGTATGTCTGTATGTATGTAAGTATGCACAATATGAAGTTGAAGAACAAGCCTCAGTACGAATGGTTTGTTGGTGTTCAAGTAGATAAAATCATGTCAATGGAACACCTTCCAATTTTAGGAACAGGTCAGCGTATGGTGTGCGTGAGATGGTAGATGGATGAACTGATAGACTGACTGACTGACAGATACTATTTGTGTGGTAGGGGTAGAGAGGGGTGGAGGGGGGAGGGAGAGAGAAGGATATCTCGTAACTTAAGGACCGATAATACATCAATCTGTATATTTTAGTTGGCATCTTCCAAAGATACTTCATGAAAATATTAAAAAGAATGAAAAACTATCTCGCAGCACAAACTACCCTATACATGGAAGAATTTTCGAAATTTAAGATTTCTGTAGAGTCAATGATTTAAGACATACTCCTTGCTATTGGCTCTGTGTGTGTGTGTGTGTGAGAGAGAGAGAGAGAGAGAGAGAGAGAGAGAGAGAGAGAGACAGACAGAGAGCGCGCGAGTGAGAGAATATGATTACTCAAAACGAAAAGTCTATTTAATACAAATTTTAAAATTTAATTTAAGCATCTTACGGGTATCCCAACGGGGGCTTTCAGGAATATTTCTACGGCCCAAACCAGCTTTTATATGGAACAATATTAGACAATTTTTGAGTTTCGGTAAAATATGGCTCTAACAATTTTGTTTAAACCACAGCATATTAAATATATTTACATGAGAAGAACTATTCAATTTTCTGGGGATAGTCTTTGAAATCAAGCTTATTCGGAAAAACTTCTGCATAACTTGTAAAAAATATAAGAGATGGGTAAAATTTCCTACCACCCAAACCATCTAGATCTCGCAAAAGCAGACTAATTGTCAGGTATTTATTTCTGTAACTCTAACGATTTCTGACAAATTTTAATTTTATATTACTTATACTTTTCTCAAAAGGGCAATCATCATCCGATATCATTTTGTTTTCCTCCTGGAGCAGCAAAGATAACCAACCTAATATAAGATTTAAAACGCATAGTGACAACATTTAAAGATTGATTATCCCTTTAGCCTCTTGTATTCCCTTATTTCGCTCCTACTTATAAGGAATTAATTAATTGACAATATCTGCTAATGTAGGCATATCTCGTTAAAATGAGTTAAATGGGAATAGTTTGTTTGCAGCAATAAAAGATAGTCACTTGAAGATCAGCGCGCGCGTGGAGACAGAGACGGAGAGAAAAAGATGGAGAACACAATATCTCGTGAACGAAATGCGAGTAAAATACCAATCTTAATATTTAAGCTCACCATCTTCCAAGGATGCTACATGATGTATTAAAAAACAACAAATTCCCCCCAAACAAGCTACCGTTTAGTAGGAGCGATTCTGGAATTTTGAATAGCGAAAATTGGTTTTAACTTTTTGGATATAACAACCGCATTTTAATATTTGCATGACAAATGAAATACATATCCTTAATGCTTACGGAATAGTTTTATTCGTAGTGACCATTGCATAACCAGTATAAGGTAAGAGTTATACAAAAATTGCCTCACAAAATCTAGTACTCTTTAACTCAAAAACCAAAAGCCGATATCCGTTACGGTTAACCAATTATGAGAAAGCGACACTGAATGAAAAGGACTTCAGAAAGTTAAAGTTCAAGGCATACATTTAATTTCTCGTGTAAATATTTTAATAGGCGGTTGTTGAAACAAACTTGGGGCGTTTTTTTAAAAAGGCAACATGTACAAGATTCGTTCAATGTATTGGTAGTTTAGGGTCGGGGGGGGAAGTTTTTTGAAAATGTTCATGTCCCATTCGGTAGATTCTGAACTTAGTCTATCAAGATTGACATTGAACCGGCTTTTGGTTTTTGAGTTATCTAGATAGCAAGCAATATGACAGAAATCGTTAGGTCAAAAATAGATGCATGGCCAAAGTTGTGAGCTTCTACATCTATATTTATTTTATCTAGCCCCGTATGTACAATGGACATAAGAGATAGAGAAGGTTTTGTATTCCAACAAAACACTGCACCACTTTGCTTGAGTCCGAAAAAAAGAAGTTTTAAATATCTTTAATATATTGTAGTTTAATTAAAATCGTTAGAGCCATTTTTTTAAACTCAAAATTATCTAAAATTGTTCCACTTTATCGGTCGTTTGGGTCGGGGAAATATTCCTCAAAACTTGGTGCATCATACTTTCAAGATACTTAACTTAAATTTTAAGACTAGAGTGTGTGTGTGTGTGTCTCTCTCTCTCTCTCTCTCTCTCTCTCTCTCTCTCTCTCTCTCTCTCTCTGACAGTTTCCTAATCATGGAATGGGTTACATTCATTTAACTTTCTTTATTATTTGTGCTACACAAATTACTCTTACAGAGGATTGGTCTTCTATCTGATCCATACCTATTAACAAGATATACATTTGCAGAAACTGTCTATTGTTTAAGTAAGGGCGAAATAAAAGAATATGCTAGGCTAAAGGGATAATCAAAACTTTTAAATGCTGTTGATAACCGATTGAGTTTGTTATTAGATTAGCTTTCATTCTCCAGGAGTAAAACTAAAAATTCCCTTAAAGAAAAATACAAATTATCAAATTTTAAACCAACAGCAAGGAATATTTTGTAAATTGGAACCCCTATGAAAATAAATGTATGACATACAATGTATGCTTTAAATACATCCTGATATTTTTTCTATCACTTACATGTTACAGTTTTTCAAGGGGGTTCCGAAGAGACGTTAAGAAGCTATTCCCAGATAATAAAAATATCGCACACATTCTACTCCTCATTCAAACATTACTGATATACCGTATTTTAAACAAATTCGTTAAGAGCCATTTTGCCAAAAACAAATTTTGGAAAATTGTTTCATATAAAAATTGCTTTGTGTTGGGGAGAGTTTCTTGATAAGCTTCATGTGACATCCTGGAAGATATCTAATGTAAATTTTAAGACTAATATTTACAGTTTTCCATTTTAAGTAATCTCTCACCCCCCCCACACATATATATGCAGGATAAACTGATCAATCGGTAATGTTTAATAAATGCTACTTTGAGTCTTTTAATACTCATTTATTATTATGGAGAAATTCTACTGCAACAAATGATGTTCTTTTGTTTAAGATAACAAGAAAATAAATGAATAAAATTATTAAAAATCTTCAACACAGATCCTGCTTAATCATTTTAAAGCTTTAAAAATAATTATGGTACCCAACATCTACATATTAATATATATCTAAAAAGATATTAGTATTTTACACTCCAGGACAACTATTCAAATCACAAAGTTAGAAGCAAGAATCAATCAGATATACCACTTCTTTAAGTAAAACTCAAAATCATTACAAATACATAGCTATTAAATTGTTTAATATAGTGCATGATATAGCACAGTGTTTTTTAAAAACATAATAACTAAGTGGAGTCAAGGTAACCAACCCACATTATGGTACTGAAGAACTCCTCAATAGTAATCTCACATTTTTTTTACTCTAATTGTCGAATTCCTTGAGACCAATGCATATATTTTAAGATGTTTTAAAACTGCACCTTTAATTTCGTATAAAATATGTTCATAAGCATTTGATTCCATCTTAGTAACTGTTGTTAATTATTTATCAGACAAGGTTTTGTGACAAAATGAAATATTCTGAATCTGTTTACAATGTTATACTGATTATTTTAATTCCATTATTATACACAGGAGGTCACAGAGCGAAGGAATGTGAGTGCGAGTGGGTGGGCGTGCATGCATTAAACTATGTACCTACAAAGGTCATATACAAAATGACTTGCCAGATATCAATGATATGAATGGAGAAAAATTGTAGTAATCATTTTATTCTGTGTGGTTTTGAAGAAAGTACTTTCTATTGCTAAGAAAATTACATGATTATTTAGATGTTTTCTCGTACCTAATAATTATAAAAGTAATTTATCTTTTGCCTAAAAGACAGACCATCATTTAATTTAATTTTAACAATATTCTTAGCTTTAGAATGCTTTTCCAGCTGGACAAAATACTCATTAATACTTTGAGATATTTGAGACATGAATATTGAGACTGAATATGTAACAGCATATTTGAAGAACATTCTTTATAGAAAAGTATTATAGCATAAAACGAATGTAACAGCTACAGTTAAGGTATAATTTGTTTGCTTATGTGCTGTTCATTTGGTCCCACCATCGAGCAAGACTCATGTATATTGAACGCATATTCAAAGTAAAATATAATTTTTCTAATATCGTGCAACATGACTAAGATACACATTACCTTATTGAATTAGAACTTCCCTGCTGCATGTAGAATTGAATTAGAACTTCCCTGCTCCCTTTTGATTCTTGAATTTCTTCTTCACTCTTAAGCTGCACTGTAACACTTACACTTACACTACACTACACTTAAAACTTCACTTATTTCCTTTAGCTTCTAATTCTTCTGTTGAACACCACTGTTAAATCCTGCATCATCATTGGCTGCTGCAATTTGGATTCTTTTGGAGAATACAAAAGTAATTTTAGGACACTTACTCCAAATCAATCAATGCAATGTTGATGTTGAGTAGAGGGACGACACCAGGAGAGAAGTTCATGCATGCTAGTCTTTGATAAACTGGTATTATTTTGCATACTATTGGTTCTGTCAGTTTTATTGGAATTTTTACATGAATCATTGCTGTTTTTCCTTCAGCAAGGCTTTAATTATAGAAATACCAGGAGATGAGTTCTTGGGGACACTTAACATGTCAGGCTTTGTACGTGTGAAACATAGTGGCCATGGGTGGCTTATCGAGTAAACTAGCAATATTACTTTTCTATAATAATTTGGAAGTCTTGTGATGATGGCATTAAGTAGTCCCAGCCCCTCGCCAACCCATTCTTGATTTTTCCAGGAGTCTACCCTATGGGGCAGTCCATTGCCCCATTCATTTTGACACATGATTGACATATTTTCCTTTTTGCAGAATAACTGTGCTACTGTGAACATTCTCACTCTCTAAATTATTACACTTTTTGAATCAGCAAAAGCTTCCACTGAGGTGGAAGAACAGGGCATTCTTTCGAACATGTGACGCGAGACAGAGAGAAAATGTCTCCGAAGGTTTTGCAATGCGCATGCGCGCGCAAACCGACAACGAACTGAACACTGCGTTTCGTATTGGCCTTCATAGTTTTTGTTATATTCCCCACTGGATTTATGTCCTTCACGCCAAATATGAAATTAGGGTGAATTATTTCTCAGTTCAGTGGCCGTGATGAGTCAAACAGTACAATATTTGGAAATAATGCTCTTGAACCTGAATAAGTATGTCCTGGAGTGAATCCACATTCACTGCACTTTAGAACCAGTTTAAAGCAAAGCCACGTTTCTCCCTACATTATACACTTAAAGAGACTGCCACAGTTTACATCCTCACCTCACATCACTTTTCATTGTTTCTGCTTACTGGTTATAGTCAGTATTTTAAACACGTAAACTTACATAAATACCGGAGTTCCGACCTGAGAAACAGCCATGTTGGCACTCGTCATACCGTGGCCTTCAAACATGCAACTAGTTGAATCAGTGTCGCCAACCACACAGGCATATAAAATCAACAGTTTGAGGCAAATAGTGAAAACCGTACTGCATCAATTTTAACAAAGTATTTCAATCAACTAATAGCATCATACCGTAAAAAAAATTGAAGATATATGAATTAAAACATACAAATTAAAATCTAATGCGTCAATAAATATCAACATAGATTCATTCATAATTTATTCGCCAAAATGAAGTTTCTTAATTATAATGCTCTTGTTTTGATGAAAGAAGCAATGAGCGACTAGTTTTTTGATGCAGCGCAGTACATCATCAGCAGAAGATAATACCTCGCACGTTGCACCATTGTTTATTACTTACTCAGAGGTGTGTATTTATTGTTGGAATAAAAAGCCGATTTCCATCACTTTATTATTAAATTAATTTTGCTGAGTATACGATCGAAATCAGCATTCGAGTGCGACATTTTAGGGCTGAGAATATAAACTGAGAAACTCGCAGAAGCACCGTCTTTAAATGTCAATAACTGACCCCAAAACTATTCACCTTCGTTTGAACCAGTGATTTCTTTACAACCTGAGGAAGTATAGTGTAAACCTTCGCTATGGGCCGTGTTTGCTCTTGTCCCCATCACTGTCATTCTATAATATACGGTGTGAGTAGAGGTATCAGAGAAGGGTTCATTCTTCGCTCTACATACAGTCTGCTTGTAAAATTTCTGCATCGTAGTAAATCTTTTAGTTGGTCCAGGGACAACCTAGGAGTAAGGTTTCTCCACGCAGTATTCAAATTACAGTGTACAATACACTAAAATACATTTAAAAATAATTTAACCTATATAGTAGAACCATGTTTACTACGTAGGGTTCAATGGTCCAGCCATACATTATGCAGATAAGTACAACGACTGCAAGTGCACGGTCATTGCACAGTATAAAACCATGTTTAAATCGTAAGGTGGGTACCCTGCGCTAAACACACATATGCAGCCAAAACAAGAAAAATCTCCTAATGTTAACTTATTGACAAGAGAGCACAAAAATGCCTAAATTATAGAGTTTACTGTATTGTCCTACATCAGAAAGTAAGAGTAGGGTGCCGAAACACTTTAAAAATTATTTTATTACGGATGTTTTGTTGAATATGTAGTAATAGTTCACACAATTATCGCTAGTTAGCAGCATAAACCTTGTGCGCGAGATTTGAACCTAATCTGGCGAAAAAGAAATTCAGAATGAAGAGGGTTTCAGAGACTACTCCCAGAAATTTTAAGGTATACATTACATTTCTAAATATCTTTAATATACGGTAGCTTAATCAAAATTGTTAGGACCAGTTTTTCGAAAATAAAACATTTTGAAAATGGTTCCAAATAAAGGGTTGATTGAGGTGGGGAATTTTCTTGAAAATCATTGTGTAGCATCCATGTAAGATGGTGGACTTAAATATCATGTTAGGTATTTAACTGACTTTTTATTTTTAAATTATCCTGTTTGCACATACACACACAAAGTTTTCTAAAACCCTTTTGTCTTCCATTTTCATTAATTTCTATACATGTACTAAAAACAACACATCTTGCAGATTATTCGTCTATCTAGTTCATGCTAACGAGATAAACAAAAAATGAAATGTGTTTTTACTTAGTTCCTTGTAATTAAAGCTAGCTAAGGGAATACAGTAGACCAAAGCCTTAGTCTCATCTTTTAAAAGTTGTTGCTATACAATTGACTTTCAAGTGATGTTTCCTTCGTATTGCCAAAAGAAAACTGGAGGACAACTTCCTCCTTGAGAAAAGTATAACTATTTTAAATTTTAAACCAACAACAAGAATTATCTAAAAAATCATTTAGTTTATAAAACATTGTGTGACACATATTGTGTTTTAACAAGATCTACATTTGCTGTATAGCAAGTTTTTGTCTATCTGTCATGGTTTACCAGTTATGCAAAAGTCATTCCAAAACAAGAAATCTAAGGCTATTCCCAAAAAAATTAAAGCTATACATTTTATGTCCCATTATAATCTTTAATATATGGTAGATTAATCAAGATTGCCCAATCTTGTAAAATATTATTATATTGATACTTGAAACTAAGAAAAATCAAATGTAGAGTGAACTGAACTCACATGTGCAGAGGTATGTCAGATATTTTTCATTTATTGTTGATTAGCTAGCAGAGCTGGAAACATATATAAATTAAAGTAATGAATCTGTGAAATTTGGAATTCCAAAGTATATGAATTATCTTATTGCAATGTTTATCATTTATCACACACAATAATAGGTGTATTTTTACTGAAATAATATATGTTTATTCTCTAAATGTATTACTGTAATGAAAGTGAGTCTCGTGATGTATTTTTAAAAATATTCACTTATAAAATTCAAGTTTTATGGTAAATGATTTTACAAATAGGTGTATTATCTAAATGTGTTTATATTAACCCTAATTATTATAGAAACAGTTTTACTTTTCTTACTCTTCAAAACTCTTGCTTTAACAAAATTTAAAAATTTATTTCTAAAAATTGGAGTATTATTTTGAAAAATTATAGAACCACTTTCTTTAATGTACTTTTGAAATGCATTATAAACATTTTGAACTAAGTTACTAAAAGAGCATTTTGAGCATAGAAAAGTGTTGGAAAAAAGTTGCCAAAAAACAAGGTTTAATGTTCAGCATGTGTGATAAGCATGCATCTGCCCATTTATAGCTGCAGTTATTTGGTAGTTAAGTGTGCCAACAGGGAAAAATTATAATTTTCTTAAAGTTTAGAATTTGTATTATTTCATGATTAAAAAAAAACATACCTGTTTCGTTTATCACAATTCTGGTACAATTTCATAGATACATCATCTTAACTTGCTCTGCTTACCTTCCCTGTATGGAGCACTTGCTGTGCAAAATTGCAGTTCATGTGGAGCCTATGAAAATGATACTTCCTGTGTTGCAATGTGGACATGCTCTTTATGTTTACTTATAAACAGCTTACATGTTAGTGACCTCTGTATGTACGACTCACCAGAATGTGTCTTCCTTGAGTGGAGTCAGGACAATCAATGTTTTGATATCAGCACCTTGCAAGAGTTACCTTTGGACATGTATGGTTTAAACGTTCCTATGTATGATTTTCAAATATACATTGTGAAATATTTTTTCTAACACAATAAATAGCATGAGAGCTTGAAGGTTACATTATTTTCTATTTCTATACCAAAATTAATGATAGTTAGAAGAAGGATGCAGAGGTCAGTAAGACTGAAAGAATATCATAACTGTGAGAAATACTGCTGTCTAATAATCACTATTGGTTTTCTCAGCCACAACATTCCGCAAAGTAGAATATTCAGCACATGCTCACTCACCAACAATGCTCTAGAAAAAATGTTATCTAATTATAAATTCCCTGCTTGTCATCCAAAGAAACTCCATGACTAATTTTAAGATGTGCGGTCTTACAACACCTCTGACTCTTGTGGCAGTGCCAGAGATACTCTCCTCAGCGAATGTGATAAGAACAGCCTGTCACATTCACAGAATGTATGAATGGCATTCAGGAACATTTAACAGTAACCACAGTACTCCTTGGGCAGATATTGGAAATCCACCTTGCTTCAGTTGTTTTCTTAGTGGTGTCATCAGCACGCACACTGCAGCCAGTGGATTTTTAATCAGATTGGCATTATGGGTACTGCAAATTCCAAGTGAAACGTTCATTATTCCAATAGCAATCAAGCAAGAAACAAAGCTTCTCTGGCTCTCATGTCAGTTGGGATTGCTAACTTTTCCCATTGTTACATTTGCTGCTGCCACCTCAGTTCTTCAATAACGTTTAAAGCTTGTTAAGATATCTATATAGTTTTACAGCTTGGCCTAAAAGTAGAACTTTTAACATAATAAATACACAGGAACTAAAAGCTTTAGATTATTGCACCAGTGATATAACATTTTTTCCACTCCATCATCATCAACTTTGGTTTCAAATCAAATCAATGGAAATTACACTTCATATCTGTACATGTTTAATAATTTGACTTGATTTGATTAGGTTTTACATTTTGTTGTCTTTTTCCATGATTAATTTCTTATGGTGCTTGAATTATCTGTTCACAATACAAATTGTCATACTTCAATTTATTGCAATTAGCTGTAGAATTAACCTATAACCTGGCTTACCATTCATCTGGGATTTGACCAGACAGTCCTGGTTTTCTTATACTGTCTGGGGTAAAAATTTGGAAAATTGTATCTGTATTTGGTAAAAAGAAATGGGGTAAGAGTAAACTGTGGTAAATATTTCACTGATGATGGCTATAATAGCACAGTTGCTTTTTTTAGGCAAATAATGGGTGTGTTCCATTTTTGTATTTAGTGAATCCATATCCCAATCATATTTAGATAGTATTGCTTGTGTGAAAGCATATCTGCATTAAGCAGGTGAAAACATTTGTTTATTCTAGTAAGCAATGGGTAAACAGAGTAGTCCAGGATTTGTGTTTTAATAAAAGGAAGATTTTTGTAGCCATATACCTCTTTGAAGGCCATCTCCTTAGTGCAGTGGAAGTGTAGCTACTTGCCAAGTGGGAGACCTGAGTTCGATTCCTGGTACCAGCATGGGGATTTTTCCCCCACTGGGAGATCTGGCCTGGGGTGCACTCAGTCTCATGACGTTCCCTGGGGGGCTAATTGAGGAATTACTTGATGGAGGAGCAGCGGCTACAGGATATGAGGACTGCATTAACAGCCAGGGGGGTTTAAGGCGCTGACCACGTCTCACCCTTCAATACTACACCCCATCCATGACATTTGTCATGGACCGAGATGGAGGATGCAGTGGCCAGGTGGTAGGCCAAGATTCCTTGTTAGCTGTTGTGCCATTGAGTTATCATCATCATCATCATCATCATTATTACTATTACTATCAGTAGTACTGCTACTACTACTACTACTACTACTACTACTACTACTACTACTACTACTACTACTACTACTACTACTACTATTCTTCTTCTTCATCTTCTTCTTCTTCTTCTTCTTATTATTATTATTATTATTATTATTATTATTATTATTATTATTGTTGTTGTTGTTACTGATATTATTACTCTTATTATTATTATTATTATTATTATTATTATTATTATTATTATTATTATTATTATTATTATTATTATTATTGTTGTTGTTGTTGTTGTTGTTGTTGTTGTTGTTATTATTATACTTTGAAACATCTTGTGTTTGTCATATCTTTCATGGGAAAAAGAAAATGTGTATTTAATAAAAGACACCAAAAAGTATAAGTTTTGTAAACATGTGGTGATTGTAACATTTTTAGCAGTGCTCACAATGAATGTTGTTCACAAAGGTAGGAAAGACAATGATCACCTAAAAACAAATAAAAATAAAAAAGCTGTTCATACAGAAAACCACAGATTATAGTGTTTAAAATTTTGTGCTCCTTGTATCATAAAATTATATGCAACCATGAATAGGCACTTATTTTCTTCCATTTAAGTTTAGGAGAGTCTTTATATTACATTTAAATTAAATATCTACTCACTCACTATCAGAAAACTTCTTGGCCATATAAACATAGGCAATATGTTTATACGCTATAAAGTACATAATCAGTTATTTCAGCAAACACAAAAAAGGAACAGTGGAAAATTAACATCCTGTAGTAAGCATCCTGGATGAAGCAAGGAAAACAAGCATTGTTCTGGCTTGGTCTTCAAAAAATGTAGATGTACAGCATCAATCTTGGTTGAGACAGTTTCACTTTCAGTCCTGACATTATATAACTCAAAGATTTGTGTGAGGTATTCAGTTCTCTGATTGCTCATCCCTTTGATTTTTGTGAATTTTGGCCAAACATTATTAATTTTTGGGTGCTGTAACATTGACTGGTGGACCACTTTTTGGCACATTATGAACAGACCCTGTCTGGATGAAATTTGTTGCATAAATTATGATTGTGACCCTGAATGGAGGAGATGTATCAAATTCTTCATGCCATTTCTCTTGAAACCTTCGCAATTCCAAAATCTAGATACATTTGATTGTTTGTTTAATTCCCAGCCATCATGACACAAGAGACAAACAAATAGAAAAAAAGACAAACTGAGCAGGGCTGGAAATTTAATAATGAAATAGGTAGGCATCAAAATCAAAATTGCTGATTTTAGTCCATTAAATGTACTGATCATAAAATTGTATACCTACTTATGCCACTCCTTTTATACATAATGTTTCTGTCTTTCTTTTTTTTTCTTTCTTTCTATTTTTTTTTTTTCAGTTTTAAAAATAAATTAGTTAGCTAAGAACATTACCATGAATGATGACAACTGTTCCAAAGCTATTTTTGCTGGTGATGAGCTAAAATATTTTAGCAATAAGGTAAAAAGAATTTTGTAGACTTAGGCTGAATAGATGCTCATGCTATCTTTGGTGCAAGGAACATAGTTTATTACAATCTGTAAAAACATTTATTGTGAAATACTAAACTCAATTTTAGGCTTCATAAATAGTAGGTAACATGTTTCCTGTACAGCTGTACAGTTCTAATAAACATACAATTCAAAATCAAGGCACCTCATCGATGAAAATAAAAAACTCCAGTTTTCTTTTAATTGTTCTGAATGTTTTACTACATACTTGGAAAATAAAGTAAATAGGGCACATGATATTTTATTGAGCTATGTTAAATGGTTATGATATTAATTTTTATTAATAATTAATAACTTGTTGATATAGAACTAGTGCTCCTAAAATCATATGTTTGTCCCGTTGCTATAAAATTTTTAATTTGATATTCCTATAAAAATACAAAGAAATTATTGTTCAGATATTTCTTAATTTTAATTAATTCAAGAGAAAAATATTTTTTGTTCACATGCCATTAAGCTTTTCAACTTAGCTGTTGAAAATAACTAATTTCAGCTCAAGCATTTAATGTTTTTAACTAGCACACAATTTTTAAATTCATAATTGCTGATGCTCTCTTGAATATGTTCAACTAATAAATAAAAAACTGTGTTCCAAGAAGCATTTTTAAAAGGGGAAAATGCTGAAATAACAAACTGAGAAAAATGAAATTTAATGCTAGGAGGAGAAGCAGGAGCATTAGCAATTCTCTGGGCAGAGTGTTAATGTTGTGTAACTTCTAACAGGAACTTAGCAACAGTGTTCACTGACTACTACTGCTTTTAAATTTGGCAAAATGCTCTGGCATACTAAATATAGTGCATTTTTCTCTCAAAATATTAATTGGCATTGCACCAGTATAATTCATGACTTATCTTTGTCCTACTCCTAGGGAGATGATGTGTGTAGAATTTACTCAATCCTTTTCTATTCTGTAATTTATTTTCCATTTCACGATTGCATTGCAAATCAATAATTCAAGCTGCAGGTCAGATGGAAAGCTATCAAAATTTGCAGAATAGGGCACAGCAAATATCTGGAATGTTGATTCTAATTTTTCCATGTCTTTAAATCTATTATAAAATAGTTATTTCAGTTCCTATAACACTGGAACCTCTACTCTTGCAAATCTGTAGCCTGAACAAACTGTTGAACTGTTGAGAGCTCTGGAAAATGCCATAGGCTAACAAGAGGCTGGCAATGGCCGGCGAATACATGTTTCTAGGTAAGAAACCTTAAAGTGAAATTAGAGTGTGACTCATTAATTAATAATTATTGAATTACACTATGAAACATTTCTTATTTGATTATACTCGTATGTTTCTTGTGCCTAACTTTTAAAGTTTCCCATTTAAGTACATAACATACCATATGACTATTGCATTCCTCCAAAAAGCTTTGAAATTTACAATGACTGAAATGTTTAAAATGAATTGCATTTGTTAATTTGGTTAGAACAGCTATTATATCTTTCATCATTTTGGCAGAGAGGCTCTCCTGATGTACTATATGATGAATAGGTATAGCCTCATTCTTTATGATCAGGCTTTTCACAATAGAGTTGGTGCAGTAGCACTTAACAACAACTCTATTCCCTACTCCCAAAGTGCCTTCAGCAGAGAGGATCACCAATTTATTCCAAAGGAGACCAAAAGTTTTTATAACCTCTTTTAAAACTGTGCAGCGCAATAGCCCCAATACAGGCCAAGACCTACTGCCCAAACAGACATCATGAGTGGGTTGTAGTACTGGAGGGTGGGACTTTGTTAGTGCCCTGAGTCACTCCCAGTCAGTTAATGTGGTCTTTGTAACCTGGAGCTGCTACTTTTCCCTCAAGTAGCTCCCTAATTAGTCTCCCATGGACAACATGAGGCTGAGTGAACTCTGGAACAGGTCTTCCAGAGAGAGAATTCCCACACTGGTACCAAGAATTGAATCCAGCTTTCCCATTTGGTAAGTCAGCTGCACTACCGCTGCAAAAAATAACCTCTTCTGGGCATGAAAAGATACCTGATCCTCTAATAATATCTTTCACTACAACAAGATCTAACAGTTTTTCCTCAATCTGAAGATCTGAATCTACTTTCCTTGTGAAAACTGACAAATGGGCAGTGTCAGAAATATTAGTATTGAATAGCATAATAAACAGTATATTCAAGACTTGCAAAACTCCAGAACTTGCAATTGAACACAATCAACCTAATCATACACACAATGAACAAGTTAAAGGTGATAAACTGATGGTAATAAATTCCAAATTGTGGGCACAGTGCCTCAGCCCCTAGCAGCATACACTCCTCTATAAATTAGCCATACATAATTCGAGACTACTGTGAACAGTGGATTCATTAATAGAAGAATCATCATTTTTTTAAATAGCTTTGTCTTGAGTTGTTTTATTAATGGTGCATAATCTTTCCTTGGTAACTCTCATACTCATACAAATAAATAAAAAATTCCTCCCAGGCATGTATAAATGTAGGAGTCGATGGCATGCACATTGGATTGCTTTCTGTTCAAACATAATAAACCGACTCATGTCACACTATGTAAGAAACTACAGACCCACCATCACTGTCAAAAGCCTGTCTATAAGTGATATCACATGTTTACCTGCTGCAAGCCTGCTTGCTCTAGTACAAAATCCAGCTGGTTGGTGAAGCCTGCTCTACTACGCTTGAGCTCCATACTGAGTGTTCATTTCCAATGTGTCATAACATAGTTGTTTTTGGTTTTTTTTTAAATTAGGGCTTGCTATTAGGCGAAGGACATAATGCAGTACTTGTGTGGCAGAGAAGCTACATAACAAAAATAGGGGTAATGGACAAGGGTTAAGTTAATTATAATATTTTTCAAATGTGAAGAGTTCCACGTTGCAGAGAATGAGATGCATTATTGTGCTCTGCATTGCCAGGTCACTACCCCCACTCTCTTCATTTTTTTCCGCTCACACACTGAACATGCAAATCTGCCTAGCGACATAATGTTTATTCATGTGTATTATGAAAACTATTTGAGCTAAAAATCTGTGGTTTTTATGGTTCTGCTATGAACATTACTCCCTATCGTGAATTATTTTGTGCAAAATTTGAATATTTTTCTTAGCGCAAGTAGTATTTATGAGAGATGGAATCACTTAGTGCATTACTCCCCAGTTAAGCAGGAATGCAATATGTCAACACAGCAGCACTCCAGTTGGATGCCAGCCTGGTAGTGCTCAAGGACGAACCCCATCCCATTTGAAAGTCACCATAATTGTTTACATACATCTCTGACAACCTGAACACATCAGACTGTAGCAGGTAAATAGGTAAGTAGGTGAGTGTTTAATCTTATCACAGGTACATTAGTTACAGAATTTGATATCACTTATACTCCTGTATAACATAAAATCTAAAATAAAATGCTACAGACCCTACTTGTCACCCTTAAAGATTCTGTTTCTGAGATTATTTACTTATAATCATAAATTGCAAAATGAGTCAAATTTACACTTGAGTTGCTTCACTAAGTAATGAATGACCTGAACATGTATCAGAGGTGATGTTGCCTACATCAGCAGAAGACTTTAAGAAAAGTACATAGAAAAGACCAAAAGAAACATAGGAACCAGACTGAAGGAATACCTGAAACACACAATCAAATAGGGAAATCATCAGTACCTGGAACAGAAATCACAAGATAGAAAATAGTGTATACCTCACAGATTAGTACAACAACCACTAGAATTGGACACTTGGAAAAAGATTTTTATTCTAAAACAAAAATCAAAACTAATGAATTTTGAAATTCCCACTGAAGAAAATCCACTTTACAAGTGCACTTACTATCTTACAGAGACACCTGGGAAGTTCATGGAGAATATTAGTAAAAAACAGGTTTGATAGCTAAAGTTTGTTGAATGGTGTAGGCAACATTGCCTAGAAAACATGTTCAGGTAATTTATTATGTAGTGAAGTAACTCTACTATAAATTCTACTTATTTTGCAATTTATGATAATTTGTACTCCACTGTGTACCCCTTCAAGTTTTTAGTTTGGTTTCTTGTTTACCTATATTTATCAGTCCCAACACACAAATCTCGTTATTAGTGAACCCAGTGATACCTTTTACTGTATCATCCTATCTTTATTTACAATTTTCTAGCCTCATACATAGGGAACTTCATTTAATTACAGTTTCTTCTTGCTCATTATTACCCATTTTTAACTTACCTAAATGATTCCCCATGATTGCTATACTTTGTCTCCTTTAACACTCAGAAACTTCATAATTACTATCTCCCCATCTAAATTCTTCCACTTATGTTGCATGTTCATACTTTCCACAGCTTTGTTTGAATGCTATACAGTAGACAATAAAATTTTGTGTTTGTTTCTCTACATATTGGACATTTTTCTGAAGCATTATCATGACTAGCACCTTTTAAATTCATGACTCCAATTCTGACCCAAGTAAACCCTTTATGATCTGCTTTGTCAAACAGCTCGTGCATTTCCCTGCCTCATGGCATTTTATTTCATTACAGAGTCTCGTAGTGCTTTCTCTCATGCTACTGAATATTTGCTGTCTTCAAATTTCTTCCAGTCTTATTTTACTTCTTTCCAGAAACCCCCATATTGATTTCTATTTCCTAGTACCTTTTACCCCATGTCGGTATATAGGGACACCTTCCAGTGTTTTCTTGATCAGTTAGTATTTAATCACTACATGCTATGGCCAAGGATTAATTTGTCACCATAGATGGCACCTTAGAATGAAATCATAGCTTGCGCATGTGGAAATGGCAGAATTCTGCCCAGCAACCTATTTTTTCAAAGTATATGTATATTTTACATGCAAATAAGTATTACATGGAAGTAATAGCTTTACTTCCCTTCCAAAGGAAGCCATGCTAAGGATTTTTACATCCGAATAAATCCATCACCCTCCACTGGGTTTGAACCAGCAACCTTGGGTATTAGAGGCTAGCAAGAATGGTAACCACTATACCGTGGAAGGTGACTCATTGTTCATTAACCCTAATAGTCCATACCTATCCATTGCAGAACTTCCTGTAGTTGAAAAAACCATAACCTTTTCCAATGACATATCTCATGGAATGAAAACATTCTTAAATAATGTAAAAGAATGTTTTTTTCACTTACTGCAAACAACCTTTACTTTTGTTGCTTCGGTGCTCAGCTGTGCTCAACTTCTCAGTTTTCAACTGTTTTTCTGATTCAACTGCAGTCTCTGAACATTCTTTCACAACTTACGCCTTCAGCTCTGGCAGCTCTCACAACATGGTGGAATGTTCTCAAAAGAAACTGCTTCTCTCAACCTGTTGATAAGGAAATTTCCAGAGTTGTGTAAAGGCATGCAAAGTATTTGCTTACTGCACCATTATTACACATGTTCATTTGATCTAAGGCTGGCAGATCCTGCAACATTCGAGGAGGTTATGTAAAGTGATTGGTATGAATTTTCCCAATGCTGCTCCGTATTTGTTCACATTCCTAACAATCCTGGTGGTTAGGTAGAGCTCGCCGATATTTGGACACATATTGCTCTCTTCCAATGTCGTAATTCTATAGATGTATGAGGGGGTCCAATATGTAAGTTTCCTTTTTTACAAAAACAATACACACAGTTTATTATGTTGAAATAATGTTATTTACATTGTACAGTCCCGATACTTTTCTACATATTTGCCATGTATTTCCAAGAATTTTTGGTGACATAACACAAGTTTTTTCAAATTAGTGTTGCACCAGTTTGTGTCCTACACTTATTATCAGCTCTACATTTCTGATTTGACTTTGTCATCTGTGTTAAAATGCTTACCTCCAAGATAACTTTGAGTTGGAAAATAAATGTATGTGAAAATGAATCATTGGGGTAATATCCAGTAAATATGGAGGATTTGTTGAATCTTTCGACTCTGCTTGGGTCATTTGAGCTGTGTGAGACTGAGTATTATTATGAAGAAAGGCAATTTGGGAGACAAAGTCTAGAATGTTTTCTTCTGATGGCAGTGTGGAGATTTCTGAGGACATTACAGTACCCTTTTACGTCTTTGCATTCATTGCAGTGTTGCAAAGTAGGCAGTGAACGAGTAAAACCTTCTGACAGTCGAAAAGATGGTTGCCATAACTTTCCCTGTCAAATATGTGACCGTTGCCTTTTTTTGGAGGTGCTTTCACCAGGTTACTTCCACACCATGCTCTGACATTTACTCTTCTGAGTCAAATGATGGATCCAGGTCTCATCTCCAGTGACAAGTCATTTGAAGAGCAGATTTCCCACTCTCTGAAGCATTTCCAGGAACAGTTGGGCCAAATCCATCCATTGCTGCTTGTGGACATCACTCAGCAGGTGTGGCACCCATCTTGCAGAGGCTTCACAGTGTATTCCTTCTACACAGATAATGCTTTGGTTTTCATTTGCAAAAGGGAGATTCAACATACACTATTGACAAATTCATGTAGCCTTACTCTAATAATGAAAAGGACCCCACTTAGACCTTTCACAGATCTTCTGGGAAAACTAAACAGAACACAGTTTTTTATAGTGTTTAACGCCCAATTTAGTACTTGTGGCACCGCAGGCGATGACACTGGTGATACATGGAATGAAGATGGAGTATACCGGTGGAATGCGATGGCAGGAGAACCGGGAGAAGACCCGCCCCTGCGCCGCTTTGTCCACCATAAATCTCACATGCGGTTGCTTGGATCGAACTCAGTGAGAGAGACCAGTGTCTAACCACTCGGCCATGGCATGGCCAACGAAACACATGTGAAAGAGAGATCGGTAGTACAATACCATACAGACTGCATTGTGTTGCTACAGCGTAAAACTTTCTCTGTTCAAGATGAATGTTTGTTAACTGGACAACTTTACCAACACAGAAGTCATATGCATTTGTGAGAGTACTATGCAAATTGAATTCTGCTCGGTAGCTACCGGTGAAAGATCACGACCAACGCCTGAAAACGGAAATCGACTTAATGCCCTGGAAGGAAGAGTTGACAGCGGCGCCAATAAACTACACGCCATGGTGGAAAAGATGCTCTAAGGAAAGTTGAAAGACTTGAAGGTCGAGACGTCAGGACGCGACACTACATCCGGGCACGTCAAACCACCCAAGTCCGACGGGAGTCAACCTTTGAAGTCTTCCACCGACAGCTCGCCGCCGTCGCCACCCATAACCAATGGTCAGCAGTTGAAGAAGAAGAAGAAGAAGAAGAAGAAGAAGAAGAAGAAGCCGCACAGCTGTTAGCAAGCCTCTAGGGACAAGCGGCAGGGATACTAAATGCGATCTCGACGTCGGCGAAGTCTGGGGGGATTTGGGAGGCCCTCGAGAACCGCTTCGGGAACCAGCGTTTGGCTGCATCCTACCGCAGTCAGCTTGCTGTAAGTGAGGTTTATTTGAAACATGGCTATTTTTCTGCTACCTGACTGGCCTAGGGGCTGGAGTGCGTTAATGAGTGCAAAACCCTGTCACAGTCACCCTTCACTACCTATTACTCTCTCAGAATCGGTTGCAATTCTGTTGTTACCAGTTGCACTTGGTTTTTGGCTGTAAAATGTGCAAAATACGCTGATATCTTTCGCCGTCCTTGCTTCGCTAGCTTTCGTATTGTTCCAAGCGGATGCTGGGAAACGAGGGAAACCTTTGGAAGCATAGTATGAGATTCGGCAGTTAAGGATTTCCAAGTGCGTGTGAAATATATTGATATCACTTTCTACTTACCATGTTTCAAGTTAAAGCAGGTACACAATAAGGCGAGGCTGCAACAGCCAGGCGAGACGATGCAGAGATTCTCCTTAGACATTCAACACCTTGCGAACAAAGCCGTGGTGAATCTACCACCTAATTATGTGTCTCAGGAAGCTGCCTACCCTTTCCTCGATGGAGTGCGTGACGCCGAGATTCGACAGCGCCTTATACTCGGCGACTATAAGACGATACATGAGGCGTTAACGGCAGCACTCAGAATGGAAGCTGCGTCCACCTCGAAAACCAGAAACATTTGCTATGGTAGGGAGAGAAATACAACCCAGAGACGGCAACGACCTTCAGGTAGTGTGCGGTGGGGGTGTGGTGAATCAGGTCACCAAGCGAAGGACTGTCCACACCAAGATGACAAGCAGACGGAAAACAAGTAAGGACCGGCATGCCGAGGGGCACGTCAGGCCCGTCTTCACCACCCCCTCGAGTGACGCTACATGCCTTGTAGAAGAGTGGACGACAGCCTCATCGCAGATGGTTGGATACAAGGGAAGCTGCGCAGGATACTCATAGACACAGGTGCTGCTGTGTCTGTAATTAGACCTGATGCGACGAAGGGATTGCCGACATGAACACCCAGTCGGCCTTACCAACTAGTGACGGCGTCGGGCGACATCTTACTTTTGCAGAAGGAGGCTCTGCTGGAGTTGACACTGGGACGGAGTACTGTGAGTCTGTGGGTGTTCGTCGCGAGGGTGACTGAAGATGTGATAATGGGATCAGATGCCCTCAGGGTCCAAGAGGCAATGGTCGACGTCGGCCGGAGGGTTTTGCAACTCAGGCGAGACGAGGTGTTGCTCCGGAGCCCACAGGAACATCCCCACGATGTAGTTATGCCCACGATAAGCAAGGTGGTAGTGAAGGCACATCTGGAGGGCCAAATGTCGAGAAACTTGGTATTGGACCGGAAGACATCTTTATGCGGACTGTGTGTTGACCGAGCATTGTTGCCGTACCGGAAGGAAGTACCTGGGAGGCTGTTGAACCTGATGAACACCGATCGGACATTCAGGCTGGGTAGGAATTAGGGAAATCCGAACCAGCTGTCAGCGTAACGCCGTGCGACGAATCCATCAGCACCGTCGAAGGGCCTGGTGCCCTGTCTGAAAGACTTGCTAAAGAGGGAGGCCGACCATCTGGCCGCTTCACAACTGGAGAGGGTCCGGCATCTATTAAAGTTCTATAGACCATGGGCTCATTTGGGCATGGTTTAAACAATTACTGGGAAATTATGTAAATAACACTATTTTCTCTGATAACTTTACGCACTTAGATGCTTTAATTAAAATCACGGGTGTATGGGGGGGAGCTAACTAGTCTAGATGTGAGGCCCACTAAATTTGTGAAAAACTAATTTCTATTTCATTTATAAATAACAATGAATTTATTCCTAATCTGTTGGCTGCTTGCATTCTAATGCCCCACCTAATGAGATGTAAATAATAGTTCTTTATTTAGATTTGATTTAGGAATTGAAAATAAAATAAAAATGAAAAAATAAATAAAATAAAAGAGGATGTCCGGTGGTGCGGCTAAACAAATGCTCCTCATTTAGATTTTTGTAAAAAAAAATTGGTAAAAGCGAGAAAGGATAAGTAAATTATTTGTGATTAATATTAAATTAAGCATTAATAACTTTTCCCGTTGTTATGTTACTGATTGTTAACATTGCAATCTTGAATTTATGTAAACAGACCGGAGCAAAATGTTGTGTTGCTCTGGGGAAGGCCTCTGAGCATCTTTCAGCGAGGAAATTGCAGCAAGGCCTGACAAGGTCAGGCGGTTTCCACTTCCGTGAAGCTAACCTTGAAACGCCTGTTTTGCTGGTCACGCGCTGTCTTCTCGAATAACAAGTAGTATTGCTTCATCTTGCATGGACTCTGCTCTCATAATGAAGTGCAATAAAAATTAACTTAACCCTTAACTGGTAATGTGATAAACTTGTCACGCAGCTGGTAACGTGACGTCTCAGAGACGTATAATCTGATTACCCTTTAAATATGAAGCATATGCTTTGTATTTGAATGCATGCTACTCTATTTGAAGAAGCACTCTCTGAGCAACAAATGCACATATTGTGTTGTTGACAACTCATAACTTTGTAAACGTTGGGTAGCACACATTTAAATGCACGTAAAGCAAAAAGTAAGCGCATCACCTCATTTGTTTGTTTACTCGCACCTCGCTTGTCTTATTACTCGCACTCTACATTGTCTTATATGTACAAATGTACTGTTTTGTAATTTAGTAACAAACACTGATTGCAAAAATTTAAATTCATACACGCTTATTTTATATTGCCTAAGTTTTTGCAAAAGGTTAATTATCGGTTTTTTTCTCCCTCTCGTAAGGTGCACGTTACACGAAGGTAGTCATCTAAAACAAGTTTATGCACATATTTCTGGTACACGCTGATATGTTGCACTTCGTACGGACATAAGGAGATTATTCTATTTGATGCTGGGCATAATCGACAAATGTTTCGTGTTTCAATGATTTCCGTAGGTACATGTTTACGAATGAACATTTTTCCAAAGAGCAGGAGCACCGATATAAGCATTTGCGAATGCCATTTTCAGAAAACTTTTATTTTCGCAATTCAGTGAGTAACTGTGTATACAGAATGAAACTATGAAAGTATGGAGGTATGTCCGATGGTTTGTATACACTCGAGTTGACGACTTGCAGTTATAATTTTTTAAGGTAAACCATTTCTTCGGCTTTTCTCGCACTGATGCCCCATAAGAAATTCCCGCACCATTGTTTAAGTATCTCCTTGTTCCTTTTGAAGTTCTGTCAATGCAGTATCAGTACACTATTTTCGGAAGAAGTTAAAAATAAAGACATGTCGAAAAAAGTGTTTTTCGGATAAATGAATTCGGAAAGTTGGAATAGGAAGAAAACGTCTTCGGGGAAACGGCCATTCAGGTATTTAGAATATGAAAAAAAAAAAAAAAATCTAAATAAAAGCGGGAACGGTTTCAATAAAAAGTTGGATAACATCCTACATTTTAGAACGGTCCTTACGATGATATTTCTCTCGCACTTTACTCAATTTTATATTATTCTACTGTTTGATTAGCTGAACCATTTCAGGAGAAAATATATAATTATGGGAGTCTTAGAGTGTATTTTGTTCTCATTTCCACTAAGAGCGAACAAACTGGTAAACGATAAAATAGCTTTGTGTGCGAACGTTTTACAATATTCTGTAATGTCCATATATAGTAGTTTTTATCATATAAATATATTTTCCTGGTATATTAGATCTCTCCTCATCTATATCAGTTTCTTCTATGCTGTTATTTTTATTTTCTGTGCCTTCGTTAGATACACATTTTAGGTTTCTGTGGCTGTATCATGTTCACTGTCGATTATAACACAGTCGCTGTCTATGTTATTTTCATTAGGGTAAACTTGGTAAATATGGACACCAAAGTATTTATATGGCAATGACAGGTAGAAAATCACTTCCCACTTTCGTGAAACGAATCCATTTTTAACTCAAAGCTATAACCTTTCAAACAGTGTACCAACTAACAACCAACTCCTTCCTATCCGTCCGACTGCAATTTATGTACCCTCAATCCAAACGCGGCAAATGTCCATATTGACAAGATGTTAAGGTAATATGGGCAAAGCGGGTTTTTAATTGACAAATTACGAACATTTTATCTCGTATTAACAGTTTGCTGTGAGATACGTCTTAGAAACTGGACGCTTATGATGCATTAAAACAACAATTAAACCTGATAGTAAACCAAATCTTAGCAAACAAAACCTAGAATTTTATTTTTAAGTCGCTATATAAAACAATTTTTTGCTCAATGGGACCATGCAGATCAGATAAACTACTGGGTTAGATTTCAATTATTTATAGTACTAACACAACAAAAACTATTTTGAGAAATAGATTTTTTTGATAGTGTTTAACGTCCACTTTTACTACCAAGGCACCGCGGTCGATGACACTGGTGATACATGTAATGCAGATGGAGCACCAGCGGAATGCGATGGCAGGGGAAACCGGAGAACCCGGAGAAAATCCGCCCCTGCGCCGCTTTGTCCACCACAAATCTCACATGCGGTCGCTTGGGATCGAACCCGGGCCGTCTAGGTGAGAGTTGAATGGTCTAACCACTCGGCCACGGTGCGGCCCTAGGACTTGCAAGTTTCATTTGTTACACTCGTCATTACAATACAAAAAATTGCCGTTCAGCTGAATGCATTCCTCGTGGAACCACAGGAAATATGAGCTAAAACACTGCACTCACTTCTGTTTCTGATTTTCATCATAATAATTGACGTTACAACTGGATCAAGCGTAAGAAAGTTTAGAAGAATTTCCTACGCTTCTTGTGGCTTTTCATTTTGTTTCTAAACCTCTCCCACTGGCTCCCGAGTTAACCTTTTTCACTGCTGAATCCAGAACTTCTGTGCTTATCAAATCTCTTGCAGTGTTGTCCTTTCTCTCGAAATTGCTGATGGTGGTTTTCAATTTGAAAGGTGGGTTTAATTCCTCAAAAAGCGATGCTGCTGACCTCAAAGGTTCAGAAGAAGTAGAAGTCAAGTCAGGTGCTGCCCCAACGCGGTTTTAATTTTTTATAGTGCCGCTTTTACTACTTGTGGCACCGCAGGCAATGGCACTGATGATACATGGAATGAAGATGGAGCAACTGTGGAATGTAATGGCGGGGGAAACCGGAGAAAACCCGCCCCTGCGCCGCTTTGTCCACCACAAATCTCACATGCGGTCGCTTGGAATCGAACCCGGGCCGACACGACCCAACTAAGTAAATAAATAAATAAAATCCCGGGTACCTAGGTAACTATACCGGGGCATATATTCAAACTTTTAAATGTATTTTCAAACAAGTATTGGCCGTTTTATCTGTTATACAGGTGTTTCAAAAATACGGGGCATAATTTCAGGTATGTATTTCCCACATGAAGACAAAATAGTTCATTTATAACATGTGTCCGGAAATGCTTCATTTCCGAGTTATGGCCTTTACAACATTGAAAGTCCCACCTGTAGACAATCAAAATAGTTAATGTCCGGAAATGCCATTCATGGCATTGGAATTCACTGGAACGTTTTTCTTTCCGCAGGTCTTTGCCGTCAAAGGAGACATTAGGAGGGCGCTCTGATAGTTCATTCTGAGGAAGGTTACATTCAGTGTTCTTTAGGCGTTAAGACTGTGCGACATGTATTCAAATCAAGAGCTGGCAGAGATACACTTCGTGTACGGTAAGGCGGACGGCAATGCTGCGCTGGCTCGTCGTTTGTACCAGGAGAGGTACCCACAGCGACAATGTCCAGATCGGAAGACATTTGTACGTCTCCATTCCCGTCTGTGCGAGTATGGAGCATTCACCTCTCCTGGTTTGGGAAGGGGACGACCAAGATCTACAACTCCAGAAGTGCAGGAGGAGATTCTGGAGGCTGTGGACAGGACTCCTTCTATCAGCACACGACGGTTAGCGTTGCAAGTCAATGTTCCTCATACGACTGTCTGGAGACTGCTGAACGAGTATCAATTGTATCCTTATCATTTGCAACGTGTACAGGCCCTATCACCAGCAGATTACCCTGCACGAGTTAGGTTCTTGCAGCAGTGTGGTGTAAATCCGAACTTTTCTGCCGTCGTATTATTTACATATGAAGCACAGTTCACAAGAGATGGCATAACAAATTTCCACACTCAGCATGTATGGTCGCATGAAAACCCATGTGCAACTGTTGTATCTCATCACCAGGTGCAGTTCTCCCTCAACATGTGGGCCGGTATCATTGGTGATCGATTAGTTGGACCCCATGTACTTGTAAACAGACTTACGGGGCAGGCGTACACAAACTTCCTGGAAAACACCATACCTGACGTTTTCGAAGACACTCCACTGATCAATCATCAACACATTCACTTCTTGCATGATGGCGCTCCTGCACACTTTTGTCTTACGGCTCGCCGATACTTGGATCGAAGGTTTCCTGATCGATGGATAGGTAGAGGTGGCCCAATTGCTTGGCCTCCACGCTCACCTGATCTGAATCCTCTCGATTTCTACTTGTGGGGCCATTTAAAATCATTGGTGTATTCGTCTCCGGTGCCGGATTTGGAATCCCTTCGGAATCGAATTGTGGCAAGTTGTGAGGACATACGCAATACTCCTGGAGTTTGGGATCGTGTTCGCAGGTCAATGAGACCGATGTGAGGTCTGTATTCAAGCAGGAGGTGGACATTTTGAACATCTTCTGTAATGACAACAACCTGCGGAAAGAAAAACGTTCCAGTGAATTTCAATGTTGTGAAGGCCATAACTCGGAAATGAAGCATTTCCGGACACATGTTATAGTGAACTAATTTGATTGTCTACATGTAGGAAATACATACCTGAAATTATGCCCCGTATTTTTGAAACACCCTGTATAATTTTTCAGATAATTAACTAATCTAAAAACTAACATTTCAAATTAAAATCAGTAGACAAGGATCTAGAATATAAAAAGAAAATTTAAGGTGTAAATGAATTATAATTAGCAAAATATCCTAAAACAAAAATATTACTGGAAAACCAGAAACTTTAAAACTGGTATCCACTATTCTTTACCAACTATAAACTACATCACTGGTATCCAGCGAAAAGTGATGGTAAACAGCACTAAGTTTTATATTTACCACAAAAAGTTTATTGTACCTAATAGTAATGTAATATATATATATATATATATATATATATATATATATATAATATAATTTACTTTCCACATCATTTTATTCATATACTTTAATATTTAATGTTGCTATTGTATTATACTAAAAAATTAGTTTCCTATCATTGTCTTTATATTTTTTAATGCCTCTTCAATTTTTCTATTGGTTAATAAACTAATTTACTACTAAATACTTATTTATTCTAAACATTTAAACATTAACAATTGGTAGACATCTGCATTATAACTACCAATAATTACACCTCTTCCTCACTATCGTCACCATCTTTACTCCTATCATACTCCTTCCTCAACAGCATGGCTGCAAATTCAGAAACAACGGACCTATTCCCTTCATCGGCACCTTCTTCTCTCTCATCTAAATTCTTTTTCTCCTCCTTCCTCGCTCACTCCATAACTATACATTCAGCAATAATAATCCTACTCACTGCACTGGCACCTTCTCCCTCATTTCCATTCTTCATATCTTGCCTCGCTCACCATCATCACTATCAATTCAGCTTCTATAATCCTATTTACTACACCGGCACCTTCTACCTTGTCTCTCTTCTTCATCTCCTTTCTCCCTCTCCCATTTATCTTCACATTAAATCTGCCATACTCTAAGATGTCTGTTAAATTTCAGTGTTATAATTAAGTTCATCCACTAATATATCTTGTAAATGTTGGTTTAAATTATCTTCCTCCAGTCCTCTTTTTTCTCTTCTATTTAAAATTCTTTGAGATGTTCATGTTTCTAATGCTCTAATTGGTAACAGTACATTCTTTCGTATTTTGTCTTTCATCTTTTTCCTATGCTGTTTTACCCACATAGTCAGGATTGGTAAGTATTCAATTAAATCTGGATTTCTCAAAATGGTGGTATATATTATCCTCCTAGATTATATCTTTCTTCTAGTAAATTTTGAT
Organism: Hymenopus coronatus; assembly: GCA_030762935.1. Lineage (NCBI taxonomy): Eukaryota > Metazoa > Arthropoda > Insecta > Mantodea > Hymenopodidae > Hymenopus > Hymenopus coronatus. The sequence goes on along the minus strand of CM060900.1, from coordinate 459,280,696 downwards.
TATATCTATTACATTAAAATTTTGTATGTTCCAGTGTATCTTGTATTTTACAGTAATCACAAACATCAGTACGTTTTATATAGTTCATGTCCTGTAATATAATGAATAAGGCCTTTGGTGGGTTGTATGTGATATAATCTTAATTTTGCATGTACGTTATTAAAAACATTATACACTGTTCTTGCTATGTCCATTTCTTCCCATTCTTGTTGCCATTTATTTTTCAACTTATATTTAACATCAGATATTGTATAGTATCTATCTCCAAATCTATCTACCAAATCAAAATTGTGTTTCTTTAGCCAAAATATTACTCCATTCAGCTTAATCAAATATTCTATGAGCCAAATAGCTGTAATAGTTAAAAGTGTCATGGTGGGTGTTGTATTTACCGCACCTGTAAAACGTAGTAATATTTTCCTTTGAGTTCTCCTAAGTAATGTTTTATGAGGCACATTACTCATTTACGCTGCCCACACACCGGTTCCGTGGGTAATTATTAATGCAAAAATTACGTAATAGTTTTCAAGGAGAACTTAAAGTATTTTGAGTAATATTTCCTAATTTCATCACTTTTTTCTTCTGATTTTTGCCTTATATACTCTGTATGCTTTCTAAAATTTAACTTTTCATCTAATGAAATTTCTAAGTATTTGAATACTGTATTTCTATTTATGTTCTGATTATTAATCTTAATTGCTGGAGTTACTTCGAGTCCTCCTAAGTGCTGTTTTAAGCGTCACATTACTCATTCTCGCTGCCCACACACTGGTTCCGTAGGTAATTATTTATGCAAAAATTACGTAATAGTTTTCAAAGAGAAATTGAAGTATTTTGAGCAATATTTCCTAATTTCATCATTTTTTTCTGATTTTTGCCTTGTATACTTTGCATGATTTCTAAACTTTGACTTTTCATCTAATAAAAATCCTAACTATTTGGATTCTATATTTCCTTTTATGTTCTGATTATTAATCTTAATTACTGGACCTCTTTTTAAATGTTCTTTAAATAACACATATCATGATTTATTTGGTGCCGACTATCGGCTTCACTCCTACTTACGCACGGCAAAGGTGGAAGATAATCCAACCGATATGGGGAGGTGATGTGGCCAGTATCACGTATCCTCAGGCGCAATGTTGGCTATCATGGCCGGCCCCAACCAATGTTGGCTGCTTCTTTTCATTGCGATGCTGAGTGGGCATTTCCTATAAACGGGAATTAACATTAGCACTGTGGCGAATCTAATAATGCCTCAACTGCATGAGGGGTCATTTTAACCCCAGCAATAGAATACATTCACAGATGGTCTACACTAAAACTGAATCACTTTAACCTAATTTAGATCGTTGTTTGTAACAATAAACAGCGGTATTTAACATTTTGCTTTAATGATTGAGGCATTATGGTTCTAATTTGAGCACTTTGCATAGCCTTGGCTCTGGTTTTATATTGTGTTTCTTTATCCTACACAGACTTTGCAAGGTGATTTTTACTTTTATTGCACATTTTCCACACAGTTTTTGACACGTATCACAAATATCACCGGCTTTGTTTCCTTTGCACAGACTAATCTGGCATTTCCTCTGCTTTTTAGTTGGTGTTGGTTCTATTGTCTCTTTTGGGTTTTGCCCTTCTGGTTCCTTTTCCTTGCTTAGTTCTTTTACAAGCTGAAGGATGAACTTCTTTCTTTCCACCTTTGTACCCCTTACTTGTTTGTAAATGTCCCACGCATTGATAGCAGCAATGTTTAATATATTACAGAAAACATGCATTTTCAATCTCCTGCACGCTACTTTAGTAATATATTTACGTGTCATTTGGTCTATGACGTCTACCCTAAAATTTGGTAGCATTGTAGAAAGTCAAGGTTTCTTGTTTATCCTTTGTTTCTTTGCTCACTGCTACTTCAGTATGTGCTAAGCGTGTTAAGAACGATCACGTTCTTATTTTTCTTTGTTTGACAAACTGTACAGGGTAGAGTTTCAGGCTACCACGGCGCAAGACATTTTAAGGCTGTATCTATGGAATAATGACGTTTTCTTGCTTCATAGCATAGGTCGTATTATAACTTCAAATAACTTTGGGAAAAGCTTTTATGGCTCATTTGCTTGAATGCGAATCCATAAAACCACGAATTTTATGCCGAGTGGTGCACATTCAATGTTGGTAATATTTGTGGCAAATGTTTTATAGCTATTAATAATTATCATTCAAAACTTGAAGCCTGTGGCTTAATAATTATTATGGAGAATTCTTGTTTCATCTCAGTACCCACAAAGAATTTATACTGTAGTGCATAAAATTTGGTTCACAGTGCAATGTTGATATTAACGAAATCCGCCCCAACCATCAGAAGCGACCAGGTCTGTTTTTGGAGAATTCTAGCTACCAGATTGACAAGGTACTTTATCCTTTCCAAAGTGTGGCCTAACTGCCAAAGGGTAACATTACAACTTAAACCTTATACTAACATGGTGTATAACAGTTCTCTTATTGCAGTTTATTAGCGGCAATGGTTTTAACCTTTCTCATATATTATGTAAATGATCTAACTGTAGTCCAGTTTAACCACACATGTAAATGATTCTAGATCCTTCCTCTAGAAAGACAAATTATTTTTCAATTGGTTTGGCTTTTCTTTGCCCACCAATCGCAGTGAAACCCTTTCTTACAGATTTAAAGATCGTTCATTGATTCTTGTCTCTGAGCTGTTTATCAGACAAATCAGAGAGAGAACTCATACCGGTTAGATTTGTTTAACTCAAGGTGGAAAATTAACAGCCAGCAAAATGGGTCACTTTTTATGCACGTAGGTGTATATATTTAGATATTATACGCTAAATAATTCATTCTTTTTGGCGTTTATATTTTTGTACAATTGATTACGTCATTTACCTCATTTCTAAGAATTTCCACAAATGAAAAGTACTGCTCATTTTTACTTTCTCTAGCCCGCATGTACAATGTACATAGTGTATAGAGAAGGTATTGTATTCCACACAAAAATTCCGTGTCGTGTCGATATGTCATGGAAATATATGCTTTGGGGTCCCCTGAGTCCGAAAAAAAAAACACATTTAGAAAAAAGGTCCTTGTGTGTGTGTGTGTGTGTGTGTGTTTGTCTTTGGACAGCATAGCTCAAAAACGAAAAGACCGTTAAATACCAAACTTGGTGCTTAGGTTTCGTATTTTCTAAGGATGCGACACGAAGATTTTCAAGAAATTCCCCCCACCACGAACTGCCCTTTACATGGAAAAATTTTCAAAATGTTTAATTTTCTCAAAAATGTCTCTAACGATTTTGATTAAAATCCCGTATAATAAAGATATTTACATCCCAAATAAAATGTATATCTTGAATTTTCTGGGAACAGCCTATGAAGATCTCTTTATTCTGGATGAATTTTGCAGAATTTTGCTTAACTACTAAACCGTAAGAGATAAACAAAAACTTACTGCACAAAAAATGTAATCTTGTCAAAACACACAATTTATGTTCTTTACGTTTTTGTTGTGGAGGTAACCGTTTCCAAGATATTCCTTGCTATTTGTTTCAATAGTAAAGTACTTACACTTTTCACGGACAGGAAGTGTCAGTTTTTCTTTTGTTCTACTCCTAGCCAAGCAAAGAAGCGATTTTCAATGGCAATCACATAACGGCAGCTTTAGCACAGCGCATTCCTTTAGTTCCCTACTAGTTATAAGGGGCCAAGTAATAAGAACATTCTGCTAATGTTTATCTCGATTAGCATGGTGTAGAAAGAAGAATGCTGTTCTGTAAGAAGTTTATTTGCAGAGCATTTAGAGAAAGTAATGTGAGTATAACACAAGATTTTTTAAACAATTAGCTGAAATACCCGGTATCGCTTGTGATTTGACGGTTCCACTTTGCTCAGGAGGCTTGCGTTTCTTTAGAGGTATTTAAAAAGTTTATTACTACTCCACAACCATCTAACCTATAGATCTATTAATGTATTATATCCAGACTGGTACTACAACGCTTTAGAAATTCTTCCAGGCTATTTTTGGTCATTGAGCTTCGGTGCAACATAGACTTATATTCAAATACTCCAAAAGTAGTTCATTTGTTCGCCGGTTTTTTATGTGAATCACAGCTGCAGAGCTGCCAACAGGTTTCACCAAAGTCGATCGCGTGTACTATTTTAGTTCTATTTAGTGTATGTTTACACTGATTTTCGTGCAATCTAGGATCCAAACAGTCGAGTTTCCCTCACTGTATTACATTTGCAATTGGCAATAGCGAAAAAATGGCGCGATTTTCTTTCCCACTGCGCACATTTCGTAGTTTTTGGGATTTTAGTAAGTGCCTTAACACGGCGGGTGCTGTGTGTTGATTCAAAGAGCAAAGGATAGCATCATAGCTTCCAGATGCTCCGCAATGGATAATATGGTTTATTTTTAACGCCTTATTTTCCCTGGGACATTTCGTGGAATGATAGCAAAATTATTACACAATCCATCTAACAAGTGACTTAATTAGAACTCGCAGCACAAGAAAGATGCTGCTGCATACGCCCTTGACTGTTGACAAAGTAATATGTACTTCTAGTTTACACTGGTAAAAGCTGAACCTATCTTGGTAATGTTGCTCCAGGAGTCGAGGTGTCATGGCTTCGATTTTAATGAACAATGTCAGCTACCATTGTCAAGCATAAAACTTGCTCTAGTCAAAGGAAACGTCCAAGATTTGGTAGAGTTGAAAAAATGCTATGCGCATTACATACGACAAAAGAAAGACGTAAAATACTAAATAAATGCAAAACAAGGTGCAAAACAGTAAATAATTGTAATTTTTCAGGTGCAAAATATCAGTTCCTTGCACCTTAAAACTATTGCATTACAAAATGCAACACTGTGGCTTCTAGACCCTTCGTAGTGGATAATAACGTTTGTATCACTTCTTAAACACGCTATATAAAACATACCCTTTCCTTGCAACATCCTTTTAAAATAAATGCATTAACATCTATCTCTGCACGTGTAACTATCCCCTCCTTGCATCTTTAAAACAAATACATTACAAAACATATATTATGACGAATCTTACTTATGAAATGTGTTATATTAGCTGTGTTAGCAACTAAATTATTATATAATATGTATGCAAAACACTTTAACAACCACAAATACAACAGTTTGTAATGAAGATTTATATGGATCTAATTGAATGACCTTCAGGTTGTTATATATAGTGATTTATATAGAACTGATACATTTCTTTCTTTAATTATTCCGTTGGAAATTCATTCAATGATCCAATTTTAGCATCAAATTAAGCAGAATGTTCTGGAGTTTCGATTCCTTGTCACTAGATGCGCAGATGTTTAACCAGACTGTGAACACTGCAGAGGACCGACTGATTTTCACGGAGTTGTTGAGCATCTGGACGATGTAGAGCTGAGTAAAGGATATTTTCAGCAAGATGGCGCTACATATCATACATCAAATATATCCATGAACCTAATTGCAAGTTTATTTGACGACTGGATAATTTCCAGGAGCCTATGACCACCGAGATCTCCGGATTTGACATCGCCGAACTTCTTTCTATGAGGTTACTTAAAAGACAGGGTTTACGCCACACGTCCCCAGACATTGGACGATCTGAAGCACAACATCACAAAGGAGATTCAAACTATTGACAACAGAGTCCTCCAACGAGTGGCCAATAACACGGAACGACGTGTTGAGTTGTGCCTTATACAGAATAGGGGACATTTTCAACATTTGCTATAGAGGTAGATAATCTCCCAAAATTTCTCTTCAATTTAGGTATAAAAGTTGTCGCTAGCACAATTCGTTTTGAAACAATTAAAGAAAGAAATCTGTCAGCTTTATATAAATCACCCTGTATTATGGTTGACTCGTGTTTCTTTATAGAGAACACCTCAGTTGGGAAAAAACGATGTCCGTTAAAGCAACATTAATATAATATTGTTTATTCTTAATAACTACGTACATAGAAATACTAATAAATCACACAGAAACCAAAACAAAAGAAAGGCAAAAATTAACATACAAATTGTTATTCCAATTATCACCATTGTTGTTGAGAAAGATACGATGGTCTTATTAGCTTTGGTAGGCGTAAAGTGAAATTAAATAATTAATCCTGTGATATGGAATGGGTTTTGGAATTTTAAGCAAAACAATGTTTATCGCCTTAAGTCAAATGGTAGCTGTGCCAAGTTTCGTGGAAATAGTGCAACGGCGTGAAAAGGTATAACAAACATATCTGCCTGCCCATTCGCCCCTGCCTTCCGGCGCCTATCTGCCTGCCTGCCTGCCACACTACGTACTACATACGTGAAGAAGCTTAGAATGATAACAGCATGCGTATTCAGAATCTTCACGGACGGGAGTAAATCAGAAGGAAAAGTAGGGGCTGCAGCAGTCCTTTTTAAAAACGACACATTAACTCGGCAACTGAAATTCAAGCTGGATGGAAGGCGTTCAAATATCCAGGCGGAGCAACTGGTTGTACTGAAAGTATTATAAGAGCTACAGACCATGACTGATACGATGAATGAAGAGAAGACTGCAGTCATATACACAGATAACAAAGCAGTATCAGTTATATCACAGAACAACAATAAACATACTCAACATGCTAGAACGAAACAAATGGACAATACACTTTAGTTGGGTGAAAGCACATTTGAGTATTACTGGTAACGAGTTAGCAGGTCATCCAGCAAAAGAAACTGCTGAAGATAATGAACTACAGATTATGTACAACAAGATTCCAAAATATACCATGAAAACAGAAATAGTAGAAGCAGGATATCAACAATGGCAGCAGAGATGGAACAACATAAAGAAGGGGCCCTCAGCAAATCATTATTTCCTACTATAAAATATCGACTTAAGAGAAAACTTCCCATAACACCTATTCACGGCAATAGTTTCAGGACATGGAAAAACCAAAGCTTACATACACAGGCTTCATTTCTCAGACGACCCTCACTGTAGGTGCATGTAATAAATAACAACAAACTGTGAGCCATCTTGTATACGAATAACCCAACAAATACGTAAATTAATAGAACATGTACACATAAATGGTGGAAACTGGCAAGTGACATACCAGTCTTATAAAAGCATTTTGTAAATTTGTCCACTTAATTAATCTAAACGATTCTGTTAAACAACATCGCATAATGCAAACCATAGAGTCTTATCACAGACACAATGTAAAATAAGGTAATATGCAATAATATGCATGCATGCATGCATGCAAGCATACACACACGCAGACACACACACACACACACACACACACACACTAACTTTTAAATATTAAGATAAACCATATGAAGTAGAGCAACAGCGAATCTATTCAGACAGAATCTATTAAATAATAACTGATCTTCTAATGATCGCGGTAAAATTTTAATGATAGCATAAACAAAATATAAATTATGATTCGTAAAGACAAGAAATGTTTGGAAGCAAAATTCTGCAGGCGAAATCCCGTTATGTCCCTAAGCATTCTTTCCGTTACCACTGGGCCTAAAAGAAAACAAAGGTGAGCTTTAAAGGGTTGGTCTGCTACCCCGCCAGCAGAGAAACTTTTACAGTTACTTACTGAAAATTAGACACAAAAAGGCAGGAGTTTAATGCTCCTGCGCACTTAAGCAAATGGTTTCTTCGAGAGAAATGCGGTGACCAATGGTAAACGATATATCAGACACAGTGAAGCGAGAGATCATCTGACATAATTAGAAGTTAAATGTTTGAAAAACACTCGTCGAAACATCGGCGGTTACACTGTTCCCTGGGAAGTCGGCTATTATAGCCGGCAACTCGGTAAATATAAGCGTGTTGAGAATGTAAATGCATATTTAAACAGGTTGCTAATATACACGAAAAAGTGTTAACAAGTACCCAACAAATTATGCGGCTAAATATGTTAGGCACGTGTACGTGTAACAGTAATTGAAATGGTGCGGAAGACACTGTGTGTGTGTGTGTTTTTTTTTTTTTTTTTTTTTTTTTTTTTTTTTTTTTTTTTTTAATTTGAGACAACATTAACGACAGAAATTGACGGGAAGAAAAAAGAAATCTAATGCGTTCCATTTACAACATTTTCTCTGTTTGTTCTGAAAACAAACTCATCTTAAAAAAGATAATTCGTGTATTTACATAATGCTAATGAAGATAAACATTGGCAGAAATGGTCTTACATGTAGAGTGGAAATAAGAGAATAAATTAAAACTAAAGCGACAGTCAAATCTTTCAAAAGCTGTCCTCAGCGATTTTCATGGACAGGAGTTATCAATCAACGAGTTATAAAAAAGACAAGGACTTCCCACTTGAGAACATTTTAATGACTTTGAAATTGAAATCAATAAAAGGGAATATCTCTAAGATGGCTAGTTATACAAACAGCTGTACATGACACAAATTGTGTGTTTTAACGGGATTACATTTTTGTGTAGTAAGTTTTTGTGTCTATCTCTTACGGTTCACCAGTTATACTAAAGTCATTCAGAATGCAGATGAATTTAGGGGCTATTCCTAAAAAATTCAGGATATACAGTTTATTTGACAGGTAAACATCCTCAATATACGGCATTTTGATCAAAATTGTTGCAGCCATTTTTTTTAGAAAATCGAAATTTCATAAAATGTTCCATGAAAGGGTAGTTCGGGAGAGTTCCTGAAAATGTTGGTGTCGCATCCTTGGAAAATACTAAAATTAAATACCAAGTGTGGTATTTCACCGATTTTTTGTTTTTGGGCTATGCTATCCATACACCTACACCCACCCACATGCACACACGGACCTTTTCCTGAAATTGCATTTTCTTATTCAGGGATCCTTGAAACATGTCTTTTCGGTGAAAAGTCGGTATGGATGTGGTTGAATAGAAAACCTTCTCTACCACTAAGTATATTGTGCTTACGTGCTAGAAAAAGCAAAAAGGTTCATACAAGGATAATCGAAAGGATCCAGTCATGTTATACACAATTTCTGAGACGATAGATCCATGCAACCTGCAGCGATTCGCGTCTTATGGCGGATTAAAGGTTCCGCGTTCGAGACCCGTGTGACGGTTCGGGAGGTCAAGGAATCGTGTGGAAGTGTGAACGCATGGAATCTTTCTCAGGGATGGTGATAAGACTACGTGATTTCCTTTGGGTTCACAATTCCTGTTGAACTCATTTATTTATTTTCTTTGGATATGACCTGCCGTCGAACACACACGCATTGCCCCTAGTTTCTCTCCCCTGCCAAATACTATTCACGCGACCGGGCCTATCACCCCTTATTACTCGTGGTATCTACTTATTATTGTGTATTAATTAGCGCTGTTCCTGTATCGGTCATATATAGCCCTTCGTTTCTCTCTCCGCAACAACCAGCACGCCTTAGTTCACCGCATGCCTCACAGGTCTTCCTCAGCTAGCATAAATTCCATTGCTTTTTACCCCCTGTCGTGGCCACCATCAGGCGAAGGACCTTTCATCCCCTATTGTTCGACTCGTGTAACGGCACATGTTTACCTGCGTTGCTTGCCAACCCGTGTACTGGGCACATGAGCACCTTAGTGAAGTCCATCTTTACACTCTCTAAAAGTATTTCACAAAACGTCTCCCCTGGCCATTTCAAATAAATATTTGTCCCTCCTTTAATGTAATTTATCTCTCTTATAAATATCTTCTAATTCCGTGATACGACGTGTATTGTCTCAAACCCTAAGCTAGAATCGATCCAAAAATCCATCCTTATAAATCCCATGCTGCTAAACTGGCACATAGCGCCTCCCGTCGTAAATATCGTCTCAACTCTCAAAACACAGCAGTCTATCATAAGCAGCCCATTCATTGCAGGAAATGCACAAATCAGCAATTGTCTATAGACACAATTGGAGTAAAGACGGAAAGGCAAGATGAGGGTTTTTCCAACACTGTTCACTGAATCTGTTTACCTACTATAAAGATGAGGCCAGATGTGTGACTGCCAGAGAGTTCATTAGCAATAATATATTATGCAGACATAGAGGTACAATAGGAACATTCCCATAATATGAAAAAACTTGAACACATAACAAAAGTGAAACAATAATATTGCATAAGAGCACTCCTACTTTTAAGGAGAGATTTGGAACTGGCCACTCTTTAACAGGAATCAACGGAGGATGCATATTCTTACTTCTTACAGTGGGTCTCCTGTAAAGCCTGGATAAATGATTCTGTATAGAGACAATTTATGTTTTAATTTGTTTCTATATTATTGTACTCTCTTATAGGACATCGCTGTGAATTAATTTCCAAACGGTCGTTTACTTCAAAATAATACATCATTGGAATCATACTTGGGACATTTCTTAAATAACGGAACTCCATGGCACGACAGTCCACAAGGGACCTTGGCCTACCGCCCGGCCGCTGCATCCCCCATCTCGGCTCGAAAGCGTAATGAATGGGGCGCAGTGCTGGAGGATGAGATATGCCTCGAGTCCCTCCCGGCCGGTTGATGCGGTCTTCTCGATCTGGAGCCGCTACTTCTCAATCAAGTAGCTCCTCAATTTCCCCCCCCCCCCCAGGGACCTCACGAGGCTGAGTGCACCCCGGACCCGGTCTCCCAGAGGGGGAAAATTCCCCACGCCGGTTCCGGGAATCAAACCCAGATCTCCTGCTTGGCAAGCAGCTGCGCTATCACCGCGCTAAGAAGACAACTACATTTCTGTAATAGCAGGCACTGTATACAATATCATAAATATAATTTAGTTGCTTTCAAATGCTAATTTTTCCAGAATTTTTTACTTCAATTCTTTTCGTTTGTTTTAATAATAATTAATCGCAGAAAGGGTGTAAGTCCTCGTTTCGTAAAAACTAACATAGAAAATAGAGAAGTCGGATATCTAACATGCTTCGTAATGCTTCATTATTTATAGACGTGCTACAAAAAATCTGATGTGTTCCATTCACATGGCTTTCTCTACCTGACCTTCAAACAAACCTCTTACAAATGATAATACTTCTTTGTACTTCATTCTACTCGAGATAAACATTAGCAAAGTGGTCTTATTATTCAGTTCCTTATAAGCTGCTGGGAACTAAGTGATTACATTCGCCTAAAGTGATCAAATCATTTAAAAGCGTTCACTATGCGACTGTCATCGCCTGCGGTGCCAGAGCAGTAAAAGCGGGCGTTAAACACTACCCCTCCCCAAAAAAAAATATGCGAATATTATTGAAATTCCCTTCTTTTCGCGTGGCCAGGAGTAGAACAAAAGAAACACGGACGACTTCCTGTTTGAGAAAAGGACTAAGTATATTAAAATTAAAACTATGTAATAGCAAGCAATATCTCGGAAATGGTTAACTGCACACAAAAAATGTATAAGACATAAAATATGTGTTTTTACGAGATGTACACTTTTTGTGTAGTAAGCTAGTCTTCCGGCTTATAAGTTACGCAAACTCACTCAGAATGACGAGTGAAGAGGCTATTCCCAGGGAATTCAGGATATACACTTCATTTGTCATGTAAATACCTTTTATATACTTATTTTATCCAAATCGTTAGAGCCATTTTTGAGAAATTAAAAAAATGTCGAAGCTTTTTCCATGTGAAGTGAAGTTTGGGGTGGGGAACTTACTTGAGATTGTTGTGTCGCATCCTTTGAAGATACTAAACTTAAATACAAACTTGGTATTTAACAGATTTTTTGTTTTTGAGTTATACTGACAACAGCCACAGACAAACACAAAGACGGGCCTTTCTATAATTTGCTTGTTTTTGGATTCAGGAGTTCTCAAAACATGGCTTTCCGGTGAACTCTCGGTATCGATTTTTAGGGAAATATAATAATAACTTCTCTGCCTACTATATATGTATATAAGAATTGGTGGAGAAAGTAAAATATTTATTTTGATTGCTCCATTATTGTAAGATGAAGCAGTGTTTATTTATTATCTGAAGTGTAAGACTTTTGGCTCATCACCTGTCAGAAATAACTAATTTAATTTGTGGGTTGGTATATTCCAGAGGGAGTTCCACACTGCAGCTACCATGGGCTTATTGTGCGTCCGACCCCAGGAAGATAAGATGATATGCGAGAATCGGACGGGCAGCCGAAACCGACTGGGGGGAAAGCTCCACCGTGGTGGTTCTCTAACATAGTCCAAACAGCTCAATGCGGGGAGCGCTAGGGGCCCGCGCCCTGGGCCTGACTGAACTCCCCGAGTCCTGCCGACTCCAGCGCCACCCTGCCGCCTAGAGCTGTATTTCCAACGCGCATACACCACTACGGAGAGGTACCACTACCGCAGTCTCACCGACTGTTTGGAATGAAATGGAAGTGAAATGAACTGACAGGATGTTCTGGGAAATGATGAAACCTCCCCAGATTTCGACGGGCGACTAGAGAAAATCTCCGAAAAAAAACATGGGTCAAAAAGGTCGCCGCGGGAATCCAACCTACGACCTCCTGAATGCCAGTCCCAGAAGAAACGGCTGAGCCACCTGGCTGGGTAGGTATTAATTCAATTATACAGCGAAAATATTATCGCTTTTGTGGTTATTCACATTATTGACCTACCTGAACCGAACAGCAGCCTGTCCAGCATTATCAACGAATTGCCCAAGGAACATTACCGGCATTACTGGTAAGCGTTAATTACCAAAAATGACAGCCTCAATAACAACCGTTATGATGATGACCATCACTGGTAATAATAGTAGAATCTGCCATTAGAAGTAAAAAAAAATCAACTTCATTATTAGCTCGCAACTTTCTTCTTCTTCTTTTGCGATACAGATTTCCATCATTTCTCAAGGCGCGCTTCAGCCTGAGGCTTATTGCGCTATCTGTACCGTTTAGAGCCAACTCATTACACCTGCATCCCTTAAAAAGAAGCGCAGCCTGCAGTGGGTATGGATGAAATTTCTTTTGGTCCTATGAACATTTTCCCAAAAGCTTTGTATCTCTTGCGATCCAAAGTCTCACAGGAGCATAAAATATGCTGGGCTGTTTCAGTCTCCTTCCTGCATAATCTGCAGTCGATATTGCCCTGAAGCACTCCAATTGCGTTAAGATGCTTTTTCACCGGGGCATGCACTGAGAAGAAAGCAGTAATTGTTCTCAGCTGAAGTCTGCTACGCTTTAGCAGGCTCTCAGCTCTTTCTTTACACGGTCCTTTGATACATAGTTTCCCATGTCTATTTCCTGGGGTTTTGCGCCTGGTAGCTCGCAATTTTAGACCATGCATGCATATAGTAAAAGTGTGTGTTTCTCCTGTGAAATGAAATTTTCAATGAAGGAATTAATTACTGTACTCTCTATCAGCACTCATAGTTTGTGAACTGTGGTTACCAATCTTGTCACCTGTCCCAGATTTTGCAAAAGAGAGAAGAATCTGACGTGTTACGTTCACTGAACACCCTACCTATTCAGCAACAAACTATTCCTACAAAAACGTATTCTTCCATGCACTTCATTCTTATCGGGATAAAAATTTATTAAAATTCTTTTATTGCAGGCGCAAACAGAATGGAATATATTAGGCCATAAAAGTAGTAAAATCTGTTAACAGTTTGCCACTATGTAATGGTGTTGAAATTCCGTTCTCCTTGCATGACTATAATCACAAAATAGAAAAGGAACAACGATTTCTGAATTGAGAAACCTATAACTTTTAAAATGTAAAACAATAACAAGAAAGACCTGGGAAATTGTTAACTTCACAGAAGATATGCCTGACATACATAGTCTGTTTTACTGAGATCTACTATGCCCGCAGGTTTTCTTGAGCTCTCGGCTCCTGTCTCCGCTCGGTAGGTTTCGCGCAATTTCGGAAGCAGGGCAGAGCAACAACCTTGAGGCATGAAGTACACTGTATACCCTGCTATCTAGTGGCTTCAATGCCAAGCTATCATTCTGTCTGTAATCACAGAGTTCACGCACAAGCACGTGCGCTGTGTTTCATTTAATAATTCAGCTAGTTCGCCGTAACTTAGGTAACCTATTCACCATATGACTGAGAGCCTCAAAGAAAGAATCTTACTTTGGTTGACAACACTGCGGAAAGACATGTTAATGTGCTCTCTCTTCTTCCCCCCAGTCCTCGTTTACCCGTAAAGCTAGCGCCCAAGAAAAGTGCGCGCATAGTACATGCTTTGTGTAGTAACATTTTGTCTGTTGCGGTTTGCCGATTATGCAAAAATCACCCTAAATGAAGATGACTTCAGAGAGCATTGTCTTAACATTCAAAATATACAGTTCATGTGTCATGAAAATTGCTAAAACATTTGGTCCTTTAATCAAAATCGTTAGAACCATTTTTGAGAAAATCAGTGTTTTCGAAAAATGTTCCGTGTAAAGAATAATTTGGAGTGGTGGCATTTTCTTGAAAATCTTCATGTCGCGTCCTTGGAACAAGTTGAACATAAATACCTAGTTTGGTATTTAACCTAATTTTCGTTTTTAGTTATGCTGTTTAGAGATATACACACACTCAAATGTTTTAAGAGTGGGTCGCTATGTGATGGTGTTCAAATGTCTTCTCCTTGCAAAACTAAGATGAAGAGAATAAAACATGAATAACGACTTCCCAATCAAGAAAAGTGTAAATATGGAAAATTCAAACCAATAATGAGATATATCTCGGAAAACGTTCACTTAAAAAAAGAAAAAATGCGTTTAACTTAAATTGTCTACCTTAACGAGATATACAGTTTTTATGGTAAGATTTCGTCTGTTATGATTTACCAGTTATGCAAAAATCATCTAAAACATAGTGGACTCCAGAGACTTTTCGCGTAACATTCAAAATATACATATGTCATAAAAATATCTCAAACATATGGTCGTTTAATAAAAATCGTTACAGCCATTTTTGAGAAGTCCAATATTTTCGAAAAATGTTCCATATAAGTGGTAATTTGAGTTGACGCATTTTCTTGAAAATCTTCATGTCGTATCCTCAGAAGATACTGAACAGAGATGCCTAGCCAATAAAGATTTCCCAATTGAGAAATGTGTTGAAGCAGTAACAAGAGATATCTCGGGAAGGTCTAAGTTCAGAAAAAGAAAAAAAAAAAAGTGTTTAACAAAAATTGTCTGCTTTAATGAGATCTATATGCTTTGCGCAGTAAAAATTTGTCTATCTGTTATGGTTTACCAATCATACAAAGGTCGTCCTAAATGAAGATGATCTCACAGACTATTCCTATAGCTTTCAAGACATACATTTCATTTGTCATGAACATATCTCAAACATGATATTTTAATCAAAATCGTTAAACCATTTTTGAGAAAAACAACGATTTAGAAAATCTTCCATGTAAAGGATAGTTTGGATGGAGGCATTTTCTTAAAAGATATTGATCATAGATACTTAGTTTGGTCTTTAATCGACTTTTGGTTTTTAGTTATGCTGTTCACACACACAGTGAAATCTTTTAAGTGTGGGTCGCTATGTGATGATATCGAAATTACGTTCTCCTTATATAGGTTGAAGAAAAACAAATATCATTAACGATTTCCCAGTGGATAAAATTGGAACATTTTAACCAATAACAAGAAATATCTCGAAATGGTTAGCTTTATCAAAAATTGTATTATATAAATTGTCCTTTTCCTAAAAATTAATTTTTTGGGGGATTCGGGGAATTACAAAACGTATATTTATAGTAAAATTCCGACGTCGAATTTATTGGTGGAATACCACATATGCCCTACTCACTATACGTAGTAGAGAAATTAAAAATATCACTTTATTATTTAAAGTAAATATTGTCCTTAAAATGCTAACATTGCTTACAGTCGCGCTTGGCCACATTTACGCAAACCAAATCTAAAGGAAGATTCGATTTTACATAAATAATTAGTACTAACGACTTCATCAAGCGAGATGGTGCACTGGTAATGCGTGGGACTTGCATTCGTGGTTTCCGTGATCTGTAGGAGAATTATTGGGTGGTTCCTCTTCTATCACGACTTTCCTATGTCTCATTTCCTTTACACGCCAGATCCTTCATTGCCATCTCTTTTAGGATTGTAGGAGCAAGCTACTTGTTCGGCGTTTGCGTCTGGACGGTGGATGTGGGCTTTGTACAGTTCTCTTCCCTGGCGTCGTTGCAGAACTACTCGGTTAGGACTCGTCTATGGAGTGAGGTGGCGTCGTGATTAATTGCGAAACTTGCGTTTGGGGGAGCTCGGGTTCGATTCCCGTGGGCGGCCTTCCTAAGCCATGCGTATTTTTCAGGGGGTTTCCCCGGTTCACCAGGCGAATCCTGGGATGGTTCGTTTCATCCCCCGAATTCCCTATCCATCATTCCCTGTGCTGATTATTTCATTGCCATTCGTTTCAGGCTGAAGGACCTGGCTGGTTGCGGCTGGGTGGTGTCTTGCGCACTGGCGTCGTCGACGGTATCGCTCGATCGGGATCCGCCTTCGGGTGATCTCGAGCTAGGGCCCTTTCAGGTAGTACCTGGAGGTTCGAGGCTCGTGGATTGAGGCTAAGCGTCTTCGGAGGCGTTCATTCCGGAACCGTTATGGTTCCCATTCATACTTGCGCCGTCGTCATTCGGATCTAGGGACCCCGTATATATTTGCGCAGGTGCTTACGAAACTGTCTAAAGGGAAGTCTTACTATTCCAGACAGATAAGCCATTATTGTCTCTGTATTACATGTATAGAAATCTCTGCTGCTCCTCATTTTTATATGTGGGATAAAAGTCAGTCTGGCAAGGGATCACATGAAGTAGCATTTGCTCTATATGATTTTTTGGGAGAGTCAAATATTCTAGAACAGACAGAAAGCTTAAGACAGTTCTCTGATGGCTCCAGTGGCCAAAACAAAAAATACACATATGATCCACGCATTGGATTTTCTGCTTCATAAAATCCCTAAAAAAGGTTTAAAGAAATAGCAATATATTGTAACAAGTGAGAACACTAGTTTCAGTTAAGTTCACTTTATTGGTCACTAGAGCACTGCACGTAATACAACACTTGCACTGTTGGTATACAAATAACTGAGTCATGCCTCCTAGTTACTTTCTTAGCAAGCGTCACTCACTGGATTGATCTTTAATTCACCTCACTTCACTTCAGTTCAGTTCACTTCACTTCAATTTCCGGCACTTGTCTCCTGATGTAATCCGTACCGGCCTCATAAAGTTCCAGTCTTAGAAGTGACGAAGAACGTTCCCAGCCTGGGGAGAAAGACGGTTCGAGAGATCTTGCAGGGAAACACAAAGAGGATTTTGTTTGCCCGGCTATTGAGTCCGTTCGCTCTATTGTTACAGTGCACTAGGCAGCGATTCCTTCAGCGCTCTCTCGGCCTCCTATGCACCGCCGTTACAGTATTTCCCAGTAAGAGGACATCTCTATCTCCCTGCTGATCAGGTTTTTGGGATGTTGGAGAAGCGCTTAAGAAATTGTGAGGAAATAGAATCTCCCAATCAATAACATGAAATTTATGAGACTGTAGGTTCTGTGCATATAAGCAAAACTAGTTGGGAATTCAAAGCTTATAAATCACTTCATCTACATCTGAAGAAAATTAGATGGAATTAGTAATATGAGACGGATGATGCTAAAGAGAACCATGAGAAATGGGCAGACTGATTGAATATGTAACCCACATGCCGTATTGATGATCTGTCAAAGAAATACACATCTGTTTTGAAAAAGGGTAGAGAATTGAAGGAAGTGCCGGATCCAGCAGTGATGTCTCTATAAAACAGGATCTCAGATTAAAAGAAAATGGGCGTACAGAATTTATTGGAAGAAAAAGGTACAGAGATGACTGTAAAACTAATAATGACCTACATTTCTACCTCAACATTTTGGATAACCCAACTCTTTTGAAACCGGTAAAGATAATGCGATATGTGATTGCCTGGACGAGGAAGGATTCTTAGGACTTTGGAGGAATTGAATTCAGTAATTTCACACTTTGTTAATGAGTTGAATAAAAAAATGTTGCATTAACTTATTCCTTAACAGCCTTTTCAGAATAAATAGACATTGGAACTTCTAAGAAAACTTTAACTTTGTAGCGGTACTTGTCGTTATGGGTGTAATTTATATTTGCTGCGTCTTAAAGTATCGTAGTATATATTTAGTCTATTACTCCTTGGCTATTAGTCTCAGTCATTAACAGATTAAATCCGGCAGAGTGCGACTCACTCGGGGCGGATATGAGTATGGAATAGGTAAAAGTACACTTTAGTAGGTAAAACCACTTGTTTTCTGCTTCAATATCCAGACGTTTATTACTACGCTTGCAGGTACCAATTAATAACACACAAGCATCGACATATATACATGTTACTTTCTGTTCCTACCATTCAATTAACTACGTACTAAACTATAACTTTCTCTAGCTAGATGGCATTAAGCTAAGTCGAGTAACGCGGGAAGATTTTTAATATTGTGCCGCAGGTTGCCCCTCTGAGAAATCTGGTCGAGCTCATAATCTATTTTTACTTCTTTACCATCTATCCGAATTCTTTATTTAATTGATGAAAGTATTAAACCCACATTAACACTTAAAACTATTGGACATCAATGATATTGAAATTATAAATATTTAGATTTTCTAGATATTGAATTTGATTCCTTCATAATTCCCCAAAATGAATTAGATCCTTATAATATTGGAATACTTAAAGTTGATAATTGAACAACATTACCAATAAAGGTATTAACGCGATTTCTAATTACATCTGAAGACGTAATCCATTCATGAACAATTCGCAGTCTTTTTTTTTTTTTTTTTTTTTTTTTATTTTTTTTTAAAACAGTAACGGAGTCTGATCAGGACTCCGGTACTGTATCCCTATTTACATTTCCCCCCGTAGGTTTTACTGATTACTGGTTTACTGGTTTTACTGTTTCTTTTACAAACATATACACATTGCACAAACATATAACACCCATGCCCAAGGCGGGACTCGAACCCACGATCCCCTGCCCACGAAGCACCAAAGCGAGACGCTTTAGCGAGCGTGGCCATGGGGACCGGCGTCTTGGGGTAAAAGCTGATACTACCGTTTGTCAAAATCTGGGGTTATATAGTCGCATGAGTTGTCACATTGAATTCTCCCATTGGTCAGTTTCAAAAGTTTTGGTTGCATTCCGAGTCACGTGTCCGTTGAAAGTGACCATATGACTTTAGCAGACAATGAAGAACACCCTGGCTGTATTTTAAAAGTCTATTCCCCGTCACTTGGACACAGTGTCTTATTGCGCTAAAATCCGAACAGACGCTTAGCGTACTAACAAAGGGCCCCTGTGTAGCACAAAAGCGTTTGCCTTCCAAAATACGCTCCTTTCTCTATAAACGTTCTAAAATGTTTCTTAAACTGAATATTACCTTACCTACACACGACTTATTATATACGACTATATAACTATATAACTATAGTTTATTAGAACATAACATAACAATTGAATCGCTTGATGCAGAAACCCCTCATGTCCAAAAATTGTAAATTTTCAGGAGAAGGAAAAAACTAAATTACTATTCACGTAAATTTACTAATGGGAATCCGCGTTCAACAATGTCAACTGGATGGAAAACACATGTTTTCTCTGAGTTTGTAGTCATCCTGTATTATTTAATTCTGAAATATTGGAACTTAAACATGTTGGACATGAGGGGTTTCTGTTCCAAACGGATTTAAGTTTTGAAAGAGAGTACATTTTATTTTAAAAAACACATTACACAAATACAGAGGTTTGTCCAATACAATTTACATCACTTCTCGAGTCACATAAGTGAGTTTGGAATACAGATCTGAGTAAAAGGATTGAATTTCTGGGTCCTGGGATAAAAAAGGCTTGCATTTTTTCAAATCTGCCATCTTCTTGTCACTTATCATTGGCACTTCAGAAGGGAAAGCTGGATTTAATGGAAATTCTGGAATCATGCTTTTTTCTGTAAGTCTGAAAGTATGTTCCTGCAGCCCATCAATGAACTGCCGAGCTTTGACTACACCAGGAGTTTGTTTGCAG
Organism: Hymenopus coronatus; assembly: GCA_030762935.1. Lineage (NCBI taxonomy): Eukaryota > Metazoa > Arthropoda > Insecta > Mantodea > Hymenopodidae > Hymenopus > Hymenopus coronatus. The sequence continues at coordinate 459,260,686 of CM060900.1, read as the reverse complement.
TAGGAATATTCCATAAATTCAGAAATTGAAAAAAAATTGTTTCATAGCTCTCGGTACTTTCCTGCCTTGTGACTCCACAGATAGTACATTTTTCTTATAATGTACTGGCCACCAAGATTTGAAATCAAGAATGTCTTCTTTATGGAGCTTTTAGAGCTAGAAGAGGTATTAACTTTGTATAGTCCAGTGGTAAGTACACACGGTCTTCCTTTTTTACAGTTCGCTTCACAACACTGAAATCTCTGTCACTTGGGAGGTAGCTGTGACATCTGATAGGAAAATAGTGATGGATTGAATCAAATCTTTCTTTCGCTATCAATGTCAGCATAAGCCGGAAGACGCAGTGATTTTTGTTTTGGCCTTCGCAGCCATCTGAGAAAAGAAAAAAGTGCCTAATACTTGAGCTTACATATTCAATGATGTAATTGAGAATGAATGAACAAACTTCATTTGGGCTCCTTTTAGCTGTTGTTTCATCGTATGTATAAAATATGGCTTTGTCAGATTTTAAATCATGGATATTGAAGACATTGTAAGTTAGCTGGTGCAGATAAAATGTGTCTTGAATGGGGATAACTGGAAGCATTAGATTTTGCATGTAATCAATGCAAATTCCAGCAACATCTTCACGTTCTCGACACATTGTAAGTTAGCTGGCGCAGATAAAATGTGTCTTGAATGGGGATAACTGGAAGCATTAGATTTTGCATGTAATCAATGCAAATTCCAGCAACATCTTCACGTTCTCGGCACATCTTCTTCACATAGTCAATTTTTTTGTAAAACTTTTCGGCTCTTCTCCTGTGAACAATCTGTTCTGCCACTGCCACACGCTTGGCATTGTCATTCAAAGTGGGGCTTTTTATTTTCACTTTTAATTCCTCGCAAACACAACATGTATCAACTTGGGGTCTTCCAAATTTTAAATCAAAATGTTCATTGAATATTTTCCAGTAAAACCAGTATGACACTTTCTTCAGGGTGATCTGATTGAAGCAGTTCCCACATTTTCTTCACATTAAGCTTCGGTGACAAGTATTTGTATTCTCCACTTGTGTAGTGTTCCTCATTAATTGGAAAACTGTTAACGTGGTCTTCAATTAATAATGTCACCTCAGCCGGCATTGCATTGGCGGATCGGTGTTTACCACGCATATCTTGGGGCGATTTACCGGAACATAGCAGGTCTCTTAGTCTTCGTAATCTATCATCAGAAATACCATAGACAGATAAAAATGCCCTTTTACAGACTTGAATGCGACCACCAGAACTGGACAACTAATATTTGTATGAGTGCTCTTTGGGTTTTATCTTGTAATGCTCATCGTCTCCTGACAATCGCGGACGTTTTCTTGCAATGGGACAAACCTCTATTAGACTTTGCAAATAACCATCTTGCTCATTTTTTTTCGCGAAATTAGGAATTTAGAATTTAGTTCCATCACAACATCTGAGCTAATTTTTGCTGTCATGCATTTCCAGGTACATCTGCAACAACAGAGTAGTGTCATTAATAACGTGAAAACACAAAATTATTCTAGCATGAAAGGATAACAGGGTTTCACATTGAAAAATTAATGTATATGCCTTACCTGCAATCATAACCTTGTTCTCTCGGCTCAACCGTTTCACATTTGTAGTTTTCATACTCTTGGTTTTTCAGTCTACTTTCTTATATTCTCTCACGTTTGTAAATAACACTTTTTACACTTTTCTTTCGCTTCATTGCAGTTAACTCACCACTTACAGATGCCATACAAATAATATTATTCTAAATAACAACCATAAACATTAAGCTGGCAACAATAACACAGGAACAAGCAGGAAACGCCTGAAAATGGCGCGACATGCAGTCAACCTAGCGATTTGAATGAGAATCCCTCATGTCCTGGACATGAGGGAGTTTTGCACCAAACGAAAACTTTAGCAGGCTGTTGCGTCCATAGCTACAGCAGACATGAGGGGTATTGATATAAATCGATGCGTCTATTCAAATTCTACAAAAAAGTGGACATGAGGGGTTTCTGCACCAAGCGATTCAATTGTGATTAATTAATGTATTTACACATGTGGAAAGAATACTGTATCAACTTGTATATTTTCTTTTGTTTGTGTAAGAAAATTTCATAAATATTAAGTGTGTTCGAAGCTCAGAGTTCATTTTCACATTAAACCATATTATGTCCTCATTGTTTTTTATAAGTATCTATTACACTGTTTTGGAATTGATTTCAGTGAAAATACAACCTTAATCTTGGAATCCATACACTGTTTTGTATTTTTAAAACTTCAATTTATCACCAAGAGTTTAGGATTTATAGTTTTTCTACTCTCCTGTAAAATTTGCTCTAATGGACATAATACGATATAAAAAGTACCTCCTCATATATTGTTGAATAAAGTGTGGTTAAATAGGTTGGTTAATTTTTTTAATGTCACGATAGGTTAGGTATACCTGTCAAGTCCGCTTCTTTCATAATTACTTTTATATATCTGATGAACCGCAAGAGATACACAAACTCTTACTATACCGAAACAAAATATATCGTCAAAGCATACAATTGATTTATGAAATACATTTTACTTTCTCTAGCACATAAGTACATATACATACCTAATTTATATAAGAAATACATTTTTGAGGACCCCTGAATCCAATAAAAAGTATGTCAATATGTGGGTGCGTGTGTGTCTGTGTACATCATAACTAAAAAGCGACAAGACCGTTAAATACCAAACTTGGTATTTCAGTTTAGTACCTTCCAAGGATGCGACACGGATTTTTAGAAAAGTTCTCCCACCCCAAACTACATGAAACATTTTTCAAAATCTTCGATTATCTAAAAAAATGACTAACTATTTTGATCAAAATGTCGTAAATTAAAGATGTTTATATGGAAAATAAAATGTTTATACTGAATTTCTTGGGAATAACACTAAAGTCCTCTTCATTCTGAATGACTTTTGCATAACTGGTAAATCATAAGATCGCCTGCCTTGCCAGAGCAGTAAAAGTGGGCGTTAAACACTACAAAAAAAAATCGTAAGAGATAGTCAAAACTTGTACTACAAAAAATGTAGAACTCAGTACAATACACAATTATTTATGGCAGATACATTTCTTTCGAGCTAACAATTTCAGAGGTATATCCTGTTATTGGCTTCAACTATAGAATATTTTAACTTTCTCAAACGCGAAGCCCTCATCCATTTAATCTCTTTTTTTTTTTTTTTTGTTACTCCTGGCAAAGGAAAGAGAACTGAACTTCAGTGAAAATCGCATGGCGAAAGCCTTTAAAGCGTTTGACTGTCGCTTTAGCCTCGTGTATTCCCTTATTTCCCATCTACTTAAAAGGAACTAAGTAATAAGATAATTTTTAGTAATGGTCATCTTGAGTAGCCTGATGTAGATAAAACGATAATATTTTTTAAGAAAACTTTGTTTTCAGAACAGATATAGTCATGTGAATGGAATACATCAGGTTTTTTGTGATCTTATCCACTTCCAAAACAACATTTGTTAGGTATTCATTTTAATTTTAAAATACTTATAATTTCTTGAAGTAGTAAATTGTTATTTATTGTCTTTTCATGCAACGTGTATCTATTCTCAAAGCTATCCCATACCTATCACTGCTTTTTAAACATCTGACTATTGCGTGTATGCGTGATGAGAGTTTATCTCGATTAAGAAGAAGAGAGAATATTAAAGAACACTTTTTAAAAGAGGCAGAAGAGAAAATTATGTGAATGCAACACATATTTTGTCTACCTACTAATCTAAATGTGTATGTACTCTTCTATAGGTTAGCACAAGAAGTCGAAAGTATTAAGAAATGTGTTGAAACATCTTTGGGTTCCACAAAGAAAATATCAGATGCGTTGCATTCACATGACTTTCTCCACCCATTGTTCCCCGGTAACGTGGATGAATCCCGTTCGAATCCTGGCCCTTCTAACCCATTTTGGGAGGGGGGGTTTCCCCGGGACGCCACGCGAATGATGGGAAGGTTCATAACATCCCCCGAATTTCCTGTGTATCATTCCCCTTATGCTCGGAGCTTGTATGTTGGGACCAGACGGCGAAGGTGGCGTTCAATCCGAAACTGTTAGGGACCCCATTCATATTTTCGGACATCATCCGTGTTGGGTCTCTCCCCTCATCCCTCCCTCCCTGGGGTCAGCCCTAGTTGACTGGGGAACGTGAGTTAATCCTAAGTTTGACCATAATTCAACAAATTATCCTTAAAAATATGTTTCTTTTATCTACTTATTGTTAACCGAGATGAACATATGTTGCAAGATTTTATTACATTACACCTTGTACATGAAATGGGAATAAGGGAATACGGTACAATTAAGTGATTGTCAAATCTTTTAAGAGGTACTCGCTTTTGATGGTTTTGAAATTCCTTCTCTTTGGTAAACCAAGAAACAAAAAACAAATAGCCTTTCGTTTGAGAAAATTATAACTTTAAAACCAATAACAATATCTCGAACATGGTTAAATACACAAAATATGTATTTGGTATAAATTCTTTACTTTTTGCCATTTATGCAAAAAGCATTCAGAATGAAATGGACTTCACGGATTATTCCAGGAAAATCAGAATGTACAATTCATTAAATATGAAAATATCCGAATAAGGAATACCTCCGAAATGTTTAACTGCACATTACAAAAAATATGTATCACATAAACTGTGTGCTTTTTCGAGATCTACATCTTTTGTTTGTAAGATTTTCTCTTTTGCTTACGGTTTATCAGTTATGTAAATGTCATCCAGAACGAGCAGCACTTCAGAGGCTGTTCCTAGAAATTTCAAGATAACTTTATTTGTAATGAAAATGTCTTAAAAATATACTATTTTAATCTAAATCGTATAAGCTCTTTTTGACAAAATAACAATTTTCCATATAAAGGGTAGTTTGCGGTGGGAGGATTGTCTAGGAAATCTTCATCACATCCCTGAAAGATGTTGAGCTTAAATATCAAATTGTATATCATTGGTATTATAAATAACAATTAAATTATTTAACAGACTTAACGCTTTTGAGTTATGCTGTTCTCTCTCCCTCTCTCTCTCTCTCTCTCTCTCTCTCTCTCTCTCTCACACACACACACACACCCGCGCGCGCGGACCTTTTATTTAAAATGTGTTTTGTTTCCTTGTTTTATTCGGGAGCTCCTAAAACGTGTATTTCCGAATAAATCTATTTCATTTTTGGTTGGAATACAATACCTTCTCTACCTAATATTTATATTGTACGTGGGAGCGAAGTAAATATTTACTCAACACATGTAAACGCACATTAACATCCCTGTGACAGTAGGTACTTTTAGACTCAACAGTACTCGGGGCGGACGATTCACACTGCGTTTACTGTGGAATTAATAGATTATTTCCACCATGCACTGCATCAAGCAGCACGAACGTTATGTTCGCTGAATCCAGAGAGAGAGAAGGAGAGATTATTTTCAGGATCAAGGTCAATGTTCAAGAACCATTGCACGAACTATAAAAGTGGTGGACAGCTGAGCGAGTGAACATTTACAGTGCACATTAACGTGGAAGCGACGCAACAGTAAGAATGGAAAACTTCACTTCTGAGAGCAGTGACAGTGACCAAGACGGTCGACCTGTAATTAGAACTTTAAATTATGGATTCCGTTCACTCGATACGAACAACCTCCAAGATAGTATACAACTTTTTGCAAATTCCGCGGAATCTGAACCAGCAGCTGTTAAAACTCTGATACTACGTAACAATCAACTTGCTTCGTTGCCCGTAAATGTGCCAATATTTCAGAATTTACGTGCTCTTGACCTAAGCTATAACAATTTAACTTACATACCAGACTTCATTACAGAATGCCCACTTTTAAGATTAATAGCCAGATGCAATGATTTAGATGAATCTTCACTTCCCAAAACACTTTGGAAAATGTCAACCCTCAAAGAGCTAAATTTAAACGGCAATAGATTTTCTCGCATTCCAGAAGAAATTTTCGGACTAACACATCTTAAGTACCTTTATATTGGTGACAACCAGATAGAAGACATACCAACAGACATATGGAAGCTCCAAGGGTAAGCATGCTATCTGAAGCATTTCTTAATCGACATTAATAGGTATTTGCTATGTATTAATTAAGACTATTTGAATATTACAGGCTTGAGTTATTGTATCTTGGAGGCAACCTAATCAGCGATATTCCAGCATCCATTGGACAAATGCAGAATTTACGTGCGTTGAATCTAAATGATAACAGACTTGAAAGACTTTCAAAAATAGTAGCAAACTTGAAGAATCTGAGCACACTAACACTTCATAGGAACAGACTGCAGACTCTGCCAGTTGAAATCATCACCCTAAAATGCCTAACAGAGGTATGTATACTAGTACTACTGTATTTAAACTAGAGCACTGAATGTGTTTAAATGCAGACGAACAGACGTTCATCCTCTCTTAAAGATAAGAAACAAGGTTATGGTGGCATTAGTTCCCACAATATTATGAGGTTTAGTATTGTTATAAGAACATTATGTAGACTCATGCAGTTGTCACTTAAGACTTTTGAAGCATATCATTTTTCAGCAGAATTGTTGCCACAGAGGTCGACGTGTCATAGCGGATACCGCAAAATGTCAGGCAGACTACCTTGCAGAATTAAAATTTGCTAAAAATCTGCTGATGTATATCATTATGCCCTTTAAATGCGCAGAAGTTGTTACATCGTTTCTGGTTATTATTCTGACACTTTTTTCAACTCTGGATACTTAATGTTGTGAGAATTAAGAAATGCAGTGCGTAACAAAAATTGAGTCTATAGCAACTCTAGAAATATTAGCAGCATTTACTTTCTGTTTGCTTTACTTATATTATTATTCATATGTTATATTTGTTTATTGCTTCGCGGTAATTATTTATATTTGTTTACCATATTTATTTGCTGCTTCGCGGCAATTAGTTTTACTTGTGCTGCATTTTCTTCCTGTTTTATGCTTTGCGTCTTCTTGTTCATTTGCGTTAGCTGTTTACAGCTTTGTTATGGTTTTCACTTGTACAATTACCTCGATCTTACAATCCGTGCTGTTTGAAATCTGGCAACGTAGGAGACTTATCGGTTGTGACTCGTGAAATTTTATTTGTGATTAACGTTAGCAACTTTCCTGGCGTTTTTTACTTCACTGTTTAAAAAGTAATTTTTATTCGCTCTGTATACAAAATTGTAAGGACATATAATAACAGAAACGCGTAATAAAAGGTGGAGATGATAACCAGCCACTTCGGTTCGGAATTTCTCTAGTAATTTTGTTCTACAGAACAGCTAAGAGTCATTTTAATAGAATTGTTTACTCGCATATAAATGGCTTGGATTGTAATAGTCTTTATTTAAAGTCTATACAGTGTAAAAAGTAAGTATTACCATTTATCTTCATCTTCCGTAATAACTAAAATGTTGCACAGTTTGTACCTTAACCTCAATGAACAATTTACATTACCACTTTCAGAAGCTGAGACGGTGCTGTATTCCCGGTTGTAAAACAAACTACGACAGCACACTGAACGTAGGAACCCCAATTTCAACATTTAGATTGCCGAGAAATGAAATCAGAAGAAAACTGTGGCTGCAAGCAATCTCTCGAAAGGACTGGACACATGACAAAATGCTGCCATTTACTTAAAACATTTACAGTGCAGGATGTCATTAAGTAACAGATACAAACGCAATGATGGTATTGTTCAAGACCTCCTAACGTATCCAAAATTGATTGACGTTGCAGTATTACGAATTTTCCAAAATGTGTAAGCTTACCTTAGCATACCGGTGCCATTGCCCAGGAAATAACCACAACAAAGGCGAAAGGAAGAACAAAAACCTGAGCAATTTATTAATAGTGGTAATAAAGGCGGTTTTGAAAAGTTGGTGAGTGAATTTCCGCAGCACATAGAATAAGTCGACCTAGGATTAAAATTGTGAAATATAAATTGTATCTATACATTATAAATGCTAATTGTGGTGAGGACGAATTTGCAAGTGATCCTTTAGAAGTTCCTGCAGCATAGTTATCAATAGTGATATGGTGATCAAAGTTCACCATAAGAAGACTGATTTCTAGTCCATGACTTGCATTGGGTTTTACCTCCTAACCTCAAACTTTCGAAGTGGTCTGAACTAGAAAATTTGTTGGTAAGGTACAAAAATATAATCTTTGAAGGTTAGTCATGTAACCTAGAGACAAATAGTCATCTAGAAAAAGGACATGGGTTTTTTAAACAAGTTTATAGCAGAGCTTAGGAGGAAGGAAGAGCCATCACTGCCAAGATAGGCCTAATTTTAGAAGAGGTTATTGTTTGTTTGGGCCCATTATCCAACAAGGCTCAGGAACATTGAACACGTCATACAGAAAAACCAACTAGCACATAACCATTTTGTCCACCACCGCATGTTTTTTTGTTGTTGTTTTTTTAATTACACTCAATATATTATACAATTACTCATCAATATTCCAGAAAAGCAGTAAATAGTACTTTTAATAATATTATGCAAGATCAAGACTAGTAGGGTGAAAAAATATACCATCCTACTGGCCAAAACACCAGACAAGTATAAAGATAGTTTAAGAAATTCCAACTACCGTATACATTAACAATCAGTACAATGACATTACATTTCCCTTATGGCAGAGGACATTTTAATGATCATCCATAAAGTGTTTTATCGTAGGCCTTGTTGTATATTAGATATTAAAATATAAATATTAAAAAAACCAAATCACTTTCATAAAACATATAGTGTATATGTTTACTAAACTAATATGCCTGATAAATACAAAACTAAAGATGCAACACAAATGTTTTTAACAAAGTTCTCCACTTCCCAACCACAAGCTACCCTTTATATTGAAACTTTGTTATTTTTTTAATTTCTCAAAAAAGGGTTGTAAAATTTTTTTATTCAAACATCATATGTTTAAGATATTTATATAACAAATAAAATTTATATCCTGAATTTTATGTAATTTCCTATAATTTACAAACATAAGAGAACAGAAAGCTTACTACATACAAAACATAAATATCATTAATACACAGTTAACGTGAAATCCTTTTGTGTCATAAAACATTTAATTTTAAAAAATTTGTTCTTTTTAAGTCACCATTATATTTATGGTCATATGAAGGTAGAATTTAATAGCCAGCATATAGTGAATTTTTAAAGTTGACTATCACTTCAACCTCCTTTATTCCCCTTGTACCTATAGTGAAATCTTTTGTGCATATGTTTATCTCGTTTAAAATGAAGTAGGTTGTAAAAATATCTATCCCGTTAATGCAGTGGTAGCACGCCTGCCTCTGGCATGGGGGACTCAGGTTTGGTTCTTGGTATCAGCAGGGGTGACTAGATGTGTCCTATTTATCATCAGCCTGCAGAAGGGTAATGGCAACACCGCTGCATTACCACCCTTGCCTGAACGCTGCAGTCGAGTTGTGGTCTTCCATAATTCCATCCTAGCCATTGATTGATCCTTTGGTTGAATGCTAGTCTGTCATCAGATAATAAAATAAGGTTTTATAACCGAATAGTTTGTAGATGAAAAATAATAATAGTCCCACGAATGTAACATGTCAGAAGAATTTTTAATCCTTTACACCTGAAATCCTACAGCTTTCAATATGTGGTCCTATTTTGCAGTTGAGTCTCAGAGACAACCCTTTGGTTAGCCACTTTGTCAGCAGCATGACCCTCAATCCACCAAGTCTTCAGGAACTTGCAGGACGAGCTATCAAAGTGCATGGAGTTACATATGGTGCTGAAAACCTCCCCAGAAGCATGATCGACTACTTAAATAGCGCCCACTCTTGCGTCAATCCTAAATGTAAAGGTGAGCAAAATATACCACACTTCTTTTGGATTTGTTTATTTGTGTCTGGTATTAAAAACTGGTTTCCCCCCTGTAATATAGCTAATTTATTTTGGTATATTAGCACACTTATCAAATTCTATGTTTTGCCTGTAAAATGTGCAGGTGCAGATTCTTTTTATGACTACTGCAAAGAAAAGCAGTTTTAGAGCTCTGAAGGCAGATTCAAAGTATTACAGATTTCCACATCTTCACATAGAAACATTAATGTGAGGAATAAACGTGTAACATGAACACAAAATTAGATTTCTCATTCATAATGCCATAACATGTTAACAAGATAATTTAAATGTGAAAAGAATTAAAAATGGAGACTGCAATGATTAGTGCTGATGCAGCAGTGCATTTTATATTGCTACAACTGCGTTAGCTTGTGTTTCTATTATACTAAAAATATTTTTCCTTGCATGAAGCAAATGTAGCATAGTTTGCAGATTGCATTACAATGGAGGTAGGATATACAGGTTCATGTTAAATAATTCCTACACAGTGGAGGATTAATGCTTTAAACAGAACTTTATTACACTGTGAGTTACAATATAAACTCTGCGTCCCTCAGAGATGCTATCACAGAATGAAAAAGAATGCTCATAGATTTTCGACCATTTTCCCTCACAAAACCTAGAGAAATGAGCATACCAACTGTTGCTTTACACAACAGAAAATGTAATAGGGTATAACCTGTAAAGTTTCTCACAATGTCAAAAAAACACCATACTGATAATAATTAAAAGCTTTCATATATCATTCATGTGCATTATGTTTCAAAATAATTGGTTTTAACAAATTATCTTTGTAAAATTTAAATCTTTTTTTGCATGATTTTAAAATAATGAACTTGGCATCAAATGAATCCATTTTCCTCTTTTCTGGTTCTGTACCATATTTTTCCTCTCAAATCCTGTTAATGCAAATATGAAAGCTTGGAGATTGCAATATTTTGTGTTAGCATTTGGCAACAGTGTTCATATTCATGTTAATGAAAACCGTTTTGAATGGCCACTTTTATTAACCTGCATCATCATCATTGTCGTCATCGAAGTTGTCGTCATCATCATCATTGTCATTATTTTCATAATTACCATTATTATTATCATCATGATCACCATCATCACTTATTATTATTATTATTATTATTATTATTATTATTATTATTATCATCATCATCATCATCATCATCATCATCATCGTCATCCTTATTTATTAATTAACTTCATGGCAGTAGCTGAACCAACTGGTCTCCAACCAAACACTCCGTGCATGTTGGTTGCTATGCGAGAAGCATTAGGACTCGTAGTCATCTGCTGATTCCTCTGCTTGCCCATAGGCGAACCTTTGCACTTAGAAAAATTGCTTGCCTTCTCGTATCACCTGAGTTTCTGCAGACATATGCTTGAAATTTCATCTTATCAGAGAAAGGGAATACTCTAAACAATTATTTCAAGCCTCCAACTGTGTCATAATTTCAGGTGATTTTGAGAACTGGCTATGAATGTACTGAACCTTTTTCTCAATGCCATGTTCAGAAAAACATTCCTTAGCTATTGCAATGCTAGCTGCATCTTGTGCATTTAAGGAATATATTATAGTCTTCACTTCACTGAAATGCTCTGCATATTACGACAGCGAGTTAAAACTTGCTCAGGGGTTGAGGGCAAATTTAGAAACAGTTTACAAAATTTTTGAACTCTTAAAGATGCCTTCACAAGGTGCCAACTCTTGAAGGTGCCTTTAACACTGAAGACAAGTAAGTCCACTACTTATATTTGACTCTAATAGTTTCAGGTACATGATGTAAACCATGAGCAAGACAGGTCAGATGAATTAATTTGGGATAAACAATGTTCAATCCAGCTCCCGCTTTTACCATATATGGAGCACCATCACTGAGAAATAAAAATACATTGTTATACTTGAAAGCTAATGGAGACATTGAAAAATGTTTCAACCATGCTGTGATTTTTGTGTCAAATACGAGGGGCATACTGAAAGTCTTGAGCAACACTGTTTTACAATCTTAATATTTATCTTTAAGCCAAACCAAATACATCATCATAATCTACAGACTTTCTTTCACTTTTCGACATAGTCTCCATTGTTTTGCACACATTTTTCCCATCGTTCTACAAGTTTGAAAATGCCCTTGTGATAGAACTCCATTCCAGCTGCCCGCAGACCCTGACGCACTGCTTTCCGAATATCCTCCAGCGTCTCGTAGCGTTGGCCACGCATCTGCTCCTTCACAGAACCGAAAAGATGGCAGTCGGAGGGTGCCAAGTCGGGACTGTAGGGAGGATGTGGAAGAGTTTCCCACCCTAATGCCCTGATCTTCTCCATAGTGGCACAGACAGTATGCGGACGCGCATTATCCTGTTGAAGGATGATCCTCTTTCTAGGGCGTTTATCACGCAAAGCCTGAGGGAGCTTCAGAAGTGTCTTGATGTAGTGGGCAGAATTTATGGTTTGTCCAGGTTCAAGAAAGTCAACCAGAATGCAACCTTGTGCATCCCAAAAGACACTTCCCATAACTTTTCCTACAGACTGCACTGTCTTCGCTTTCTTCTTTGATGGTGAGTTCAAGTGGTGCCATTCCATACTCTGACCTTTCGTTTCTGGCTCATAGTGATGGAACCAGCTCTCATCTCCAGTCACAATACACGTAAAAAATTCATCACCATTATGAAATCTCTGAAGAAGGTTTTGTGCAATGGTTCTTCTCTGAAGTTTGTGGTCTTCAGTCAATAAACGGGGAACCCAACGGGCACAGACCTTTCGATAACCAAGCTGTGGATCATTTCTTGCACTGCACTATGTCCTATTCCAAGTTGTGCAGCAATTTCATTCACAGTGAAATGCCTATCTCCTGTAATGAGCTCATCAACTCTTTCCATGTTGCGTTCTGTAGAGGCAGTTCAAGGACGCCCGCTACGAGGCGCATTTTGCAGACTCGTGTTTCCATCTTTGAAATGTTTCACCTATCTTCTAACACTGCTGGCACCCATGCAGACACCTCCATACGCACGTTGAAGTCTGAGATGAATTTCAGGAGCAGATTTTCCTTCTTTCACAAGAAATTCAATGACAGCATGCTGTCAAAACAAAACATCAATGTCAGCCATTTTTCAAACACCGTCTGTGGTCATGTGATAGAAGCTAATGATGTCACAATATGTCAACATGCAGCTTAACGTCTGTAGATTACGATCCTGCAATTTGTTTCGTTACATTGTTGAAATTTAAATTTTTACAATGGGTTGCTCGTGACTTTCAGTATGCCCCTCGTACTTGAGTGTTCAAGAGGAATGTTTTGCTACTCACTTTCATTCCACTAACTCTAGCATTAGCAACACGATGTGCTGCAGTGACTGGTGTTTCATCTATTGAAATCCAGATTTTTCATGTCCTAATGTATCCCTATTTTTGAAATTACATCCTGAAAACACTGTGGTACACAGTTTTTGTGAAACGTAAACCTATCTGGGGCCTTTTTGTTAGTGTGTTTTTCTATGAAATTCCGAAACTGCGTATTATGCAGTTTCCACAGTGGAATATTGGCACTTATAAAGCTAAACACAAGACTTTAGAAAAATTATCACTTAAATTTGATTCTTCCCCTACCTGTAATCAGTTGTTGATTTAAAGTAAACTTTTTCTTAATCCAGTCTGTATGATGTGCTGTATTTATGTGTTGCACAACTTCAAACTTTTTGTTTGCAGAAACACTTTTTTTTTTCACTAACAAGCAAAGCAATATCTTACCATCCTCACTAAAAATATTAATTCCAAACTTATTTATATGTTTATGTACTATACAGATTAAGATGCTTTTGTGGGTGGCATTTCTCAATCAAAGTACTATTTAAATAATTACCTTAATAGTTTAGTATCAGCACACAACTGAGCTCTAAGCCGGTGATAAAAAACAGGGAAGCACCAAATTATATGAAAACATGCCTGACACTGATTAGATTTCCTTTGGCTTTATGGACTCATCATGGGGATTATTTGGTTTCGTTCCTAATCTTAACTGTATAAATTATTTCACAAGACACCTGGTATATCCCTCCCCACAGATTTAAATTAACATGCTGATTACCTGGTGTTGATTGTAAGTCATATTGTTATACTTGACTGAGTTTGGTTTTTCTTCTGGCATTCTGCGTTAATGTTAAAACATAATTAAAAACATTACACATCCATTTATAAATAAATATGTATATATGTATGTGTATATATATATATGTGTGTGTGTGTGTGTGTGTGTGTGTGTATAGGGTCACTAAATTATAAGATAACCGCTGTCACGGCTTCTCTCCATTGTGCAAGAGATCCGAGAGTTGCCGGGAAAGTGGTGCCGGCAATGGTGCACTAAAATACGTATCTTAAGCTACATTACGGAAATGTTGACCTAATAACATATGGGCAGTACAATTTACAAAAATATTCTCACTCACTTGTCTAAGCTTAGCAGCAGGAATCCTTGTGATTTCTTGCATGATATTATCACTAAGTTTCTGTAGATTACACAGGGATTTCTGCTGTTGAGCTAGGTGAATGAACGAGAACATCTTTAACTTGTTGTACTGCCTGTTTGGTAGCAGATGGCCAATATTTTCAGCATTTATTTCAGGTAAGGACTCCAGTGCATCTTTGCTGGAACCATTTTCCCACCGACACTCTGATCTCTTGTGTAGTGGAGGGAGGCCGTGAGAGTACCTTATAATTTAATGACAAGAGTAAATTATGCACTTTTTTCATTTGAAACTTAATATGTGCATTTTCCCCCAATATGTGCATATATATATGCATTAACAAGTACTGGTCAAATTATTCAGAAAAGTGTGTGTAACAAAATATATCATTTAAGCATAATTTTAAATATATAAAAAAAGATCATGAATTTTGCATACAAAATACACCATTTTAAGCACCATGTCTATATTTTTGTAAATCTAGAGAACCATGTGTGCTAATGATTTTAGTGAAGCTTATTTTCTATAAATAAAAGTGTCATTTTTGTTCATTTCATTGCATATTTTGTTTTGTTGCCTACTGTAGCATCTCTGTACATATGTTTCAAGTTTTATTGGGCTATGTTACTTGGCAGTGACACAGCATGCTGTTACTTTCATCCTTAGGTTCTGTGCATCGGTGTATGTTACAATATTAACTCTGGGAATAAGATATATCTATGGTTTGCATTATATTTAATTAAGAAACCATATGAGATAAGCCAAAAACTTCATTCAGAAAAAATGTAGATCTCATTAAAATGTGCAGTTATTGTCAAGCAAACTTTTTCACGGCTTAACTGTTTTCAGAATATTCCATGCTCTATGACAACATACCCAAAAACTTACAGCTTACTAGAATCCTAGAATTTATTCCTCCAAGCTTCTGGTTTAACATCTGAGTGCTGTTTTCCACATATTAAGTACTGATATTTAATTCATAATCATCTTTGGGAAAAACCGTATCACAAATAAATCACTTTTTGATGAATAATAAATGTACTAAGTATGGAAAAGAATATGTGTAGAAAATTGTAGCATACAAGTACCAACTAAGTGTTTTGAGGATAGAAAACAGAAACATTTTTACTGAGTTACATGTGCCAAAATATGTGTTCGATTGTGAAAACTAATGCTTTTTCTGTGTTACAATGTCCTGAATGTTACTTTCCTCACCCAGTATATGCCTTTTTAATGGGTAGAGAAGGTTGTGTGAATGCATATCATAATTTTTTTTTTTTTTTATTGGCATTTTTAAATTTTCCCAAATGTAGTGCTTGATCTCACAAAATTAGTTTTAAAGGTTTCTTGTTTTTCTATTTTCCTTCAAGTGAGCTCATTTCTTTAACTTATGATATAAACAATTGCATATTGATTCTGTCATAAAGTAATATCCTGAATAACTGATATAAAACTGCTTTACAGGTGTTTTCTTTGACAGTCATGTAGAGCATGTCAAATTTGTGGACTTCTGTGGGAAGTTCCGCCTTCCACTACTCCAGTATCTGTGCTCATCAAGATGCATTGAAGGGGAGCACCACAACAGCTTCAGAAGCACCAGTGGCAGCCACAGTGATAATATGATGAGGAGAGTTCTCCTTGGATAGCATGCTGAAGTGTAATGTGTCAATCAAATATATTCTAATGCTTTAACATTTGTAAAATACAATTATTTACAATAAATGCTCTCTTGCATCCAGGGATAAATAACTGCTGTAACTTTACATGTTTTCTTCAAAATACCCAAATTCTTTTTGCCTATTTGACATTTAGTTTATATCACAATGTTTACCTGAAGGTTCTTTGAAAAATGTGAACCACTGTGTGCCAAACTGATGTAAGGTTGTAGTGCCATTGCGCTGACACTCGCACAGTGATTTTGCTGAGCATATTGTGTACTTTGCATCCAGAGCTGTGTAACATCAGGCAACCTATGAAAACCAAATATAACAGAATTTCAAGCTGATGTAATTTTCAGGGTAATAAGTTAGTACTACAGATGAACCCTGTAGCTGTACCCCTGCATAGCAGTTCTATGAGGCAATTTGCAACAGTCTTGTAAGGAATGGCATACACCTCCAACCGTTCTTTGAAGTGATAAATGACCACCAGTAGAAACTGGTTACATTTATTTGACATAGGGAATGATACAGCTATGTCAATGGTAGGCATTACATTCTAAGGATGACCCATGTTCTATGCTACCGTGGCTCCTGGTGTATGAGCAGCATTCTCCCTGGTCTGGGTAACATGATAGCCTTTGGTTCCCAAAGTTGCAGGTTCAAACCTGGCAGAGAGTGATGGATCTTTTTGGGGGAAAAATCCTTAGCATGACTTCCTTAGGAAGGGAAGTAATGCCGTTGGTCCTGTGTTATAGCACATAAAAAAACCTGAAGCCTGATAAAAGAGGCTTGTGAGCAAAATTAAGCAGCCTTTCATGCCCATTACAGAATGGAACACTGAAAGTAGTTAAAGAGCATCCATAAATAAAATTCATTTTGTTTATTTTTCAGTTTACCTGTACAAATTTAGTGTATGTATAGGTAGGTAGAACCAAGTGCAAATGTATTCTGTGATTATATACTTGTGCACAAATCATAATGTTGACAGACCAAAGACATTGCTTTTTAGATAGGATCAAATAACAAAGTGGTCCCAAGTTTAATCTTGGTTAGGGGAAGTTTTCTCTTATCCTAGAAGATGAATGTCTTTAGGCTCCATGGACCCCAGACTCATTTGAACATCACTTCACCGATTTCATTCATCATCTGATATGATCTACC
The DNA here is from genome assembly GCA_030762935.1 of Hymenopus coronatus. NCBI lineage: Eukaryota > Metazoa > Arthropoda > Insecta > Mantodea > Hymenopodidae > Hymenopus > Hymenopus coronatus. Next base: position 459,243,460 of record CM060900.1, on the reverse strand, counting down.
AAGTTAATGGACGTTAAACCACAAATATAATAAGTAAATAAAAACACAGTAAGTCTAGGGAATACCTTACAGTATGACATGCAAGAAATTTTTCTAAGTCCAAAAGTCTGCCAATGCGCATGCACAAGCAGACAAAACCAACTGAAGACTGCAAGCCATATTAAGTCTCATATAGCAGCCAACGTGCATATCATTTCTATCAACTGCTTCAAATAATCCCCAACATCTGCACAACAAACTGTAGCACCATCTGGAAGCGAAAAACAATCAATCATTTTTGAGAAGTCCTGACCATTCTTTCTCTCAGTGTTTACTGTTTTACAAATACAGGTATGCAATCAAGCAGACTTTATTGTAGTGCAAGAAGGGAAGGTGTATGTTAATGGTGATATTCTTACAGATTCTAATAGTTCTACAAATGGCTCATCTGATTAATAAGGCAGATTTGTCGGTTTACCTAAACAATTCTGAAGCCTATCTTCAATTATTATTTGGCGAGGGTCTGTTGAGAATAAGAATGTTGTTTTCTGAATACAATGCAGTCTTCCAACCCATTAAGAGACAGAACTGTATATATTCCAAGTTTGTCTGCAGATAGCAGAATGTTAAAAAAGAATCCTGCTCTTGTAACTATTTGACGAGGGTCTTCTGAGAATAAGAACGTTGTTGTATGAATGCAAATTAGTCTTGCAACCCATTAAGAGACAGAACTGTACATATTCCAAGTTTTTCTGCAGGTAGAGGAATGTTAAAAAAGAGCTCTACTCTTGTAACTGTTGTTATTAATATCTAATAAGTAACTTTATTATTAATTTTTTAGAACTGGATACAAAAAATTCAGTCTGTGTGCAAAGGAACGTAGTTTGAGTGGGCAAAACATTTGCATGAGCAAATTCTCCTCCTCATACATTGCTTTGCATACAAGCAGTCATATGAGGTTACAATAATGGATTGTTCGGTTGGAGATCAATGTGTGAGTTCCAGGACAGTATGTGATTGGTTTGGTTACTGCTGTGAAGTGTGTATGGTCTCTAACAATACCAAATACACTTTGAGAGGGAAAATTGGAGGTCTTGGCCAAATCTTTCAAATTCAAAGTAGACATTTTGTAATGAAAACGCAAACATATGTTAATTTAGAGAAAATCATTAGAGCCAGTATTGTGAAAATCAAAATGTATGAAAAATATTGCATGTAAAAGTGGGAATTTCTTGAACATCATGTCACATCCGTGGAAGATAAACTTAAATACCAAGTTTGGTATTTTACCAACTTCTTGCTTTTGAATTATGCTGTTCACATACACAGATTTTTTCTAAAAACAATTTTATTCTGGGGACCTAAATATGTGTATTTATTTTGAAATCTCTAACCAATTTTTGGGCAGAATGCAATAACTTTTATAACAAATTAAATAAAGATTATGTTTTTTAATGACAGTGTCAATTGCTGGGATCATATCAGTGCTAACGGGTGACAATTTTGTCTCACAGGAGATCCTTTACATGTCAGTAAATCTACTGCCATAGGCTGCTTCCTTTACTCACACTTAAAACCATCAGTCTGAGCTGGGTTTGAATTTATCAACTATGCAAATGGTGGAAGGAGTTAGAGAGAGTAAGAGGGAGGGGGAGAGAGAGAGAGAGCAAGATGGATAGAGATAGTTGGAGGGAGAGAGAAAAAGTGAGAGAGCAAGAAATTTAGATTTAAATCTAAGTATGTGGCCTGAAGATTTTGATAAAATAATCTTTTTTGCATTAAACATTTTTCAGTTTCCTAAAAATTGCTCTACTGATCTTGAATAAAATGTATATATTAAAGATGTTTACATGGCAAATAAAGATATGTAACCTGAATTTCTTGAGAATAGCCTTTGGAGTCTTCTTCATTTTGAATGATTTTTGCATAATTAGTAAACCATAAGAGATAAACAAAAATTACTGCACAAAAAAATGAAGACCTCATTAAAACACTATGCCATATACGTTTTACTTTATCTAGCCTGCATGTACATATAGGATAGAGAAAGCATTGTATTCTACCCAAAGTTTTGATGTTGAGGTTTCACCGGAAATATATGTTTTGGGGTCCTCTGAGCCCAAAAAAAAAGCATTTTTAGAAAAAGGTCCCTGTGTCCGTGGACAGCATAGCTAAAAAATTAAAAGACCGTTAAATACCAAACTTGGTATTTGGGTTGAGTATCTTCCAGTGATGTGACATGGAAGATTTTCAAGAAAATTCTCCACCACTACCCTTTATATGGAAAAATGTTCGAAAATTTTGATTTTCTCAAAAATGGCTAACGACTTTGCTTAAAATCCTGTATATTAAAGATATTTATATCCCAAATGAAGTTTATATGTTGAATTTTCTGGGAATAGGCTCTGAAGACCTCTTTATTCAGGATGAATTTTGCGAACTTTTACTTAACTGCTAAACCGTAAGAGATAGACAAAAATGCACTGAAAAAAAAATGTAGAGCTCATCAGAACACACAATTTATGTCCTCTACATTTTTATTTTGGAGATAATCGTTTCCAAAGTATTCCTTGTTATTGGTTTCAATTGTAAAGTACTTATACTTTTCTCAGACATTAAGTGTTTGCATTTCTTTTGTTCTACTCCTGGCCAAGGAAAGAAAGATTTGCAGTGACAATTTCATAACGACAGCTTTTAAAACATTTGATTATCATTTTAGTATTGCACATTATTTCGTTCCCTTCTACTTATAAGGAAATAAGTAATAAGAAAATTCTGCTAATGTTTCTCTCAATTAGCATGGTATAGAAAGAAGAATAATCTTTTGTAAGAAGTTTGTTTGTAGAAAAGCTAGATAAAGCCATGTGACTATAACATAGATTTTTTTGTAGAGCTAACCATTTCAGAGATATTTCCTTTTATTAGTTTCAATTTTAACATACTTAACCTTTTCTGAAATGGAAAGACCTCATCTGTTTCATATCTCTTTTGTTTTACTCTTGGGTATGTAAAAAGAACTGAATATCCCTGACAATCACATAATGACAGCTTTTAAAAGATTTGACTATCACTTTAGCTTACTGTTTTTCCATATTTCCCATCCATGAATACAAAACTAATTACTAAATAAGGCCATTTTTGCTAATGTTTACCTTGATTAGCATGATGTAGATACAGAAAGCTATGTTTGAGTAGTTTCTTTTTAATTTATTTTTAAATTTATGGTCACATTATAACAACAAAGGTCATCAGAGACAATAGTATTATTCTCAGATATCAAAGACCAATTCCTTTGGTCAACTCAATTGACAATGGAAGCACATGGCTTCTGAAACATGTTTTCCGAAATAAAAAAGCAAGTGATGTAGTGTTACAAAATCGACTCAACTAAATTTTAATTATCCTGATATATGGTGGACTTTGAGACAGTGATGTGTTTTAACAATTAAAATTTAGTTGAGTCGATTTTGTAACACTTCATCACTTACTTTTTTACTTCGGAAAACATGTTTCAGAAGCCATGTGCTTCCATTGTCAATTCCTTTGGTCGACTGCCGGCATTGCTTGCTGTGGAGGTTGTCTGTCCCTGGTGGTGGTTTGATGAACTTCTGGATGAGTAGATCGCCTGGCAGGATTTCAAAATTGAAAACCCGGTTCTTGTTTTCCAAATATATATGTTTTCCCAAACTTTTAATTCTGTCTTCCTTGTGATGTTTTTGAGGATTTTTGGGCTTCTATTTATAGTGTGTTTCTCTTTCCAAAAATGCCAAGCTACTGCAGATTTTTCTTCTTGTTTGAGTTTAATATTTCTGTGGTGTTCTTTTGCCCTGGTTTTTATATTTCTTTTTGTTTGGCCAATGTAGATTTTTTCACAGTCATTACAGCTGAACTGCTATATTCCTGGTTTGTTTTCTTGTGGGATATCATCTTTTAATTTAGAATTTAAAATGTTTTTTATAGAGTAATTGTTTTTAGGGGCTAGAATGATGTTATGTCGTTTGAAGATCCTCTGAAATTTGTAGAAAGTTGTAGGGTGGTATGTAAACTTCTTGTAGATCTTGTTTTCTTTCTGGTTTTGAGTGAGTGTGCTGACTTGTTTAATTCTCTTACTATTTTTGGCTTTATTAACTTTTTTGTACACCAGTTCTGCCCGAAATCCATTCTCTGTAGCTATGTCCAATATTTTAGTAAGTTGACATTGGTATTCTGTTTTTCCCATTGGTACATTTACCAATCTGTGTGTAAGGCTGTTGAGTAAAGCATGCTGATGGGGAATGGGATTGTAACTCTTTTGTTTTATATAGCTGTTGGTGTGGGTAGGTTTTCTGTAGATGCCAAATGTAAGGTGATTATTAGTTTTGATGATTTTTAGGTCGAGGAATGGTAGTTGTCCATCACATTCCTTCTCCATTGTGAACTTTATAGATTTTTCTTGCATATTTAGGAGTTTTAGTGCATCTTCTAGGTGTCTTTCTGGGACTATTGCAAAGATGTCGTCTACATAGCGGTACCATATTTTGAACATCCAGGGGAATGCCTTTTTAATCCTAGTTTCCATAGTGCTCATGAAGAGATCTGCTAATATTGGTGACAGCGGGCTGCCCATAGCTAAACCAGATGTTTGTTTGTAATATTTCCCGTTAAATGTGAAAAAATTTTGATTTATGCACAGATTCGTTAATATGATATATTCTCGCACTTCTTCTGTTGTTTTTCCTATTGCAGGTAACCAGTTTTTGATGTGGGATTGTATGCTTTCTGTAGGTATGCTTGGAAACAGAGCAGTAACATCAAAGGAAACTAACATATCGGTTTTTTCAATTTTATGTCTTTAATTTTATCGATCAGATCTAGAGAGTTTTTTATACTTGCTGTATCAAATTTAGGGAAGGAAGAGAATCTGTTTGTTAACCATTTTGCTAGATTATATGTAGGTGCACTTATATTGTTTATAATTGGTCTCATTGCATTTCCCGGCTTGTGTATTTTTGGAAGGCCATAAATTCTGGGCAGAACTGGATTATCAACTTTAATTTTGCATTTTTCTTTTTTGTCTATTAGTTTACATTCTTGAATACTGGCATTTAATTTAACTATACATTGGTTTAGAGGGTTCTTTTGTACTGTAGAGTATTCTTCTTTTTCTAAAAGTGTTTCCATTCTTTCTACATATTCAGTTTTGTCCATAATTACTATTGTGTTTCCTTTGTCTGCTTTGCTATAAATTACTGGTTTGCTTTTTAATGCTCTTATTACATTTTTTGGGGGGTTAGTTTTCTTTTTGCTTTCTATTGTTTCGATAATTTGGCAACATTCACTTTTTATTATGTTTTTATCAATATCATTTATGTGCTGGGTGGCTATTTGTACGTCCGCAATGTAATCGTCAATTTTATCTGAAAAATCGACGCAAGTTTTCATCCCTTTGTTTAAGAAATCCAGTTCTGATTTGGTGAAAGTTTGGTCCCATAGGTTTTTGACGTTCATTTGTGGTGTGGATTTTTGAATTGGTTTTCTTTTCCCCTGTTCTTTGCACAGCTTTTCAAGTTTACGTTTTTGCGTTAAAGTTTTGTTTCTCATTTTGATGCTTAATTTAGCCAAAAGATTGTTTTCTAAATTTTCCCAAATGATGCTTCCTAATTTTTTGGTTAGTTTCAAGTGTAATTCATATAGCTGTAATTCTACTTCACTTCTACTTTTGTAATGTTTGTTCTTCTCCATTTCCAAGACTTTTTTGACGACTGCTTTTTCTAGTTTACTATTGTTATCATTTTTTATTATTTTTCTGACAAATTTTGGCATGGCCTTTTTAATTCTACATAAATTTAGAAACCGGATATCCCCGGCTAATTTGCGAGTGTTACAAAATCGACTCAACTAAATTTTAATTGTTAAAACACATCACTGTCTCAAAGTCCACCATATATCAGGATAATATGCACATTGTTATTTGGAATATAGAAGATTCAAATTGCTCAACATCCAACTACATCACTTATCCAATGCACATATTGTCATTTATATTTTGTGTTTAACAGGTTTCTACACTAAGATCCACATATATGATTAATAATGCATATACATAGCTAAATGGAATAGAATACTCGTTATGTTATAACTGTGTCTCCTGTCCTATTCATTATTGCAAGGGTCACTACGAAATTTTGAGATACGGAATGACTTAATGACTTAAATGACAAGATTGTCAATTGGTTCCGAATGAATAAACTAAAAATTAATGAAGATGGATCGATTGCTATAGGATTTCAATAAGTTAAAGAACTCTGCACAGTTTCCAAATATATAGTTAAGCAACAAACCACTTCTCTATGTACCAGACACTAAATTTCTAGGAAAAGCTTAGACAAGCATGTAAAATGAAAAAAAAAAAAAAAAAAATTGAATAGCTAGTGTTGAAACTGAGTAAAATTACATTCTTATTAAATACAGGAGAGATCTGTAAATACAAATGTGTTGAGAATTATATATTTTACTTACTTCCTTTCTGTAAGGACGTATGGAATACTAAGCTGAGGTAATGCAAAAGATGCAATAAAACTATTTAGATTGCAGAAAAGAGCAATATACTATATTGTAAATATATCTTCTTCCACCAGTTGTAAATCATATTATAAAAATTTAAAAAATACTTCCATTCCGCTTTGTTTATATCTATGAAGTCTTAATCCTGACAAGATCTTGGATCTCTCAATTCATAACAAATTCAGAAGTACATACTCATAATACAAGGGGTAAAGCAGATCTACACATTATAAACCTCATTTACACATAGTTTTGAACATAACACAGTGTTATTATACAACAAATTGCCAGTAGCCCACCTGGGTAGTATGGTGGTAGTATGTCTGCTTCACATTCAAGAGGTTGCGAGTTTCTCAATTTTCCTTATGGTTCAGAGGAAATGGTTTTCTACTAAGTGAAAGTAAAACTCAGGAAATGTATTTTGGTTTAAGAAATATACCGAACAGTGGTGATTCATGGTCAGTAATTTAGGTACACCGCTCCCTTTGTCATTGTTTTTCTTAGTCTAGTCATCCCTCATTATACGCAATCTCACTTTACATGCTTTTGCTTAAAGCAATTTTTAAAAAATGCTGATTTTAACACTGTACAAATGGCATAAACAGATGCATCTGTTTAAAACTATTTTTTTTTTTTTTTCATGTTTACCTTGAAATAGCTATATGATTATCACATTCACTTTATGCGTTTTTTGTGTTACGTGATAATTCATGCGAAATGCCAGATACACCTGTACACCTAAATTATTGTTTATTCTAGTGGTAGTACTTGCAAGTTTACTGGAATATTAGCTCCAACTGACGAGATTTCTTCACAAAGAGTTCCATAACAGCTTGCGTGAAATTTTCATCAACATCCTTTAGAATCATATAAAGTAACTGCTTTTCTATGGACATCATTGACAGAGAGGATAATCTTTCTTGGCTCATTGTAGATCTTCAGTGAAATTTTACTCAATTTAAAGTGGAAAATGACCATTCAACAGAAGCTGCAGTTGCTGGTACAGTTAGAATTAGACAAGATAATTTGTAAACTTCAGGCACAGTCCACACCAGATCTCTTTCATTCATCATTTTCACTATTTCACCTACTGACTTTCCTTCAAAATCTTCAGAAGAGTACACAACACTAAGTCCATTTTTCCGACATACCGAATCAAAATTTGAGCCATAGGTGTTCAACAATTTTGAGCAATAGTAATCAGGAAAAGACACTCTTTAATTTTGGAATTTTGAGGAATCAGGGAGAGCAAAGAAATGAAAACTTTCGTAGTCGGAAAACCTATTTTGTATTTGATAGAATATCCTCCTGAACATAACTTCAGTAATGTCACTTGGTTCATTGTTCTTCCTTTTCTTTTGTGCATGTTCATTTATCGTTTCAGTAGAAATGCTTCGCCAAATATTTTGGAACCCTCTCTTCTTAACTCTTCTAAAGTGTTTTTGCGGTGCCATAAGTAGTTAAAGCGGGCGTTAAACACTACAAAAAAAAAAAAAAAAAAAAAAAAAAAAAAAAAAAAAAAAAAAAAAAAAAAAAAGAGAACGTCGGTATGAGCAAATATTGCTGAAAACGTTTTGAGGAGGAAGAGAGTATCTAATTGCCAAAAAATAAAGAAAACCTTGTGCATTAACCAATGTATCAGGTTCCTAATCAACATTGTTTTCTGGTTCTGTTATGAATTCAATGAATAAAATCAGGTTATCTCATTGCTCTTGTACAGTGTTGACAAGGCGTGAATTGAAGTTCCAGCATGTTGGAGTCGCTTTTGGTAACGTTTTATTCATAAAAGCAGGCAAAGTTTCCGTTCTTTTAGTGGAATGAGAAAAGAAATTAGAATGCCATAGATAGAATTTAAAAAAAAAAAATCTGCACATATCAATACATATTGCAATACATTCTGAGTGTTGCAGAGCCAAATTCAGGATATGACAGTAACTGCGAACAAATAATGCCCCTGAGGAAATGCCACTTTTATTTTAGATTACAGATCACCTAATTGACCAGACATTACGGCCGCACCATCATATGTCTGCGCGACAAGTTTCTTACAAAAATTAAATTCTTTAACTCCTTGAAGTACATGGTTGTAAAGTGTCTCAGCAGATCTGTATGCACTGTCATCTGTAAAGCCCATGAACCTTTCTTTAATTTTCCCCGATTTGTCCACATAGCGTAAAATGGTAGAGAGTTGGGATTTATTCACTATGTCTGAGTACAAGAACAATAGACAAAAAATTAGCGGATGCAAGTTCTTTTGCTATACAGTTAATCAAAACACCCCTATCAGCTTCGATTAAATATTATGAATAAATGACGAAGTGCCCCAGAAAACTGTAGCATTTTTTTAAATGATCATTCAAAAGTTTCAAAATAGTTAAAAACCAATTGGAATTAACACTGTGAAGCACTGTAATAATTTATAAAATAATACAGATTGAGTCGACCGGACACTCTATGGCTTCACATAATTTAAAAGTTTATCATACATACTGAGTAAATCCAGTGTTTCTATATAATTGCCTCTACTAAAGAAACTTTCTGATTCGTATCCTCTAAAAGCTAATTCCTGGTTCCCTAAGTGACAAACATCAATGAGTCTATTCAATATTTCTCTGTTCTTTGTTACCATTTCATTATGCTTTGAAATTTGTAATGATTTCTGAGTATTTAGCTGCAGGTCTACTTACATATTACCAAAATTACAAAGAGTGAATGCACAAAATATGTGATTTTTTGTTTTTTCTTGCTTAGTTAATGAGCCTCTTAGAGAAACTATATTGTCGAATCCTTCTTGAGACCCTGTGGTACTGCTTTTGTCGTTACTAAAAAGAAGACGGCCAACAATAGATTTTGTATAATTTGGGGCAACCAGTTAACCATTTGTACCTAGAATAATTGCTAACGCAGAAATGTCTGTTATACTCTCGTTTTCTGTCTTGACATTTTACAATCAGACCTGGTATTTAGGGAGTGTTTTTTGTTTTAAGTTTTTCAGAAAATTCAAAATTCCAAAATCCAGTCTTTAACACATGTTCTACTGCACAGTCACAAGGACCACTAGCTTCAGTAACACTTATGCCGGTCATTTTCACAAAACTTACAAGTAAAACAACACTAATACAGACTAAAAACGATTGTCAATCGCAAAATTTAGCAGTGCATTTCGACAGCTAACGGCTGGCATCTAAGCTTCCTTCCCTGTCGTCTCTCTAGTGGAGAAGTTGGAGCGAGTGACTATTGCTTCAATTTGTGATGGACTAGATGTGCGCGCACACCAGTGCTGGCCTTGCCAAGCTAGCGGAGAATGCTGAGAGCATGGTTATTGTTTTAACTTGCAGTGAGATAGATATACACGCGCACATCACTGCATATTTATATATATATATATATATATATAAGGAAAATTTAACCACACATATTTGTGATCATTTCGTATTTAGTTGAAATGACATCCAAAACATTCTGTTTATTTTGCATGTTCATTAAGAGTCATTTTGAACTCTCTCAAGTTTAGTACACCGGCGTTGTATGCGGTATATAGGAGAATTCGCCACTGATACCGAATCACCATGAAATAGAGACTGTTAAATGTTTAGGCAATCTTGTTGATAGTAAGTTGTCTTGGAAACCACAAATAAAAAATATATCAGCAACGCTTTCTAGAGTTATTTATTTAATCAGGAACTAAAAAAAATCATATTTTAGATATCTATGTGAGATCAGCATATTTTGCTTTTTTTTTTTCAAAGTATTATATCTCATGGAATTTTGTTATGGGGAGGTAGTGGACATGTTTATGACATTTTATTGTTACAGAAAAAACTTGTTAGGATAATCATTGACTCAGGTAAATTAGATCATTGTAAACCATTATTTATTAGACTGCAGTGTTTGACAGTAGTTAACCTATACATATATCATGTACTATTGTATGTTAGAAATAATGTTTCAGCATTAGCAGTTAGGAGAGACGTGCACAACTATAGTACTAGGAGTCGTACTTGTATAGACATCCTGTATCAAAGATTAACCAAGTCACATAACTCTCATATAGTTCTGGGATTAAAGATGTACAAGCTGTGGTTGGGTCAAAAAGAATTACCTATAAATATCTTTAAAACTAGATTATATAAGCTGCTAGTGAATAATTTATTTATACAATTAATGAGTTTCTTGAAACTGAATATACTGCATTATAATTTGACATTGTCTATTGCTGTACAAGTTGAATGACAATAAAATTTATTTATTATTATTATTTATCTATTATGGTTGGCTGGAAGGGAACTTTGATTTGGATTGTTGCAATTTCACTAGTACCAGCTTTGTTAGAGTGGGAGACTGGGGAGTAACGTTTTGTATTATTGAATTATCACTAGAACCAACTGTATTTGTCATGGGTGGCTGGAGGGAAATTTTGTTATTCATTCTTGTAGTGACACTTATGCTCTCTGCTAGGTGGATTTGAATCATAGTTACCCACAGAGGCACAGTCTTTTGCTATAAGACCTTGGTGTTTACTTTGGAAGCAGTTGGGAATGTCAGAGATACATATATCCAATGTGGTAGATTATCTAATGGCACTTGAAATGATTCAGGGAGTTTCTCTTCATTTTCCAGAGTAATGAAAGTTTGCTGGTGAAAACGCAAGATGTGAGACAGTCTGGGGTCAGGGAAGCCTACTCGTAAGGAAGACAATGGTACAGAGGTTTGTGTTCTGAAACACAACAGTTGGTGCTCTAGTACATAATGTGGAATTCTAGGGCACACATTACATAGAATTATTCTCTTATTAAGGGATAATAATGGAAACTCCTGGACTGCTACTATAATTGCCTTAACTTTGGTTATAAGCTCATCTGTAATTTCCTTATTGATAAGATAAACCCAGTCCTTCAAAATTTTAGAAGCAAATCTTATATGAGGTGGATTAACTTTACAAGCTAATTGTTGTACAAATTCAATGGTGGAGCATAATCATCTGAATCAATCACAATGGTGTTTTCCTTTTTAGAGTAAAACACACTCTGAGCTACTTGAGCATAATTAATTGATGACTTACTGGTATTTGCAGTGGTTGAGCTTATTGGGTGGTAGAATCCATGTTTAGGTCAGGCAACTCGAAAGCCTAGTATAACTCACAATGATTATTCACATGTGGCACCAAATTTAAAGAAGCTCTCAAGTTAGTGGTAAACTATGTCAAAAAACATAAAATAACCACAATTTCTGAAGAATAATGAAGAGAGTTTCACTTATTTCATAGCCTCCTCAACAACCTCGTAATAACAGTTTGTTTGCAGAAAAGATAAGTCAAACATGTGAATGAAACCATAGGATTTTTTTCAAGAGACATTTTAGAGTTCCAGTCTCTGATATACAATGAATATGAGTGTTCACAAGGTCACAAGGAGTGATCTTTGTCATTTAAAGTTTTATGCTAGTATGCAAGAAGTTGCATACTAAAATAAAACCTTTAGCCGTCCTCTTGTGTACAATTATATCTGCTGTTGCAATACGTTTAACATTATTGTTCAAGGACTGATCACTTATTCCTTTTCCAATTGTGGATACTAAAACTGTTAACAATGCCACATTTAAAAATTTTACTGTATAAGAATATTAGGGAGTGGCAAATATTGCATACAATCAAACACAAAAGCGTAGTTTTTTTTGTCATTTATAGGTGTTTCCTGCATACTAATACACAACTTTTTGGTCCTACTCAAGTGTGCAATTATTTCTGCTGTTGCAGTACGTTTTAACATTATTACTCAAGGACTGATCTCTCAATTATGATTTTAGGCTTTCACAATGACTGTATTTGTCAACCTGTGGTTGACGAACAGAGTCCCAACATTTTCATCAAAATAAGAATAATAAAAGTGGTACTCGGCTATTATCTTTTAGGTGGGGGTTATCATTAATAAACATCTCATGAATTATTTTTTACATTTAAGGGACATAAAAGTGATTTGTTTTCTTAGCAATTTTGGTCTTTCCCCCCCCCCCCCCCCCAAAAAAAAAATGCACCATGCTTTACTTCAAAGTACACATTTGAAATGTTTGATTCTCCTAGGTTGGATGTAACACATGTTTTGGAAGTTATTTTAAAGTGTTGTGCTGGTTAAATGACTTTCTGTGTCAAGCTTTAAAGTCATTTAACAACAATTTTAATGAAAGGGTGTTTTGGAACAGTGATATGTATAAATAGAATATTTCTGAGTTGGGTTTGTAACACCTAAGGATCACTTACATATAGTTCTTCCAGACTGGTTTCGAAGCCATGTGGGCTTCATTGTCAATGGTTTCCAACTGAATTTGGGTGTTCTATGTTTAGGTGTGATGGTCCCTGGGGGCTGAATGATGAACCTCCACAATATATTTTGTGGCAGCAATTCAAAGTTGAATACGTGGCATTGTTTTTAATGATGTGGATTTTCTCGCAGACGTCAAGCACTGCTGCATATCTGGCAGGTTTTATAAGGTGTATCTTCGTGCTATTTCATGGTTAATAGACTAAAAATGGTGTACAATGGCTGATTTGTCAGTTTGTTTGTATTTTACTGCTCTCATGTGTTCTTTAAGTCTTGTTTCAAGGTGTCTTTTTGTTTTACCAAGTAAAATTTGTTGTAATCTGTGCAATTTATTCTGTAGATTCCTGTAATTCTCCTGTGTGAATAGTAAAATACTTTCTATGTTTTCCACAATAATGGGTCTCATGGACTTCAAATTTTGCATTATGATCATGGACACATACACAGATATTGTCAGGAACAGCATTGTCACTCCTGTTCTGGACCATCATATTCTTAGGGGTAGTATTTTGAAGAAGTAACTGGCAAATTCTTGCTAATCTGTGACTTGAAAAGCCATGGATTTCCATAAATGCACTCTTGCAAACATGTTTTAGTACACCACCAATCTTTAAATTTTAACTGTAGTAAAGATTTCTTTTAAAAGTGTCTTTATTAGGTTTATCACAGATATTGCCAGGAACAACATGTCCTTAGGGGCAGTATTTTGAAGAAGTAACTGGCAAATTCTCTCTAATCTGTAACTTGAAAAGCCATGGATTTCCATAAATGCATTCTTGCAAACATGCTTTAGTACACCACCAATCTTTAAATTTTAAATGTAGTAAAGATTTCTTTTAAAAGTGTCTTTATTAGGTTTATTACTTTCTTTGTTACCTTCCCCATCTACACTTAATTTCAGTAACCTCAATATAAGTCGGATAATAGGCATTTTCAGAGTTCTAATTTGTAAGAGAATAAAAATATTTTGTCATTTATGACACATCATTAACGTTCAAATAAAAATTTGTATTGCACTTACAATTGCAATTTTTGCGCTTGATTTTCTGAGGAACTTCTCTGCCAGAATAAAAAGCATAACCTTCTCTTATTACCATTACATTGTTGAGTATTAGGCGTGTAAGTGTTTTTGTTTACTGTTCCTTGTTTCCTTTTAGGTTGAGGTTTGTCATCTGAGCTGCAGACATTTTACTATGATACAGGCTTATTCTTATTATTACGTAAATATTAAAAAAAAACACAAAACTCCTTCAGTCATCACAAAGCTATGAACTTTAGAAAACAGAGAATAATTTAATTCCAGAAACACCACAATGTTCTACTGATGGCAATAAAAATATCTGAATAAATGACCATTCTTGAATCAGAACAACAATTCCAACTGATAAGATGCAACATAAAAACACAAAAGGTCTCCACAGTTTACTGCAAAAACCAGCCATCCGTTTGACAGATTTCTGATCCAAACGAAATTCAATGTTATGCCAGGTATAATATGAGGACGAAGTTTTGACTTTTTTTCTGTACGAAACTTTGCATTTACCCTCATGGACAAATGTGTCACAATTAACACATTGTTTCTTGTTTTGACTCTCGGTTGATTTTGGAAATAATAAATACTTCTTGCAGCTTCTTATTAGTTAATTTGTCCTTCAACGATATTCCAAGTATTTTCCTCTTTGTGCCCTATTAATATACTTCTAGGGTCTTTTTCTGCTTGTCTGTGAGGATCTAGGTTTGGCAGCTCATAGCAAAACTCAAATAAAATTAAGTCATTTTTGTTTATCAGCAGCTGAAAGGAATTTACATGACATCCTGCATTTTCTGTGAAGTCTAAGGAATTCATCAATTTCTGAGTCTAAGTATACTGTTGCTTCAGTTTTTATAGTCTTTTCCATATATGACACACATTTTCGGTCAGCTTCAGTTGAGTTATGCCCTTTTACCCACAAAACAATGCACTACATCATCTTGTTCTTCACAACTAACATGCTATTTTGACACATTTATTCATGGCTCTCTTGAGAAACTACATCTTAGTGAAAATCTCTAGTGCAAACTTCAAACTATATCTCACATCCTAACATGGAAAGAAAAATTACTGTGCATTACTTACTGATCCATCCTCTCAAAAAATTTTAAAGCATCAAATTTTCAATATTTTCATTATGAACGGCAAGCAAATTATATTCACTGTAAAAGCAAAATGCATAAAATATTATTAATGGTTCTCTATATATTATGTTTTATTTATAAGACCAATGCTCTAATAAACATGTTCTTACTTAATTTGATTAAACAAGTTTTGGGAAACTACTGTAAAATTTTCAGCAGTCTACCATATATTTTGTATATTACCTTAAGTTTTGAATGTGCAGATATGTTGTAAAGACTAATATTTGGATACATAAATTTTAGATAACCCTACTGAGGATATAAATAGATCAGAGCTTTAAATATAATGTTATTTAAGCAACTTGAAGATGTCATAGGACTTTAAAACTTTCAACATAAAGCATATTTTGACTGAAAATGGCTCAAAATTTCACCCATCACCCTCCTTAGCACTCGCTTCCTGTTTATTGGCTATTAGAGCTTCACCTGTATAACTTCAGTGTGTATAAAATATTGTTTTTCTTTTGGCAGGCCCATGTATTGACATAGAGATGATCTTTACTGTTGCTTACAAAACTGAAAGTCAAAAGCCATTAATAAGTATAGTAGTATTCAACTCACATGTAGTTGAGTTGCCATACAGGCAGTTAGAGAGAGTGTAATTAACAACATTACATTCATATTATTTCATTTGTGGACTAATAATTTTACTTTTTAGGAGTAGAATGTTTTCAGATTTGTTAGTAACTCCTAGTAGGCATGACACACACATCATACAAGTTAATTTTCCTTGAGAATTGCGAGGCAAAAGGCCTAATCAGAGTGGGCAAGTCCTTGCGGTAGTGAATGTAATGCAACTGGGTTCAAATGCCTTCTGCAATGCTGATGACCCCACACAACCTAGGCTAGCAGTTCACTTGTTGAGGTGTGGATAAGTGGAATCAAAATGGATAGAGTGTACTGGCAGGCTTTCTTTATTTTGCTACAGATTTACGACAATGCAAAAACTTCAGGTACTAGATTATGTGATTGGTTTGTGGGAAAACTGTTAGACAAAGAGAAAAAATAACTGAACAACTGAAGCAGATACATACTAAACTACCATACATCGAAATATCTGTATTTATGCACCTAAAACCCTGTATATGATATGGGAGGTTTCTGAACTCTTTAAGTTGTATAAAAAGAAAAGTGTCCTCAATACTTAAGAAAACATATTCCCATTAACACACTGTGCTTAAAGCAAATGTTGACTTATCTATTCATTTTTCTGAATATAATTTTGCATTCGCTACATCCTGTACAACAAGTATAAAAATAATCACCAAGATCCCATTGTTACCTAAGCTTCAGTTAAAACTTATCACTGCAGTACAATATTTTTGTTCAGTTTTGCATTTTCAAAACATATCATTCTTATTCATGCTTTTTTATTTCTTCAATTTCTGCAATCCATATTTGCAACACATATCTGTTAACAATCATTTACCTTTGGCCTAGAATGATACTATATGAGTGCATTCAAACAAAGCTAGCCAACTAAACAAACCATATTTTAATTTCGCTCAAATATTCTTTTCATGTAAGTAATAGTTATCCTGATATATGGTGGACTTTGAGACAGTGATGTGTTTTAACAATTAAAATTTAGTTGAGTCGATTTTGTAACACTACATCACTTACTTTTTTATTTCGGAAAACATGTTTCAGAAGCCATGTGCTTCCATTGTCAATTCCTTTGGTCGACTGCCGGCATTGCTTGCTGTGGTGGTTGTCTCTGTCCCTGGTGGTGGTTTGATGAACCTCTGAATGAGTAGATCGCCTGGCGGGATTTCAAAATTGAAAACCCGGTTCTTGTTTTTCCAAATATATATGTTTTCCCAAACTTTTAATTCTGTCTTCTTTGTGATGTTTTTGAGGATTTTTGGGCTTCTATTTATAGTGTGTTTCTCTTTCCAAAAATGCCAAGCTACTGCAGATTTTTCTTCTTGTTTGAGTTTAATATTTCTGTGGTGTTCTTTTGCCCTGGTTTTTATATTTCTTTTTGTTTGGCCGATGTAGATTTTTTCACAGTCATTACAGCTGAACTGCTATATTCCTGGTTTGTTTTCTTGTGGGATATCATCTTTTAATTTAGAATTTAAAATGTTTTTTATAGAGTAATTGTTTTTAGGGGCTAGAATGATGTTATGTCGTTTGAAGATCCTCTGGAATTTGTAGAAAGTTGTAGGGTGGTATGTAAACTTCTTGTAGATCTTGTTTTCTTTCTGGTTTTGAGTGAGTGTGCTGACTTGTTTAATTCTCTTTCTATTTGTGGCTTTATTAACTTTTTTGTACACCAGTTCTGCCCGAAATCCATTCTCTGTAGCTATGTCCAATATTTTAGTAAGTTGACATTGGTATTCTGTTTTTCCCATTGGTACATTTACCAATCTGTGTGTAAGGCTGTTGAGTGAAGCATGCTGATGGGGAATGGGATTGTAACTCTTTTGTTTTATATAGCTGTTGGTGTGGGTAGGTTTTCTGTAGATGCCAAATGTAAGGTGATTATTAGTTTTGATGATTTTTAGGTCGAGGAATGGTAGTTGTCCATCACATTCCTTCTCCATTGTGAACTTTATAGACTTTTCTTGCATATTTAGGAGTTTTAGTGCATCTTCTAGGTGTCTTTCTGGGACTATGGCAAAGATGTTGTCTACATAGCGGTACCATATTTTGAACATCCAGGGGAATGCCTTTTTAATCCTAGATTCCATAGTGCTCATGAAGAGATCTGCTAATATTGGTGACAGTGGGCTGCCCATAGCTAAACCAGATGTTTGTTTGTAATATTTCCCGTTAAATGTGAAAAAATTTTGATTTATGCACAGATTCGTTAATATGATGTATTCTCGGACTTCTTCTGTTGTTTTTCCTATTGCAAGTGACCAGGCACACAACACAGTTCTACTGTGTTGCAGGAAGAGACATTAGACAGATAATGATGGCACTGCCATAATTATTGAGAATTAAAAGAATGAGATTTGAGGGCTTTGAGTACAGCTGACTGTCAGAATTTATCAGAATATGCTTATTTACAATTCCTTGTTTCCTACACCGATATGCACAATCAAGTATAGCAAGAATCTCTGCCTGGAAGATAGTGGCAAATCTGCCCAGACTTAAGCAATGGCGTTCACCAGTTGTCTCACCATAGATTCCTGCTCCAGACTGTCCATTCGCACGGGAGCCATCTGTATAAAATACAAGACTGCTTCCATGCTTATGTTTTGAGTGTTCTTCAAAGCTACTTCTGTCAGAGATGTTTGCTTTGAAGGGAAGCCGGTCCCCATGGCCGCGCTCGCTTAAGCGTCTCGCTTTGGTGCTTCGTGGGCAGGGGATCGTGGGTTCGAGTCCCGCCTTGGGCATGGATGTTATATGTTTGTGCAATGTGTATATGTTTGTAAAAGAAACAGTAAAACCAGTAAACCAGTAATCAGTAAAAAAAAAAAAAAAAAAAAAAAAGGGGGGGTTGGAGTAAGATATTTTTGCTAACATGCAGTCAGAGTTTATAGTCAAAACAGAATCTTCCTCTTTGGTAAGGATGGAGGGATGACCTGTTTTAATACGGTTCTCCCTCCATAGTCCAACCAAGGAGAATCTTCAGCCTGATGCACAGCTCCAGTGGTTATGGACCAAGTAAAGTTTCCATTACAAAGGATGGAGTACTTTAAAAGCTACAGGTATACATAAGCCAATCTTTGTAGGCTGTTAAGTTTTTCTTTTACTTTTACTTGCTCAGTTTTTTGCCACCATATCAGTGCCCCATAAGTGATTCATGATTTTACCACTGCCTCATAGAGCCACCGACACATGTTTGGCTTCAGACCCCATTTCTTTTCTATAATGTGTTTACAGGACATAAGTGCCCATCTTGCTTTGTAGATAACATTATTAGTATGTAAATTTCAGGTAAGTTTAGCATCTAGGTTAACTCCTAGATATTTTACATTACCCAAAGTTTCTAAATTGGTGTTACCAATTTTAGGTTATTTAAACCTGTCAGTGTCCTTTTCTTGGTGAAAGGAACAACAATGGTCTTTTTGGGATTTAACCTGAGACCTCCTTTCTTACACCAGTCTAGGTTAAAACTCAGAGCATCATTAGTAATTTCCAAGATAGAACTTGAAAATTCTCCTCTGACTGATATTGCTACGTCATTAGCATAGCTTTGGGTAAATATACCCTTGGCATTGAGATTTTTCAGTAGTGCATCTATAACTATATTCCATAGAATAGGTGAAAGAATTCCTCCTTGTTGGATTTCTTTCATGTACATACTTCTACTGTATCTCCAAATTGATCAATTTGGATAATTCTATTTTGAAGTGAGGATTTTATCCATCTATATGAGGCATTATCCAAATCTCACTGTCTAATATTTGTTAAGATTGAATCATAAGATATATTATCAAATGTACCTTGAATATCAAAGGAGTCTCCCAGTGCTAGTTCTTTATGCTCAATAGATTCTTCGATCATGCTGACCAGTTGATACAACAATGTGATGCAAGATCTACCAAATCTATAGGCATGCTGATTTTCATTTAAGGGATCTCTTACAAGTATCCCTGTTTGTAAGCATCTTTCAACTAATCTTTCCAATGTTTCATAATGAAAGAGGAAAGGCAGATTGTCCAAAGGGCTTTTGGGTCTGTATAGTCCCCTTTGCCAGATTTTGGGAGGAAGATTATTCTACTTGTTCTCAAGGCCATTGGAATATATCCAAAAGCTACGCTTGCTCTAAAATTTTGGCATAGTATATAAAACAGTGATTCTGGTGTGTTTTGCAGTATAGCTGGAGAGATACCTTCACCACCAGGAGATTTGAATGTCTTAAATTTATTAATAGACATTTAATTTTAGGGACATTGACAATGGATTGAGCCATTTTCCAGTTCTCCTCGGACGCTTTAGTTCATGACTTGTCCAAAGAAGATTTAGATTGACTTTAACTTGTCAATGAGTTCGAACTCTGGGAAATGTGTGGTAGCCAACAGTTCCAGTGTAGATTTACTTGTAGTAGTAAATTCACCATTGGGCCTTTTTAAGGTCCCACCAATGAGTGGGGTTGGTTCACGAGTTATTATTTTATGAACTCTTAAGAAAGTTGTTTTCACTGAATTAATTTCAGAGCAAAATTTTCCCCAAGATGCTCGTTTGGCTCTTCTAATGAGTAAGTTTTAGAGAGTAAGGTTTTGGTAATAGTTTTCCCAATTACCTCCTCTTTCAGCTTTGTTATATGACTGTCTAGCTTTATGTTTAGCTTGTTCTAACTCTTTATTCCACCAAATAGCACCTCTTCTTTTTGATGCGGTTTGGATGGGGCAGTTTTCTTGGTATCAATCTATTATGGCCTTTTGTAGATCAGAGGCAGCAGAGTCTACATCAACTAGATAATTGACTTTCCTATTCATAGAATTCAGTCTAAAAGATTCATGATACGACTGCCGGTTTTTTTTGTTTGTTTTTTGTTTTAAACCTAAACTAAAGTATAGGTAAAAACATATATGGCTATGATCTGAGAGTGATGTATCTTTAGCAACATGCCAGTCAAAGATCAATGTTCCAGTAATTTCCATTGAGATTGTAATGTCAAGAAATTCTTCCCTCACTCGATTTTTGAAGTTTGGTTCATTTCCAACATTAAGAACTACTAAGTTATTAGTAGAAATGAAATTTAAAAGAGACTTTTCTCTGGTGTTAATGTCTTTTGAGCCTCAGATCTCCTGATGAGAGTTGGAATCTATTCCTACAATGAAATTTAAAAGAGACTTTTCTCTGGTGTTAATGTCTTTTGAGCCTCAGATCTCCTGATGAGAGTTGGAATCTATTCCTACAATGAGTTTTTTTTTTTTTTGCTTAATTGTGATGTAGGCAACCAGATTGCCTTGCTCTCTGGTAGGTGGGTAGTCTTTGGGGTTGTAGGGCAAATAGCAGGAGGAGATAGGTAATAACACTCCTCCTGGCCATCCCCCGACATCAAAGTAAATTCTGCACAGGTCAGGTCCCTAGAACATCAGTTCATCAATGTTAAACATTGTATGTCCCTTTTCACTAATAGGCACGTTCTCAAGTTATTGATAGAGCTATTACATATTAGCTGACCCTGTGTGTTTCCAAGTCCCATAATTCACCCGTTTCGGATCCACGGTTCTAAATTTTGGCTATGTCAATGTCATCTTTGATGATTTTTTGGCATAAGGTATCCGTAGCTACCTTACTGTGTTGGAGGTTCACTTGGACCAGTTTTATCTTCTCCATTTTTCTTTGAGAAAATGATGAGGCTTACTTTTCCTAATCTAAGGAAGGCTCTCATGCCCTTGTTTTTGAGGGCTTCAATGGATAATCATCCCCAAGAGCTACTATAATCTGCTCTTGTGAACTCTTTTTGTTGGAACTAATGATTTTCCATCCAGATATGTCCAATTCTTTGTTCTGTTTATGAAGAAATTCCAGGATTTTGGTGGGGTTCTCCTTTGAGTAGACTTTAGGTGCTTTAAAAAGCATCTTGGTCACCCTCAGGATTCCTCTTCTTATCACCTATCCATAACTTAACATTTTTCCATGGTTTTAAGTTGGGGAAGGTTTGAATTACCTACTTTTTTGTTTCCTCGTTTACACCTATCAGGATTAAGGCTCCTATCTCTGTGTACGAGGAATTGAATTGAGGGAATTCTCCATGTGGTAAAATTTTAAATTTCTCCACTAAGGATGTTTCTATTAAATTTGCCTGTATGCTTGTAAGCTTCTGATTAGGATATTTGTCTATGACAACAGCCATCTTAATAAATGTCAGAATGTCTGTAAATGTTGTTTGAGGGGTGGATGTTGGAACAACTCCTCCTTTCTTGGCTTCTTTAGATTGCCCCTCAGGGCAGGAAGGGTAGAACCATCTAGTTGGCTACATTTAATGCCCACAGATCAACTCATGCCTCCCACCTCTGAGGGAGTCATTTTAATTTTTTTCTTGTCATTTTGAGGAGTCCCATGGTATCCCTTGAGTGGCAAGTTTTTCCTTAAGCTTTGCTTTTTGCTCAGTCGTGGTTAGTTTCTTCACTTTTAAGGAATGCATTTTCCCAGTGGCTTTCTCAATGTCATCAGAGGATGATTATTTGAGTTCATCTAGAAGCATTAGTTCTTTCTCAAAGAGGGATACTTCTTTTTTAGATGTGGATGGTATTGCTGCTGATTTAAGAGTCACTTCAAAACCAGTTGTTTGCACAGGTACTGCTGCTGACTTTTCAGTTGCTTCAATACCAGTTAAATTGTCTGAAACTTCAGGAGTTTCAGTAAAGGAAGTTGTTGAAGACATCCTGTGCTGTTTGCCATCCTTGGTGCAGCAAGGAGCAGGCGGAGACGTGACTGGGTATGCCCAAGGTCGGAGACCCTGCCTGAGTTCTCTCAGTCCATCACATTCCACATATTTCACCCAGACCGGGAAGTTGGGTACTTCCCAACCCACTATACTGACATCCTGGTGGCTTACTCGCAGCAGTGGGAGACCCTCCATATCCCCTTCTCATGGGGCACTACCCGCCATGGCTGAAGAGGATGGCTAGATGGAGGATGGTGCAAGACCTTGGCAGAATTACTTCACATCAGACTTGTCTCTAGTCCAACTTTCCAGCTGGCTTGGACTTGGCACTCCCAGTCTGCATCCCATCCCCCACCAGATAAAGAAAAGAAGAAGAAAGAGAGAAAGAGTGGGAGAAGAAGAAAATGGAAAGACTCCCAAATCATTATCTCTAATAATTGGTGTCAAAGAATTAAGAGATTGGTCAAGAGAGACTGATAGGAATAGAAAGAAGATAGGGAGCTGACACAATTAAGTGGAAGCAATGTCTGCTTCAGCTCGGGGCCCCATGGATGCCATTCACATATTCACAAAGTTATGAGCCCCCTTAGGGGCAGCTTGTGGCAACTCTCTGGCGTTGTCTCTAGATAGGCCTCCTCTAAGCTTCAGAATGGAAAGTACAAGCAAATAAAACAGTGCAAGAGTTGTTCACAATGACCATATAGCACTCATATTATGAGAAATTACAGCAGTGGCATCTATAACATTGAAACAGAGTGGTATCAATAAGGGATTGGACCCAGATACCATTAATACCTTGATACTCAGTCGTATCGACATATGTCTAAGATTTTCAGATAAAGTCTCAATGTGTTTTCAATACTACTAAATGTTAAAGCTTTACATTATTGAAAGTTGTTGCATTTAACTTTATGCTATATAAGGAATGAAAAAAAGTAAAAATTTCACATTAATGCCTTGCTCATGCCTCCAAACTTTGGTGAATGAATGCATCATTCCAGAGATTTTTGTGTTTGTATGTAGACATGCAAAGCAATGGGGAAGGAGTATATCTACTCATGTAACATAGGGGGTTAACTGTGTTGTGAGTAAAGTTGATTTAGATGACAAACTAAATCATATTTCTGCAATAGGTTGTCTTGGTGATTCACTCTGTCATCACATTGACCTCTCTACTGACCAAAATCTGTGAACTCAGCAGAAACAAATCAGAAATTAAGACATGAAATAATACAGTACATGGAAATATTTGTTCTTTCCTTCCATCTATTAGTTTGTGTTTACCCAAGACCACATGTCTAATCTCCCTAACAATTTTGTTTTACGAAAGTACAGCAGTGATATTGAGTGAAACATGAGTGAAGTGTGAAACTACCTTAAATTAGACAGTACTAACAGCAATAGAGTAGAGTGTAAAATGTCAGAAAAACATTTTTGTATGGTGGTAAGTCAAATAATATAACAAATTAGAGGCATGTTACATTTCTACAGGAATGAAGATTACAGAAGTTCTATTGTGAAAGCAAAATATGAGATTCCTGTCACTCTGGCAATGATACACAACATCTGAATATGATAAGCAAAGTGACAGTCTATTTGTTGTTATGTAGTGTCAACATCAGCCACATCAAACAGAATAGTGCAAGGTACTCACCAACATTATTACATGTGCTTATACACAGAGAATGTTAATAGGAATGGAATTCAGGAAACAATCGGAATTTTATAAAGTGAGTATCGAGTTGATTGATGGTTGGAGGAATTTAGTAATAGTGACGGTCAAATTATATGTGTATTAATTTGTTGAGTTGGTTTTTTAACACTACGTCACTTACATTGTTATTATGAGGGACTAGTTTCGAAAACCTATGCCCATGAGGTTGAAAATGAAAGCATAGGCTTTCGAAACTAGTCCCTCATAATAACAATGTAAGTGACGTAGTGTTCAAAAACCAACTCAACAAATTAATACACATATGAGTATCGAGTATCATACTTAAAAATCAGAATGAGTGTCAAGAAAAAATGGTATCATCCCATCACTAGTACCAAAGATCATTGTGTACTATCATAATGTGTAACTGTTAAGACAGTGTATTTGTGAACTTTGGTAAAAAATCTGATGTGTTCCATTCATATGATTTTCTCTACCCTATTCTGCTACAAAAGCTTTTCTCTACTTTGTGGTAATCAAGATAAACATTACCAGAAATTATTTTATTACCTTGTTCCTTCTAAGTAGAAAGGAAATAAAGGAATACACTAGGATAAGGTGATAGTCAAAACTTTTAAAATTTGGCCGCTATGTGATGCAATTAAAATTCTCTTCTCTTTGCATGATCAGAATGAAAAAAGTGAATAATTACTTCCCAGTTAAACTTGGGAATTTTAAAACAACAAGGAATATGTCAGAAATGGTTAGCTCTACAGAAAAAGTATGTGACATAAATTGAGTGTTTTAATGAAATCCACATTTTTGTGTAATAAGTTCTTGTCTCTCTCTTACAGTTTACCATTTATGCAAAAGCAAACAGAATGAAGAGGACTTTAGAGGATATTCCCTACAAATTCAAGATATTCATTTTATTTGTCAATTAAATATCTACAGGGTGGACCGAAAGTTTCTCACCCCCCAGCTTTAGGAAATAACACCCTTTAAATAATAAGTAGGCAATTTATTTTTTCAACATCATAAACATCATGTATCTGTCTAACACACACCAAATTTAGAACTTTGTATGTCTGCTATTGTTGGCATGGCATGCAATAATGCGTTGAGCGAAACTTTCCACAAAATCCTTGGTGGTGTTCTGGTCGATGCTTTCCCATTCCTCTTGAACCCTGGTGATTAATTGATCCCTGATTCATGGTCCGGGTTGTCTAAAAAAACTATCTTGAAATTTGGCCTACAAGTTCTCAATGACATTGAGATCAGGTGAATTTCCTGGGCAGTCAGTCCAAACGTTGTTGAAGTGTTCCTTTATCACCTTCATGGTTGTCTTTGCAGTATGAGCTGTTGCTCCATCCTGCATCAAAACACCCATAAAATACCCTTGGGAAACTGGGAGGGGTCATCCATAGTCTTCTTGAATATTGGCAAAATTGACAGTCTGTAATATTCACCATTGACAGTCTGATTTTGTAGGACAATGTGCAACTCTGTTTTCCCATATCGTGATATGCCACCTGCAACCATGATTTTCAGGGATAATTTTGGAACAAGGACTGGTGAAATAATTGAAGGATCATTCATACGGATCCTGTGATTTTGTCTGTTTGGTTTGGGGTTGAGTTCAATGGGGCTTTCATCTGTAAAAAGGATATGTGCCCTTTTTACTAGTCCTTATGGAATGTTGTCAATAAAACCTTCCCAGATTAATCGTTCACAAAATTTTGTTTAATCATTGATATTTTTTTCACTGAGCAAAGGCTTGACTGGTTCCTTATATGCACTTTTACCCCAATCAGTGGACCTTACATAGGGCCTCACTGTTGTGACCCCAATTTTCTTCCCGCTGTCTTGGAATTCAGTCGAAAAGTTCAGTTTCTTGACAACGCTTTGTATGCCTGCAACTTTATTCTTACAGATCCCTCTGATCCTTCTTTTTGTATTTAAAGTAACTTTAGATGGTCTACCACTTCATTTTTTGTCCTCGACATCACCCTCCTCTTTTCTAGCCCACTTTCTTACAGTGTTTCTGTCAACCTTCATATGTCGTGTAATTTCTATTATTGACACCCCTTGTGCACTAAGAACTTGAATTTCTGTGCGTAAATATTCCCTTGCTGTAGGCGACATCTTTGAAAACAAAAAAAGATTTAAGACCCTATACCCATTGATAAACTAATTAACAATAATAAAGACAAAAGAGCTCTAAAGGGTCTAAAATTTTCTCACCTGGATGAGAAATTTATGGTTTATTTTAACCCTTGCTGTGATGTGCAAATCAACAGCTCTGTAAACGTTTCTTAATTGAATATAGATCACAGATGCTTGAAGATAAATACCACCTGAAATTTCATTCTTTAACTCACCTTTAAGCTTCACAATAACCAGCTTCCCTCGGAGAGTAAGAAGAAACATGTATCGAATGAAACGTCTATCACATCTAAAGATCACACTCACACTGTGTAAATAATGGAAGTAACAGTAACTGGAATCAATACAGCACACATTGTTGTCTTACGAGAGGTATATTGGGCACCAAAAGGCGATTGAATTTTAAACTGAGAAGCAAAGCAAATGGCCCGCTGAAATGTTTGGGGGGTGAGAAACTTTCGGTCTGCCCTGTAATATACAGCATTGGAGTCATTTTTGAGAAAATAGGAAATTCCTAAAAACCTTCCTGTAAAGCATAATACAGAGTGGGGTAACCTTTGTGTTGCATCTTTGGAAGATACTACACTAAAATACCAAATTTGGTATTTAAGAGACTTTTATGGTTTAGCTGCATTTGCATGCACATGCACACGCATGGACCTGTTTCTAAAAATGCCTTTTTGTATTGAGTTCCTCAAAAGGTGTATTTTTGCTGAAATCCCAGCATGACATTTTTGAGTAGAATACAGTATCTTCTCTACTTATACTATGTATGTACATAATACTTGGTACAGAAAGTAAAATGTGACACTTTGATTTTCTGTTCTTTGCTTCTATATTATGCTTGTATTAATTTGTACTTTGATGTTATAAAATTGACTCTTTTAATATTAACAATTTTAAATGCAAAAATGGAAATTTTTTATCCTAGTCAATATAGTTAGTTTAAATTAAACGTTTCTCAATTCCTCTTTTTCAGCATTATTAGTATTCAAAATTCTCCTTGGGATACAGTTTATAATTTACTAGCTTTAAAATTTCAGGAAAGTTTTAGTAGTTATGGATTAAGAATTGTTGTACAGTAGATAATAATATTAAAAGTTCAGTTGAAATTAATTGTTTTCCATAATTCTTGTTTGAAAAGTTGAAAAAATGTAGTAACAGTATAGAAAAAACATTTGCACAATACATGCACAAACATTTCTTCATGTAGTTATACTAAAGTCACCAAGCGAGGTGGCATTACGGTAACATGTGTGATTAGCATGCAGGAGTAAGGTGGCTTTGATTACTGTGGCTGGCCTTCCTGACCTTTTTTTGAAGATTTATCCAGGTCACCAGGTGATTGCTGAGAAAGTTCATTACATCCCCCAAATTTTCCTATTCCAATCACTTTCTTATCATCTTTTTCAGGATTGAAGGATCATGCAACAGTGCTCAAAATATCGGATAGTGAAAATATTGCATGACCAATAAAATGCAAATCTTGAATTTGTGGGTAATAGCCTCAGACATCCTCTTCATTCTGAATAACCTTTGAATAACCAGTAAACTGTAATAGACAAAACTGACTACACAAAAAATATATTTCTAGTTAAAAAACAATTTCTATTATATAGTTTTTTGTTTTTTGTAGAGCCTACCATTTCTGAGTTATGCCTCATTATTGGCTGTAAAGCTTCCTGGTCATGCAAAGAGAAGGGAATTTCAATGGCACCACATAGCAACCAATAATAAAGAGCTGTTTGTGTAATAAAGAGCAGTTCCAATACAGTATTTTCTTACATTTTTATAGTCTTGGAAAATAATTAGAATCTCAAAATGAAATTTTACACATGAATTGTCTTTCTCACTATAAACATGTGTAAAAATATTATAATTAACTTATAAATTGCAGAAACTGCTAAACTCAATCCCAGGGTACCTTATATTAGTTCCATATACAACTCTTTTCATTATGTAAGTTAATCAGTATTTCTCTGCTTCCTCAATTGTTTTGAATGCTATATATGCAAGAATTGATGGAGTACTGAATTTATTCACCTGCAAGAAACAGTCATGAGCAGGGGGTAAGAGGGATGAATCCAATAATACTTTGATGGCAAATGCTAGGACAATCCAACCTCTGCTAAGGAACATCTTATTCTTTCATTATTTACACTCCTCATATGGAGGACTTACACCCCCACAACTTATAAGCCAGTGCCTGGGGTCACATGCCTGTTGAAGAGCAGATGGACTTGGGATCAGAGAAAGTAGCCAGTCTGGGTGATCAGCCCAATTGATACCTGGTATGAGCTTGAGAAGATGATATGAAATAACAGTGAAATAGATGAAAGGACAAGTGATTATGGGGCATTTGGTATAATGAATGGTGGAGAGGCAAGCAGTCTAATGTTCGTCCATGGTGCCGCTGTATATAGAGCAGCGTTGAAAGCATAGAAGTAGCTATTTATGTAACAAGGATGCAAAATAAGACTTTAGGAGATGAATAAAGCACTTAAATGAAATACTGGATGCAAGTACATGGTGCATGCAGTAAGTTTTAGTAAAAAACTCTCTTTTTTGTTGGAAAGCAGAAAGGAAGTATTAAAACTTAAGAGGGTTGGAACTTTAATGGTTGGAACTATTTATTTACAACTGGTACAAAAGAGAGACATAGTGCCAAGTTTTATTGTCCTTTAAAGTAGCTACAAGCATTGTGAACAACCCATTGGCAGCAATGTAAAAGTTGTAGGACTTTTAGCAATGTCAGTTGTGCTGATAGTTTGAATGGAGCGGTCTACTACCTAATGAATCTCTAGAATATTCTGAAGCAAATGCCACAGAGTGGTTTGTTCATCTTCAGAATCAGTCAAAGTAACAAGGGCTTAATTCTGGGGAATGTGGTGGATGGTACAGTACTTCCCAGTCCCACTGACCAATTAAAACAGCCACAATTTGAACTGATCTTTTTTAATCCAAAATGATAGGTGGGTTGCATATGTGTTCCAAAACATTTTTATGGTGTGACCACGGAGATCACAAGTTCATGTGAAAGTTACGGTGCTTCTCATGTATGACTGATGGTGCTATAGTAATGCATTACATTTCTCCATAGCAGACAGTCAGTTTTGGGGCCCAACCTATGACCAGCATTGTGAAAGAAGCAATAATGCTTTCTGCAGAACTCACCTATCATTTTGCATGAAAATCCTGGCCACATATTGTGCAAGTTGTGGCGGATTTGTTTGGCTGATGTGGCTGGAAAGTGTTGTACCATCCTCCATGCTCCCTGGACTTAAGCCCTTGTGACTGACTTGATTCCAAAGATAAAGCAACCATTTCATGACATTTATTTCAAAACTATTCCAGAGATTTGTCAAACAGGAGACTGCTCCATTTGAACTATCAACACAACAGGTGCTGCTAAAGGTTTTGGAAGTTCCACTTCGCTGGTAATGGGTTGTAGGTACACAATGCTGTTTACTACTTTGAAGCACAGTAAAGCTTTGTAACATGTATCTCTTTTGTATAAGCCGTAAATGAGTACTATTAAGGAGTAACCTCCTCCCCAACACCCACTGTATCTAGCAGCATTGTATCACCATCTGCAACTCTTGATACTTTGGTCATAGTAAAATCACAGAAACAAGTGGTGGATTGCTTCAGTCCATTCCACAATATGCCATTACAGGATGGGGCAGTTCCTGTATCACTGTCTATAACATTATGTAAAGAACCTTAATTAAAATATGCCTGAAAAGAGCTATTAATTACCAAACAGAACTTCTGTTCTGTGAATTCAACATACTGAATATCCGCCAAAATTATTATAATGTTCTACTTAAATATATCCATAAAAACCAAAATAAATTCCTTAGTATTGCCATAATTACAAAACTAAACAATCTAATTTGATGTGCTTGTTTAGCTCCAGATGTTTAACAGCAGCAGCTTCCAATCGCAGTATACATTTGGCCTAACGTTATAAAACAGATTAATAAAAAGGAATAATTTGTAGCACTGTAGTAGCTTTAAATTAAAAAAGAGAATTAAAATCATTATCAGGAAAGATTTTGTGCAATGAAAACTATTTTTTGTGTATTCCATTTATAGTTTACAGTTAGTGTTATCATTATTTTACAATCTTGTGTGGCTAAGAATTTGTAAAACAAATAATGTTGTGTACTTGTGGCTGTTAGACCACACTGTCAGTCACTGTCATTATAAAAACTAATAATGTCTTTTTACTGATTATTAATTTCAGTTTTTAGTTTTTAATATGAGTTTATTTACTTGATTGGAGTCCCCACTGTGCACATTGCCTTGCTGAGAGGTGGTGCTAGAACAGAGTGCACATAATATATGCAATAATTGTTTAGTATGAATGAATGAATGAATGAATTTCTTTATTTACCATAATATGTACTGTACTTATATTCTTACAGTTTTTATATCTTTCTTAGACTTGATACTTTTATTTTTCCCTTGGTCCACAATCATTATAAATGTATAATGCAACTATTCTTTCCTCCTTTTTCTCATCTTGTTACATATACTTATCCATTTCCATCTAACTTTGCCTAAGAAGTTTCCCATACCTTTTTTATTTTTTTCTCCTTTTGTGGACAGAGCCTTCCTGGTTATTATTTCCCCATCCAATTTATCCCATTTTCATTTTCAAATTTGATCTGTCCATATCTTTGTCTGATTACATTATAGTATATAATGGAAATCTTTGTCAGTTTCTCCGCACATTGCACATTTTTTACATCTCCATCATGTCTTATGCCTTTCAAGTTTTTACACCACAAATCCTTCTCTCCCAAGTTTATTGCCTATCTCTATGTACTTTTCCCTCTCTCAGACTTTTTTATTCCTCTATATATCATCAAGAATATTTTCTCTCTTATACTGCTAAAATCATCTTGTCTATCAATATTATCTAGCCTTGATTCTACTACGTTCCAAAAGTCTCGTTCGTTATATTCTGCTTTTGACCATGAACTCCCATACCTGTTTTCTCCAAAATTTCCTGTACTTTAACTGACCATGACCCTTGCCATTTACTTTTCTCCGTAATGCTGAAGCATTTTTTAATAATATCCCTATGCACCAAATTGGAAATTCTGTGTAGATATTTCATAGTTCCTGTGATAATTTTGACCTTGGTGGAATGCCTCCCCAGTTCTAATTGGACTTCCCCATTTGGTGATGCTATTGGTAGACCTAATATATATATTTACAAAAAGATCTATTAATTTTATCATCCTCTCTCCAAGCCTCATCTACTCCCCATAACTCTGGCCCATATAGTATTTTGTTTTCCACTATGGCCATATAAATTCTTTCAAGTCATTTAACATGCATGTCTGTGAGTTTTCTTATGCATGACCTTATATACTCATGGCCATTTTTCCATTTGCTACACACATTTTTTTTTACTCACTCCAGCTTCCATTGAAACTTGGTCTAATCCCCAGGTAATCGAATCTCCTTACAACCTCTATTTCTCTTCCATTAATCTGCCATTTCTCATCCTTGTGTAATCTGTATCCCTTTTTAAAAATCATAATCTTGGTTTTCTTCTCATTTAGTTTCAGCCCCCATTTTCCACTAAATTATTTACTGCCCCAATTGCCTTCTTCAACCCTCCACACGATATGAAACTAACTACCAAGTCATCTGCAGATAGTAACCCTGGAATTTCTTTATTCTTGATGACTGGCGAGTATACATCATACCTCTGAATCTCCTCTAGTATATTGTCAATATTAAGGATAAATAGCATTGGACTAAGTTTACAACTCTGCCTCACCCCTGTCTTACTCTGTAAACATTAAGTTACTATATTGTTTGGCAGTTTTATACAGAACTTATTCTCCTGATATATTTCACACATTATTACCATAAAAGTGTGACTTACCCATTTGCTTTTTAATTTTACTCACAAAGCTTCTCTAACTGTGGTATCAAATGCCTTCTCTAAATCAAAGAATACCATGCATACCCTTCCCCTTTAGTTGCTCAAGTATTTGTCCACAATTGTCTGTTATCTGCTGCTCTTCTCCCTACTCTAAATCCTGCTTGAAACTCAGATAACTTCTCCTTCTCAACACAGTTCTGTAAGCTCTTACCCGTGCCGGGGGTAAGATCTTCACTGCCCGTGAAGATCTTACCCCCCCCCCCCCAAAAAAAAAGAAGGCTTAGCCCTCTATAGTTCCCTGGGTTGTTTCTATCACCCTTGCCCTTATACATTGGCACCCTAATGCTTATTCTCCAGCTCTTGGGGATCTTTCTTGTCTCAAATATTTTATTCAACAGTTTTATCACTATGTGATATTTTTAAAAGAAATGACTGTTGCTTTAGCATAGTGTATTCCCATATTTCCCCACTACTTACAAGGAAGCTATTAATAAGAGAATGGCTGCTAATGTTTATCTAAATTAGCATGATATAGATAAAACAATACTATTTTGTAAGGAAAATTTATTTGTGGAACACCTAGAGAAAGTCATGCTGATGGAACAAGTCAGAATTTTTTATGAAAAAACTTGATAAGTTTTATGATTAATTTTGGCTTATATTTCTTGTTTCATGATCATGTATTTTATTTAAAGCATTGCTAAAGTTGATATTGACTTCTCACTGCAATCTGGAATTTTTATTGTGCTGCTAAAGCTTTGCATGACAGCTTTAACAGCCTAGAACACAAAAGTATATTTTGTTTTATGTTAACAGCCTATGCAGCACCTGTTTTAGACAGAGTGTACTAAAAGGAATATAAAAGTTTTTTTCCCCCCAAACTTATTGAAATACATCAACATTACAAAGTTTCAAGCTATGGAAATTCCTTAGGTAGTTTCTGAAGGATCCTTGGTACAGGCAGAGTAATTTCCATGTTGAATCTCAATTCTAATATTAATATTTTTTGAAAACTATAGAATCTATCATATTGAAATTTTTACTACCTATAAACCAACTTCTGATTCAGGGAAAATAATCAAACCATAATTAAAATTTATAATTGTTAAGTTATTGACATTCCAAAAAACAAGACAAACAAAAAAAAAACTTAGTAAATGTTTCACAGATCATCTTTAGGTACATATTTCCAAAAAGAGCTATAGCTGCAATTTTTTAAGCATATGCAAAATTTATTGCTCTAAACAGCTGGTGAAAGCTTATATGTTACATTTTCATGAAATTCCTAAAACATATTCTGATATGTTCCATTCACCTGACTTTCTCTATCTGTTCAGCAAACACACTATTCTTACAAAAGATTTTTCTCTTTTATACATCACGGTAATCAAGATAAACATTATCAGAAATGATCTTATTCCTTATAAGTAAAAGGGAAATAAGGAAATAACTAGGCTAAAATTACAGTCATATGTTTTAAAAGCTGTCGCCATGCGATTGTCATTTAAATTCTATTCTCTTTCCATGGCCTGGAGTAAAACAAGAGATTTGAAATGGATAAGGACTTCCTGTTTGAGAATATTTTCAGTATTTTCAAATTGAAACCAATAACAGAGAATATCTTGGAAACGGTGAGCTGTACAAAAACCCTACATAAGACATAAATTGTGTTTCTTTTTAATAAGGTATATATTTTTGTACAGTAAGTCTTTATCTATTTTATTTACCAGTTGTACAATAGTCATTCATAATGAAGAGAATTTTAAGAACTATTCCAAAGAAATTCAGGACGTAGGTACATTTAATTTACCATGTAAATATCTTTAATAATGGCATTATAATCAAAATGGTTTGAGACATTTTTGTTTAGCAAAAATTGAACATTTTGAAAAATGTTCCATGAAAAGCATAGTTTGGGGTGAAAGTATTTTTCTGAAAATCTTCGTGTCGCATCCTTGGAAGATACTGAACTTAAGTACCAAATTTGGTATTGAATGAACTTTTCATTTTTGAGTTATGCTCTCCACAAACATACACAGAAGTTTGTTAATATTTTTGGTTCAGGGGTTCTCAAAACCTGTATTTCCAGTGAAATCTTGTTATCAAATTTTTTTGGGTGGAATACAATTCCTGCTCTAACTACAATGCATATGGTACTTACTTGCTAGAGAAAGTAATATTATACACAACTAAAAGAATTAAAAAAGCTCGAGTGCATTCCTATTGTTTATTTTTCATTTACCATTATCGTTGATTTAAATGTTCTTAAATTTTCACCACCCATGTTAAATAACAAGTTTGTAAGATGAATACTTAATTTGAAATGTCCCACTTTAATTGTTTAAGACAAAAGTGTACCTAAAAAGAAAAGGCATAACAATTTTTCCAAATGTTTGCGTTTATTAGAATATTAATTAAGTAAAAATCATTAGTTGTAATTATGATTTCTTAACCAGCAGAAGATTTTTAAAAGTGGTTAAAGTTTCATGACAATAAATAGTATAGTTTTCATGAAACATCAATAAATATTGCACTCAGATTCAGCATAGAAATTGCTACTCTGTCTCCATAACTCAACATTTGTTATCTAAGTTAAATATTCTACTAATATCACTACTGAATATAAATTTATTTTGAGTTTGTAAACTATTCTCCCATGAATGCTTTTAATACATCATTTATGGTTCTGTGGATTATATAGGACAAGTGCATATGTTAGGATTAAGAGGCTGCACCAGAAGCTACTGTATTTTATACCATTGCAATGTTTTTCCGTTAGTTTGCAATTATTACTGAAATAATGGTTACAAAACTGCGGGGTGAGAGAATGGCTGTCATGCGCTCTTCAACAGTACAGGAAGTGTATTGTAAATTTCATTCTCATACCATGTATGCAGGAACGCCTGAAAATTAGGTGACCCTTCGCGCCCTGAAACTGAAGGTAGGCATTTACTTCTGTGAAAGGTAGTACATATGTGCTAAAGAATGTAAAAATAAAAACAGATTAACCAACGGACGATGTAATATTCCCTGTGAAAGGAAGATTGGCTTAGAAGCGGCCTTGAATTTTGCTGCAATTTGTGTAAATAGTAATAGGTGGTCACTACAATGAAATATGATCAGATACTAACCTTGTAGAAAGAAGGGCGAAAATAAATTACCTCTATGGAGAAGTTTATTCTGCAGTAGGTAAAGGAGGAGACGAAGTCTATATAAATAAATTTTGTATGAAGAATTTCTATGACAAGTATGAAATGACATTGAATATGGAATGCTGTACGACAGTAGATGATGTTTCAGTGTTACACAAGTTAGGTAGTTTTCGTGTTTAGCCTTAATCAAGAATTATGCCGAATCACTAAGCATCCCGCTGAACATCTTGATCTAAGCCGAGCCGGGCATAACGCCGGAATTAGGATGAACTTAAGCCAAAGGCGACTGGACTTAACTCGACGTGACATGAAGTTCTAACTATTTGGGGTGTACATAACGTGACTATTAACGCGTCGTCATTTAAGCGTTTGTTAGTGTCAAACTTTTCCTTCCGGTTAACATAAGCGATGTTACACAGTAATTAAAACCATTCGGTGTGAAGCAGTAGCAGGAAATAACTAATGTGAATTAACTGTTTCTTACACACCAATCGTGTATAAGACAGAAGCACGAGAGGTGGAGTCAGACTGAAACATTCAATGCCATTTCCAGGGTTTGAACCACGGACCTCCTGCTTTCCGTCCAGTTGCTCTGCCCACTGAGTTACCATGGCAACATGCCGGCACGGCAGTAAATTATTCAACTGACTCGCGTTGTTCGCGATAAACCACTATGAGATCTCAATTACTTTGTGTTGTTATAACTCAATGGCAATTTTAAAGCTCTCGAAGCACTTAAGTTTTGGCAGTCTTTAACATTCCATTCTATTTACGTGCACTTACCATATTAGAATTCGTCTTTCATTACCCTCGATAAGGATTCCTCAATGTCCGTTCATTTGTTCTTTTTCAAACCTAGACACCATGGTCCCTTTTCGCATTTTAATCCATGTCTACTGCCTCTATTCTACTTTTCTGACTCTCTGCTAGCGCCCATTCCTGAGCCTCATCTTAAAATACTCAGTGCCTGTTTCAAGGATTCCCTTGTCTGTCTGTCTGTCTACTAATATTCCCATTCAGCATTTTAATTGAGCTTCTTGCATGAAGTATTCTGTAATCTACGTCCACATTGTAGCTACTTGATTCATAGATTATTTATCCCAAATATATAAAACGATTAACCCAGATACTTGATTTTCATCTTTTCCACCTGCTCAAATAACTGCATATTATCTTATTCATATTCATCCGGTGACATCTAACTTTAAACATTTCCAAGAGCTTTCTCATCACTTATTTTTTATCTCGACTATAACAATCTGGTCGTCTGCAAATAATAAATGAATGTACTGCTGGGCCTCCTTGCATTGGTACTCCTATGACACCACCCGATCTTTCCAGTGTTCCAGTATATGATAAAGGTTGGTTTTAAATAGGGATGCCTACATAGTGCAACCCTTTGTAAGTCCTTTTGGTGTCCTAAAAGGAGTAGGGATCCTCTTCTCTGTATTTACTTTAGCACTGCGATTTTCATACATTCTTTCTATAATATACCAATCAATATATAAATTAAATTATATTCTATTAGTGCATAATTGATAAAATGCATGTTCAAATATACGTGGTTCGCCTGGGTAGTGTGGTGGTAGCGTGTCTGCTTCACATTCAAAAGGTCGTGAGTTCGAATCTCGCTTAGGGTGAGTTGCCCGCATAAGGTTTTATCGGTGTTTTCCCGTATCCTGAGGAGACGAATGTCGAGTAACTTTAAGCTCCATGGACCCCGAGATCATTTGAGCATCATTTCACCAATGT
Source organism: Hymenopus coronatus (assembly GCA_030762935.1). Lineage (NCBI taxonomy): Eukaryota > Metazoa > Arthropoda > Insecta > Mantodea > Hymenopodidae > Hymenopus > Hymenopus coronatus. The sequence continues at coordinate 459,206,517 of CM060900.1, read as the reverse complement.
CATTCATCGTCCGATATGACCAACCAGGTTAAAGGACGTTAAGCTTATATATATGTCCGATAAGCTATAAATAAAAGACAAGTTCATAGAGAATAATAATTTTATTATTAAAAAGTTTTGTACACTTATGGTTGCTTTTCAACATAATCAGACATTTATCGTACCTATGCACAAGCTTTGCAATATCCGCTTCAAAAAATGTTGCCGCCAATGATTTCAAATTAGCATTGACGTTGTTTTGAAGATCTTCATTGGTTTGAAAGTGCTGCCCTCCTAGCCACGTCTTCAGTTCAGGTAAAAGGTGAAAGTCGCTGGGTGCCAGGTCAGGACTGTACGGCGGATGGTCGAAAATGTCCCATTGAAATTTTTCAAGGAGCCGATGGGTTGTGCCAGCAGTGTGTGGACGAGCGTTGTCATGGATTGACACAATTCCTGAAGTCAGCATTTCTCTTCGTTTGGTTTGAGTGGTTCTCCGCTAACGTCGTAAAGTATATATACACACACATATGTCCGCCTTGGTGGATGTCTTGATGCAAGCACCTCTCAGTATTAGCAAGGACATATCTTAAAATTTCTGTTAATATTGAAGTCTAGACATTACTTATACTTAATTTGTGGTTATTGCGGTTCATTTTCGCATATCCTGGATTCCATATGCCGGAATAAAAGGAAATTCAGGGAATATCTCGCTGGCCATTGAATGCAACTAAATACATACATGATCTATTAACGTTTGTGGTACTCGTTGTTGAGATTTTATTTAACTCCTCTAGAATGATGGGGCGTTGAACCGTTGTATCGAAACCAAGGATTTAGAGCTAAAAATGCGGGACGTCTTTTAGAAGACTCATTATTCAGCCAATTCTGGAGGAATTGCAATTAAAGTGCCCAGATTAACTGGTGCGACGATGTATTTCGGAACACCGCAGCACAGATATCACCCTATTGAGCCTGTGCAGCGATGTGGTGAGGATTCTCAGGGGCTCAATAATGGAAATTATGTGACTAAGATAACATTAATTCCCCCTTAAAACCTACGACTAAAATCATGGATGTTAATGTACTTTAGGTGATGCAACTGTGAAATTTGTATGTTCTACACTAAGCATGTTATATGGCTGAAATTTATATTAGTTATTGCATAATATAAGCGCAATAGTCCTGTTAAATTTCAAACTTCTATCTTGTATGGTTATTGAAATATTAATTTTATATCGTGTAAATTCATTGCGCTGAGCAAAATGAGGCATACGAGGCATTTTTAATTTTCCCCCTCAATTTGTCATATTTATAGTAAATAAGCATATAAAATGGTTTGTCATATTAGATATTTTATTTATCTTCAGTTGTCCAAGAAACATTTTTCTATATGCACAATTCACAAAATAAATTAATTTTTCAATTTTTCCCATATTACTAAATTTATTTTTTTTGCTGAAAATTAAACTATCTATTTAAAATAATAATAATAACATAATATCTTATACGAATTTAAATTTATATAATAGAATTTGAAACAAATATGTAAAGAATTACATCATGGAGCAAGCTTTCAGTCCTTTCATGCTCCTATTCATGAATTGGCACACAGTGAAATTAATACACCTCTAATTAAGGCTCTTAAAAAGACGATTTTTGTTGAATTATTGGGCATTAGAAAAGAGAGGTTAACTCTATATATGTCAAAACACTGAAAAAAGTTTGCGAGAAAACAAGATTTTAAGTTTGAGATTGAAAATTTTTATATTTATGACTTGACTATTTACTATTTATAAACTCCTAAAATTCACCAGCTCCATACTTTTGACCCTCATCCTTCTTGTTTTCCTCTGCAATAATCCTCAAAAGTTGAAGCTTCCTTCGAGAAGTCTTTGAGGAATATCCACCAGATTTCAAGTTTCTGTGCGGGCGATGTTGGTCCCTTACTTGGTAAATTTTCTGTGCCACTGGGCTGAATTTAAGACTGAGCTTCTTTGATCAGTTTTTTACTAGCCATGCAACTCGTATTAAACTGATACGGTGCTTTTGTCACACCAGCATGTAACCTTTTCTTTGAAATAAAGACATTTAGACCATATTTGGACATTTAGACCATATTATTTTATTAAAAACTTCAATGGCATTATGAGCTTTCCCTGTAACACATCTCTTCAATGGTTCCTCGCTTGTTATTGTCTGGTAGATAGTAATAAGCTTTTGATTTACTTGAGTTGTTAGGGGTGTTGTTCCTATGGAGCTATTATGGGGTGGAATTGACTAGTCTTTTGCAATGGCTTATTGTAGAAACACCAATTACTTGAACTTCCAAAACTTGTATGGTGTTGTGGGTTACTTTGCGTTGAGCTGCAATGACACAAAGTTGCATATATTGCTGTTCTCATATACTGTACATTAAGACAATTTTCTTTGATAGCCTTTCTATAATAATTAATTTGTTAATTTTACTATCGTATCTTCTTTGAAGCTTCCAAAGGTTTGCCCACCCAGTGACTCCCTTTGCCTTCCACTTGTTTACCAAGTGGCTTAATCCTGCTCGCAACATCTTTGCCACATGGTTGAAGCATTCTTCCTTTCTTATTTCAGTATCACCATTTACTGCCAAGTCCTTTAGGTGCTTATATGTCTAGGAATTTCAGTCTGACAACATATTTGTGTATCTCAATTTGCTTGTACTAATGGATCTCATTCGCAATAGAATTGTAGCTTTCCTCTCCATAGTACTTAAAGAACCACTATAGAGCTTCACAGTTTCAATTTTATGTTCTGTGACCCATTTTTGATAATCATTACTTTTGAAAGTCCAACAATGCTTTTTTCTGTGCACAAAAGCTTGTAGTATTTGGACAGTATTTCAAAATCAATAGCTAGACCTAATAGAACACCTATAACTAGGTGCTTCTATGCCTTATAAAGAAGAAATTTCTCGTTTTTTCCAAGTGCTGTCGTATGATATGGTAATGTTTATAATGCAGAATTATTCCAGACCAGTAGAGCCCTTACTAGTAACATATAGACGTTCACTATGCTTCAATTTAGCACATAAGATGGTCGAAGTGAATCTGAGTTTTCAAACCTTGGGACTTATATGTAGTTCATTTACAATAGTCTCACATGATGGGCATATTACAATTAATTTAGTGGTAAACCCAGGCCGCGCCATGGCCGAGTGGTTTGACCACTCGACTCTCACCTAGACAAGCGACAGCATGTGAGATTTGTGGTGGACAAAACGGCGCTGGGGCGGGTTTTCTCCGGGTACTCCGGTTTCCCCCGCTATCGCATTCCACCGGTGCTCCATCTTCATTCATGTATCATCAATATCACCGCCTGCGGTGCCATTAGTAGTTAAAGCGGGCGTTAAACACTACAAAAAATGTGGTAAACCCATTATGCTCAGAAAAAGAAGTTTTCAGTCTTTCTGAGTCACAATAAACACACATTGCACACACAATGAATCAAAGTAAAATTTGGAACTGATTTTCACAGTCTATCTTTAAATATATCATGTTACCTGAAAATATAGACAATTTTCTTTGACTAGCAGTTGGAATAGATAAGTGATGGAGCAGATGAAAATTACTTACTTGCTTTAAGTTCTTGGGGAGTAGAATTTTTAGGTTCCTGGATATTTTCTATGTAATTTTCCCAGCTTTTTGCAATTAAAAATTTAGTTATTTGAGCTTTCTTTGTATTTATCTCTCCCGTATTTCTCTTCTCTACTGGTCTATTCGTTTCTAAATAGCTGAGTTAGCCAAAGCTAAAAAAAGAGCAGGTTTCAATGCTACTGTCTAGTGGTACAATACACAATACTATAAAGTTGTAATTTTAACACTATTTATTAAAGTATTAAAGGCTCCTATTTGTAATGCACCACAGCATTGCAGGTACCTATAACACTAAAATAAGCACAAACAACTCTGTGTAATAAAACTCATTAACAGCATCAACATAACCACTTTGTTAGCAGAAAACACAAAATAGGCGCTAAAATGTAAGTAGTTAATATAGAGCGGTTCTGGCGCATTGGCCAGTGAGCATACACAGAGAAGATAGGGAATACAAGGCCGGTGAGTATACATGTAAAGATAGGGAATTCAAGGAGGAGGAGAGGATCTAACCTATGGTTAGAGTATTAGGGGTATTTGCCAGTCCTTGAGGGTGCTTTTCCAAGGTCGTCTGCATTGTTTTTTCAGCTCCGTTTATGGTTATTCTAAGCATTGTAAGATGTTTTATCGATTGTTTGTACTCCAGGGCTGCTGTCTGAAGACCTTTTTTTTTCTTTATTATTATTTTGCAGCATTTTGCTCTGCTTCTTGAATGTGTGCGGAACATTTAAAACACTCCTTGTGGGTTTTTCGGGTGCTAAGACAGATGTTTCGAATGCTTTTTAATGACATTTCATGTCATTTGGAGGATATTTAGAGCCCTAGGACAGTTAGTTTCAGAGTACTTTTCAGACATTTTTAGCTCTTTTCAAGTGATTTTACACCATTTTGTGGGTATTAGGAGCTCTAAAACACAGGTATTTTAGGTTTTTGCAGACGTTTTTGCACATATTTTGCAGTGGTTTCAATGCTTTTTAACACTCTTATAAGCCTTTTAGTATGTTTTAGTGTTATTTTTTTAGTGATTGTAGCGCTTTCTCATACGTTTTTCAGGATATTAATGTGATTTTTAGCGTTGTCAATGTTGTTTAGCATACTTTTTAATGTCATGCCATGCCATTTAGGGAGTGTTTAGGTCAGTGTAGTGATTAGACACTTTAGATATTTTCTATACATCACGAATCGTTGGTTGGTATAAAGGGCTAAAAAACAGATATTTCGGCCCCTTTCAGGCGCATTACTAATATTTAACAGTATTTGACTGTGTTTTTAATGTTTTAGCGCTTTTATAGACAATTTACACATTTTAAGTCTATTTAGCAGAATTGTGTAGTGCTTTGTAGTGCTTTCTGTCTCCCTACAGCCATTTACGACTTATAAGGTATTCAGAACTATTGGGTAGTGTTAAACCCTCAGGCCATATGTATTTCAACTCACCTTGAATGTATTTTTGGAACGTCTTTAATTACTTTGTGACGGCGACGAAGGTGCACCTACGACATTTTGTTCGTTTAGGAGCATTTTAAGCGTATTTGAAGCGATATGACGGCTTGTAGTCCTTAATGCTTGATAGTAATTTATGCAAAGTTTGTGCTAGTTTATGTGGTTACTACAACAATTTTATGCATTTTTCGCAGTAATTGATGTCATCGTTTCAGTGTTTCAGACATTTTTGTCACCATTTACTATGTTTTACAGAATTTTCATGTGTTTCAGGATGATCTGATCGCATTTATAGACTATCTAGTATGTTATAGTTTTGTCATATTTTTCCATAGTTTGCACCCTTTATGATCATTTCTGTACTCTGTGTCAGGGTTTTCCTGTACTTTAAGAGTCATAGTATATATCCTTTTCGCATGATCAGATGATAACTTTTGAAGCGAGGGATATGTTTGTACGGTTTACAGTCTTACTTAGGTTTCAAATCCAACATAACCTAACTTTTCGTGTCTCCATTTTTGTATTAGTGTTTTTGTATGATGTCTCTCTTCCTAGGTTGTTACTAGAAGAAGGTTCCAAGCCTTTGTTGTCGAAGTGTTAACAGTTTAATAAACATTATGATTCCTCGTGTTTTATTCGTCTTTTGTTGTTTTTGCCTTTATTCAAGATTTTTCTCTCTAGAACAATGATATAGACATTTGTTGTTGTTTCTGTTGAAGCGTTGAGCATATCTTTTGACTCACTGTTAGTAGTTTTTAGCTTCTAGTTTTTATATAAAGATATCTAGCATGTGAGGTTAGGCGTCTCTCCTCTTTTATCTGGGCTTGAGACCAGCATTAGAAATTTATTCTAATGGCAGAGTTCCCGCCGACCCTCATTCTTATTCTTCTTATTCTTCTATATGTATGTCTTTTACTAGGTGCTTGGGAGCGTTTGCAGTGTAAACTTCAATTTTCTTTCTCGTTACCGATGGTGAGCAATGCATGTAGTATTCTCTCATGATACGTTCACAACTTTGTAGTGACCATAAGCATAGGTTGATATTCCATCATCAGCAATCACTCTCTTATCATCATGAGGCGATAGTGCGATTTTGTGGACTTTTACAGACGAAACGTTATGCTGTTGTGACATGATCAAATTCATAGGAGTTCTTATTATCTCGCTGTTTTTAAGACAGTCTAAATAACTATCGAATGCGATGTACTGCTTAATAGCGCTTCGTTTTATACCTTTAATCTTTTTGATCATTCCTCCATCAATATCAAGAGCATTCATCTTAGGTCTCAGTCCGTCAAAGCGTTGGATGATTTTTCCATTAGCTTCATCTTTAAACTTTCCCAACACTTTTTTGTTCTGTGTGGAGTGGCATATGTGGCTTGCAGGGTAATCAGATGTATCCAAATGTTCAAGAAATTGCATTTTGTCCTGGTAAATGTCGGCTGTTGTAACTCGATGAATGAAGGAGTCCGTATCCATGTACACAAGCTTCAGGTTTTCAGTCCCATAGTACGGCAATAGCACATCATATTGGTATGAATACATGAGGGTTTTTGATATATCCAGTACGCTCATTCCGATGTATATTGGCTTGTTGAATATAATCTGTCGTCAGGCCATATGAACAGCTGCTAGGTTAGGTCCAAATATAATTCTATCGATGAATGTCGGCTTAGCAATCAGCTTTATCAATGTTTTCACGTTTGTCACAAGGCGTATGTCCATGCGATTTCGTATATTCTCCATGGTTTTTCCAAACATAGCATTGTTGAAGAGTTTGTACAGATCCTTTACAAAGTCATTTCTAGCCTGTTGCCTCAGCTTGTTATTAAACGCTATGTAAGGTTTTAACCACCTCGATTGTTGAAATTGTAGCAGTCGATGGATTTTTGTCAGTAGTAGTCCATGTGAGAGTGCCTGTTTTAGCGCCATGTAATGTACAACATACTTCTTGCTACTTTCAAGGTGTGCAATTAGTTTCTTTACAGTTGAATTCTTTGGCTTCAGACACTCAGGCAAGAATGTCAAATCATTATGAAGATCGTGAAGCTCAGTAGGATAATCCGCATCAACTTCGAATATATATCCAAGAGGATCATCTTCTTTTAGTGTTTCTATATTAATACTGTCGGGAGAAATCCACTGAAATCCTCCATAAGGCAGTGAATGCTGCATAGCCCATCCATATTGGTTATTTGCGTCTTCGTATGTAATAAATTGAGTTGGTTTATTAGGATCAAGCTCCTCCAAGTAAGTGTTGTTAGCCTGGGCATACCGATGAGACACCTGACATAGTCCTCCTCTTATTCCTGATTCTACCACAAGAAGCTGCTCATAATCCATTAATAATTCTAGTTCAATTCCGGTATACAGAAGCATAGCGTCCCAGGTTAGTCCTGGAGATGTAAAGTAATGTGCAGGATCAACTTTATGAGTATTCAATGTTTGCTCTCTGAAGGCTTCAAAAACATCTGCGAGTAGCAGAACATCTGAGGTTAAGTAGAGACCACTGTATTCCCCCAAATTTCAGATATTAAACTGCTCCCATACATTTTTAGCATGTTCGTAGTCTTGATCATTGATTTCCTCTTCATTTAGTCTATTGTAGAACGCTTCCTTTGGAGGCAAGCATGTTTCTTTTAAAACATGCCAGGATGTAATGTAATCATAGGGAAATACTCCTTTGCGAGTCACCAAACCAATCTTCTCTTCTCCAAAGTATTTGCATGTCTCAGGAAACGATGTTAGGGTTTTTGTTAGTTTATCCAAAGTTGAACTGAGGAAACGGTATGTATCCACAAACCGAAGCTTAATATCAACATTGACAACGCTAAAAATCACATTAATATCCTGAAAAACGTATGAGAAAGCGCTACAATCACTAAAAAAATAACACTAAAACATACTAAAAGGCTTATAAGAGTGTTAAAAAGCATTGAAACCACTGCAAAATATGTGCAAAAACGTCTGCAAAAACTTAAAATACCTGTGTTTTAGAGCTCCTAATACCCACAAAATGGTGTAAAATCACTTGAAAAGAGCTAAAAATGTCTGAAAAGTACCCTGAAACTAACTGTCCTAGGGCTCTAAATATCCTCCAAATGACATGAAATGTCATTAAAAAGCATTCGAAACATCTGTCTTAGCACCCGAAAAACCCACAAGAAGTGTTTTAAATGTTCCGTACACATTCAAGAAGCAGAGCAAAATGCTGCAAAATAATAATAATAAAAAAAAAGGTCTTCAGACAGCAGCCCTGGAGTACAAACAATCGATAAAACATCTTACAATGCTTAGAAAAAACCATAATTGGAACTGAAAAAGCAATGCAGATGGCCTTGGAAAAGCACCCTCAAGGACTGGCAAATACCCCTAATACTCTAACCATAGGTTAGATCCTCTCCTCCTCCTTGAATTCCCTATCTTTACCATTTATACTCACGCTAGGGTATACACCGGCCTTGTATTCCCTATCTTTCCTGTGTATGCTCACTTGCCAATGCGCCAGAACCGCTCTATATTAACTACTAATATATTCACTTAGTGTGGTAACTCCTTATTGAACATTTTAGCCTACACAGAATATCCAAAACAAAATTTCCCTATCACTTAAGAACACTAAATTCAACCTAGAAAACTACGAAGTGCAAGACTGTGTGGGCGTGGCAGAAACTAGCCATGCGCGTGTGTATTTAAAAGCTCACGTGATTCAGGGCTTAAATATTCCAAATGCAAAATGTGTTTAATTTTCATGAAGTTTAAGGTCCTCAATAATTTATCTTGTCAAAACATAATTTTGAAAATTTTCAAGATTTTTGGTCAAATTTGATAAATGCATATGAGTCTGCAAAGAGATAGGATGAGATTCTGAAGATCATTCCCATAAAGCTATTGGTGTAAAGGTAGTTCAGAGGGATGCTATTTTCAGAATCCGTTGTGTTGTAGTTCTTAAACCTCCAGTCAGCTGCAGCTCTTCTTTATCCTGCTTACAATGAAACGAATGGATGATTAAGACATATTAATAGTAATAATTATATTTTATAATATTATATAATAATACAAAATAATAATAATAATAATAATAATAATAGGTAAGCCCTAGTAGTAACTATGTTGCAGAACTTTGAGACCAACAAGATCACGCCCTATAAGTCCGAGAAGTAATTCTATATTGGAGAACTTTGAGATCCACTTGACCACGGCCTATGACCCCAAGAAGTTATCCTACGTTGGAGAACTTTGAGATCTACTAGATCACGGCCTATAATCCCGAGAAGTAACTCTATGTTGGAAAACTTAGGGACCCACTGATAGAAGTATTTCTATCCTGGAAAACTTTGAGACCCACTTGATCACGATCTACAAAACCGATAAATAATTCTATCCTGGAGAATTTTGATACCTACTAGATCACGACCTATAAGCCCGAGAGGTAATTCTATGTTGGAGAACTTAGAGACCTACCTTGACCACGGCCTATAAGCCCGAGAGGTAATTCTATATTGGAGAACTTTGAGACCCACTTGACCACGGCCTATAAGCTGAGAAATTATTCTACGTTCGAGAACTTTGAGATCTACTAGATCACGGCCTATAATCCCGAGAGGTAACTATGTTGGAAAACTTAGAGACCCACTGATAGAAGTCATTCTATCCTGGAAAATTTAGAGACCCACTAGATCACTAATAGAAGTCAAACTTATTCTATGATGGAGAACTTTGAGACCCACTAGATCACGGCCTACAATCGAGAAAAAATTCTAGATTGGAGAACTTTGAGACCTACTATATCACGGCCTATAAGCCCGAAAAGTAATTCTATGTTGAAGAACTTTGAGATCAACGAGATCACGGTCTATAAACCCGAGAGGTAATTCTATATTGGAGAACTTTGAGATCAACTAAATGACGGCCTATAAGCCGGAGAGATAATTCTATATTGGAGAACTTTGAGATCAACTAAATGACGGCCTATAAGCCCGAGAGGTAATTCTCTATTGGAGAACTTTGAGACCTACTTGATCACGGCCTATAAGCCAGAGAGGTAATTCTATATTGGAGAACTTTGAGACCAACTAGATCACGGCCTATAAACCCGAGAGATAATTCTATATTGGAGAACTTTGAGACCCACTTGACCATAGACTATAAGCCAGAGGAGTTATTCTACGTTGGAGAACTTTGAGACCGACAGATCACGGCCTATAAGCCCAAGAGGTAATTCTATCCTGGAGAACTTTGAGACCTACTAGATCACGGCCTATAAGCCCGATAAGTTATTCTATCCTGGAGAACCTTAAGACTTACTAAATCGCGACCTATAAGCCCTAGAAGTAATTCTATCCCGAAGAAATTTGAGACCTATTAGATCACGGTCTATAAGGCCAATAGTAAGTCTATTTTGGAAAACTTAGAGACTCACTTAACCACGGCCTGTAAACCCGAGAGGTAATTCTATCCTGGAGAACTTTGAGACACGGCCTATAAGTCCGCGAAGTAGTTCTATTGCAGAACTTTGAGACCTATTAGACCACAGTTACAAGCCCGGGAAATAATTTTATTCTTCAAGACACCGGCCGTGAATGTTTCAGATTGTGTGTACATATCTACTGTCTCAATGACCGTTCGCTTCGCATCTGCACGTCCCTTGAAAAATCAGTGACGCAGCAACTTCTTTACACTTATGTGTACGATAAGCATAAAACTGCAAGAACGGCTTGTTTGGGTGATATTCCATTCCAGATGATCCAAATGCCCCTTATTTGACGTGTGCAGATATTCTGCGGTGTATTAAAAGAGTTGCACAATTCAACGGGACTATTTCAAGATAAAACCTGCCAGTGGAGTATTGGCAAGAGTGACTTTCGCTTTACACGTCTTGGGCGCGGCGTGGCCAAGTGGTTAGATCACTCGCCTCTCACCTAGACGGCCGGGGTTCGATCCCAAGCGACCGCATGTGAGATTTGTGGTGGACAAAGTGGCGCGGGGGCGGGTTTTCTCCGGGTACTCCGGTTTCCCCCGCCATCGCATTCCACCGGTGCTCCATCATCATTCATGTGTCATCAGTGTCACCGCCTGCGGTGCCTTAAGTAGTTAAAGCGGGCGTTAAACACTACAAAAAAAATTAAAACGTCTTGCTATCAGCGGAGACTGTGAGCGGGTTGCGTTCATTGCGAGGGGTAAAACGAAAGTCGCTCTCGCTCAGATCTCCATAGGCGGGTTTAACTTGAGATAACCCCATTGTACTCTGAAACCATTTTATCACACGAAGAAACGTCTGCTCACGCCAAATACGGGGTAACTGGGCCACCCGGGCTGCGTATATTGATGTACGTTAATAAAAAGGCAGAAGCGCATCTGGCTCTCTCTCTCTCTCTTTCTGTCTTTCTCTCATTAAGTGAATGTTTCTGTATCTCAGAACAGCATAACTCGGGAACGAAAAGTCGGATAAGTACTAAACTTGGTATTTAACTTCAGTAACTTCCCCTTTCGAAATTACCATTTGCATGGAAAGAAATCCACATGTTTGATTTTCTCACAAATGATTCAAAGTTTTCGATTAAAATATCACATATTTAATATATGTTTATCATAAATGAAATCTCCCATACTTCTTCTTGTCTGAGGAATACTGCAGAGGCGTATCAGAGGAAGCTCGAGCAGAAACATAACAGACAGGCCAGGCCGTAATATAGTTTTCTAAAAAACATGATAGCCTCAAACGGGGCCGCTCCCCCTACCACTGGGCAATAACTATTTGCAAACAAAAGACGAACCTATAAGAACTAGGGCCGAGAGGCAACGTAGTAAATTCTGTTTCCTGCAGGCATTGCTTGCAAATCTAGAATCGCGCCTCATTTAAGGGACCAATAAGTGTAAGACTTGGCAACAGAGGGTCGGTTTGCAACTGCAATCCTCTAACCGCAAACCTTAAAGTCATGACAACTTTGGAAGAAGAGTGGGGCAGGGCCATCATGTTCTGAAAAATATAGTACATCAACGTTCCTAGTGCATTCGGGCATTATCTCTTATGCCTAAACCTAGCCAATGCGTATATAATATATAGCTTATATAATAATATATAACAAGGGAAACACAGAAAACACCCAAGTCAGAAAGGAAATACACAAAACACCCAAGTCACGGGAGCCGAACCAATTACCTCCCGAATGCGGTCCACAGAAAATATCGCTTGAGCCATCTAGCTCGGTTGACACTTCTATTGACTAGTTAGGGATAATGAGTGTGCCAGTGTAAATTGTACAACTGTATAAACAGAGTGTTTCAAACCGACATTAATCGGAGATGTGGACCTTGTTGGTCATACCGTACGTGATACGTGAATATAATTTTCAGCTCTAAATTCGGCACATACAAAAACTGCCATAAAATCATCATGGGTTAGGCAGTCGTACATAACCAAATGGCCAACTCCAAGACAGATGCCGGTTGGTAGCGAAGGTCCCAGTCGCGTGGTGTAGGCGTGGTTTGATAGACACGCCGGCGCGGCACAGGTCACCCTAGAAATGGAAAACGTAGCATGTGGGTTTTGCTATGTGTTTCATATAACACGTTCTGAGGTTGTTTTCGTGGCGTATGACAACCGTTGCTCCTTCGCTGCCTAATCGCAAATGTATGCTATTTTTAAATGCACATAAAACTTTAAACAGAAGAGTTTGAAAATTGCGACATCAAGTTTCGGACAAGTCGAAGCTAATCGACTGGTAACTTCGTTCTCACCCTCCAATACTGCACCCCATCCATGACGTCTGTAGTGGACCGAGGTGGTGGACGCAGCGGCCGGGCGGCAGGCCCAGGTTCCCCGTGAGCTGTCGTGCCATGGAGTAATATATATATATATATATATATATATATATATATATATATATATATGTGTGTGTGTGTGTGTGTGTGTGTGTGTGTGAGTATGTGATATTAGCGACGAAGCTGCAACATCCTGTGCTTCTGCACAAATCTCAATCGGGCTCTTTAATACAGGTGCTTTATTAGATCGTCGTGATCTTAAGCCTGCTTTTCTAAGTCGGGTTCGGAAGATTTGGTCACTGACACCGTCAGCGGTCATGCATGTCTTTGCACCGCCCTCAGATCATTTTTATGGTTCCAAGAAGTAGCTCTGTGCGGCCGGAGAGCACAATTGTTAACACAACGGTGTTTCTCTGGCTGAAAGTGCGTGCTTTCGACCCTCACCTGGTCCTCTAGAAAACGCACCTGTTTCCATGAAGCACAGGGGCAATTTAAAGGACAAGAGGCCTTAAGTAGGTATAATATTGAACAAAAAATGCGATTCCAGAAAGGAACGACAGATAATTTGTTGAAGCATAAGATAGCAGAAGCGGAAATAAAAAGCCATAAATGAAAATTGAAATTCCTAAAAGGGGATGTTTCTCCGATTTTGTATCGAGCCCTTTCAAAACTGGTAGAGACAGATTTCTTTAAAAACAACAAAAATTGGCTTAGTAGTAAATGTATTTCTGACATGGTGTGAATGGCCGCGCATGGCCGAGTGGTTGACCACTCGCATCTCCCCTAGACGGCCCTGGTTCGATCCCAAGCGACCGCATGTGAGATTTGTGGTAGACAAAGCGGCGCAGGGATGGGTTTACTCCGGGTTCTTCGGTTTCCCCCGCCATCGCATTCCACCGGTACTCCATCTTCATTTCTCGTTTTACCAATGTCATTGCCTGCGGTGCCACAGGTAGTAAAAGCGGGCGTTAAACACTAGCAAAAAAAAAAACAAAAAAAACAACAAAAACAGGGTGTTAATATTCCTTTTAACTTCAAAGAGGGGAAGACCAAATATGGACCTTGAAGAGAGTGTGAGAGAAAAAACCAAAGAGAAAATCAAAATTAAGAAGTGAAAATGTTAATCTTTTCGGCCAAAATTAAATATAGAGTAATTGAGGGTATTAATTCGGTTCATTTACTAGCTGAAATGCAAAAACACGGACAAGAGTCTCAAAAGTAGAAAACCCCGGAAATAAGCTTCAACTAGCACTAATTCCGATGAGAGATACGCCAAAGAGAATGCTTTAGCTCTCTTTCTAGAATCTGGTGATACCAAATATTTCATCTAATGTAAAGACATGGAATAAAGAGCTCAATGCTGAACTCTACCCATCATATCAAGGGTTTTGATTGCTAAAATATACCTACTACACAGAAATATTGCATTTTAAGTTGACAGAGAAATTAAACCTCAAGGTTCAGTATATCATACAGCAGTGGGATTGATGATTATGAATGATTTGCTTAGGTGTGATTTTAATTACCTATAAGCTATGGTGAAAACAAACACTTTCAAGCTTTTTGATTTAATTATGTGTAACATTGTACAGTGATAATGCCAACATTCATGATTTTAAATGAAACTCTGTGTATAAATTATACACATTTAATTTAAAAAGGGGATTCGCGAACCACTAGACGAGAAACATTGGCATAATACATAGGTAATGTAATCAATTTGTGTGTTGAGTGAATGCGTGACTTAGTAGTATTAAAACTGTAAATAGTGCATGTCAGTTAAGCTTGGCTAGATTTTGAGGTCATTGGTAGCTTCAAATTATTTGGCCAGGTTTTGAGCTGATCGGAACCACTGTGCACCGGTGCAATTTCAATATCTGCAATCGTTTAATATGAGACAGAATATTATGTAGTTACTCAATTTAAGCATGCTTTAAAATAAATCCATATTTAATTATAAATAAGAATTCACTGAGAAGGTAATATCTGTGTAGGTATGCAGGTGGGAATGAGTTATTGATGGAGGATATTTGGACTACTGGGTTTTGCACGATCATAGATGTTAACATCTTGATTTAAATTTACCAACAAGTTATCAGAGGCACAGAACAAATGTATTTATTGTGGTAAAGTCGGGGAGGTTCATAATGCTCCCTGACTGACAGCGAGCTGTCTCAGCTGATAATAGGTGTGTCTGCTTCTCTACCAATAGATTCATGCCCCGTAAGCAATGTCATCCTTGTTGCAACATGTAACACACATTCCTCAATGCAGTTTTAATTGTCGCCGAGTAATCCTAATGTAATATACAAGAAATGATAATGACAGTGGCAATGCCAGTTACTTTGGCTTTAGAAACATCGATAAAGATGACGTTGACGATGAAGAAGATTTAGGAAAGGAGTCCCTGCCCAGCGACTGAGAGGTTTGGTGCTGCAGCCGTGGACGGGACGAAGTGGCAGCAGTGTGACAGAGCGGCCACGAGGTAAGGCAACTGCCAATTTCTGCAATGGTTGCTGAAACTGGGCTGATATTTAGCAATTTCAGGCTTAGTATAATCTCTGAAGAGTTTGACTCGCGAGTGGCGTAGGAAACCGGAGAATCCAAATAAAACCCTCCCAGAAGTCACTTTGACCACCTCAAATCCCACATGCGATCCCCTGGGAGCGAACCTGGACCACCTTAGTGAGAGTCGAAGAATCTAACCACTCGACCAAGGCGCTGTCCAACCTTATTTTCTTAATAAAATTGTAAAGTGCAACGCGCAATACACTGAAATGTGTTTACCCCGTCCAGCAATCAAGGGCATGCACAGTAGCCCCTTCTCTTTCCCTACACATTTATCTCTTTCTACTGTTTTCTCGCCCGAGTATATGCCGCTGACGCATACGTCTCTTTGTATCGGCGGATGTCATAAATCTGCTTGAACCTCTGTAACTTCATCCGCCTTCTGGGCGGCACCGAAGTAGCGAAACCGCCAATGATGCTTGCGGTGTTTCTTTTTTTATCAACACAGAGCGCTACTGCATAGTTTCTCAGGCTCGCGAACTAGGAGAGGCAAGTTCGCTACCGTAGTTCAGGTTTGAGAATGAAATGCAGTGGTAACGTTTATGACTCGTGAGTGCACTTAATTGCTACCTCCACCACCAGTTGAAGTTATTTGAGCAGCGTGCCGGATTATTTTTACATTTATAAAGTGCAACAGGTAAGCATTCATCATATTTTGTAAAGATAGGATCACAAAAGATTTCAACTGACTCTCACACCTATTTGTCATATGTTTGACGTGGGCATCAAAATTAAAGAAAGGGTTGGAAACCATTGGGATGGGAGACATTTGGATGGCGGGGCAGGAAAACAGGCGAAGTATTTGGAGAAAAATTAAGAAACGTCTCTGTGATATTGACAGACAGCAAATAATTGCGCAATGCACAGAGAAGGTGTCATTAGAAGTACAGTCTGGGCTGAAATCGGAGTGGGGTATGGAGCAATACATCAAAACAGGTACCAAACTCATTAGAGAGGGGCTCGCGTGGATTAGACTAGGAGCATGGAGGAGCACGAAAATTTCTGACGTGAATGGTATAAGAATCTGTCCCATTTGCGAGGAGGAAGAGTCGTGGACTCACATCTTGGCAAGATGTAGGGGTACGGAGGAATGGCGGGAAAAATATTTGCCGCGATTTTTTACCACTGCGAATGTAGGGATAGAAGCATGTTGGACGCTACTGGCAGGCACGGAAAACATGGACGGGCTAGGTAAATTTATACTTAAGGCAAGACAGCTGAGATCTGAGGAGGCTGCCAATAGAGAAGGGGGGGGGGGATAAGATCAACTAAACAAAAGTGACTACAATGTTCTACATACATGTATATTATATCAGACTTAGGTCACTGTTGTGCTAGGGTTGTATATATTATGTGTATATATGTCCTTTAAGTGTAATTATCTATGATAAGAGGGTGCATTTATGGAGGTGTACTCTGTGCTGTAAATTTAAATTGGTATATTTGAATATCTTTGTATCTTTATTTTCGGATTCACTCTTAATTTTTATTGTTGTTTAATATTGCTTTTGACTGTGTATTTCCTTTGTCTTTTTATTTTCGTGTTTACTCTTTTAATTCTTTGTTGTGGTTGTTGTTTTAATATTGCTTGTAATGTGTATTACAAAAGCACGTACGGTCTGTGGACCCGTGCGACGGTTGAAATTCTATGTATGATATTGCTATATTAATAAATACACTTATTCATTCATTCATTCATTCATTCATATGTAGGTCGGGGTATTATGTCCGTTGGGTTTCTCGCCATGCGCGAGAACGGGAACTGAAATTTAACAGACTAATACATGCATATTATTCCGCTAAAATGTACACTGTTTTAGTAAGAATCTGATGTGTTGAATTCACACGATTTGCTCTACAAATTACTGTTAAAAGATTATTCCTTTATTTACATCATGGTAATCGAGATAAACATTAGCAGAAATGGTTGCATTAGTTCTTTCTTAGTTGCAGGGAATCAAGGTAATACATTAGCCTGAAGCAATAGTCATATCTTTTAAAAAGCTGGCCGCTATGTGAAACGATTGAAATTCCGTTTTCGATTTGTACGGCCAGGAGTAAAACAAGAGACGAGTTGAAAGCTGAGCTCCCGTTTAAGCAAAGTTTACGGACCTTCAAATTGAAACCAATAACAAGAAGTATCTGAGAAAGAATTAACTCTACAAAAAAGTGACTGTAGCATAAATTGTGTGCACCAACGAGATTTGCATTTTTGTATGGTAAGTTTTTTCCTATCTCTTACGGTTTACCAGTTATGCAAAATGCATCCAGAATGTAGAGGTCTTCAGAGACTATTCAAGATATAAATTTTATTTGTCATGTAAATATTTTTCATGTACGGCAATTTAAAATTGTTAGAGCCATCTTTGATAAAAACTGAAATTTAATAATAATAATAAAAAAAAAAGTGTTCCTATAACGGGTAGTTTGGGAATGGGGGATTTTCTTGAAAATTGTCGCGTGTCGTTCTTAGAAGATACTAAATTTAAATACCGACCTCCTTCTAAAATGCTTTTTTTTTATTCAGGATTTCTCATACTATGTATTCTCAGTAAAATATCGGTATCGAATTTTTGGGTGAAACACAATACCTTCTCCATACATACGTTGTGTAGGTGCATAGCGGTGTAGAGAAAGTAAAAAATGGTATCTTTTGTTTCGTATCTGTGCCGAAATTGGTGATGTTAAAATTACCCAGGAAGCGGCATGCGTACTAACCTAAATAAACGCAAAATTCCGCCATTAGAAGTTTAGCTTCATAGAACTATCGGAATCGCTTTGCGGCTTGGGACCCTCAACCGTGGGTTATGCTTTGCTTCTTAGGTCCTAAGAATAGGTTATTCGCTTACCGTAATCTTTCTGTTCAGAATCAGAAGTAGGTACATATCTAAATAGTTAATATTCTCCGCACATCTCCCTCTTAGTTCAGCACAGATGGTAAATAATGTTGGACTTTTCTTCTGGTCATGTTGGATTCAGTTTAAGTCAGACTTGCAGTGAGAAATATGCCTTGTTCAATTTCATACATGTAAGCTCAGTGGTTACGTATAAAATATGTGTTCTGAATAGCTCTATTAGCATTAAACATTTTGAGATGATAAGCTCTGTCAGCCTCGAATTTTGCAAATCTTCAGAAGTATTTCCTGGCTATAGGCCTCATTAAAGTTGTTTACTCACAGCTACATTTTCGTCAACATTAAAAAAAAAAAAAAAAAAAAAAAAAAAAAAAAAAAAAACTAATATTTTCCATTCACATGATACATATCTGTATTAAATTGTTCTTAAAAAGCAGATTCTTCTATCTAATTCGTGCAATCGAGATAAACATTGGCAGCAATGGTATTATTACCTGCGTTATTGTAAGTACTAGGAAAATAAAGGCGTACACTAGGCTAAAGTGACACCCAAATCTTTTAAAAGCTGGTTGCTATGGGATTGAAATCTGTTTCTGTGAATGGTCAGGAGTTGACAAGTACCCGTGTGAGAAAAGTTGCCGGTTCCCGTTGCCGCCCTCACTAAAGCCCCTCGTTTTGGTGCTTCGTGGCGCACGGGATCGTGGGTTTGAGTCCCGTCTTGGGCATGGGCGTTTCTGTGTTTGTAAAATGTGTCTCTGTCTGTGAATGTTTGTGTAAAAGGGAAAAAAAAACCGTTAAACATTACTAGGTCAACTAAGGACATGTAGGAAACTGGAAAAAGAAAAAGAGGAAAAAGGAATACAACGCTGGAGTTCTGACAGGCCACTGGAACTGTATTTTAATTTAAAAAAATGAAGTGGCCATTTAAATGCCGAAGAGCTCACGGCCTGATGGTCTGTATTTACTTCTAATGTATCTCATATAAATTGGATTTTTCTTACACTTTTGCTACATAAAAACGCTCCATATACCTTCTAACGGTCTACCAATCGTATTCTAAGTTTCAGCAAAAACTCAAGAGAGAAAGAGGTTTAAAAACTGGCTTTTAGAAAAAACGGGGTTTTCACACTTCTAAATTCCTTTAATTAATTCGAACACGAGGAGGAATTGTTATCAAAAGCAGATATGTTAAAGATTTATACCCATTGCTTACGGTCTCTACCATGTACATTTTAAGTAGAGGAGGCATCTATTACATTCCAGCAAAAATTCGATACGAAGAATTCAGCTCCAATTCATTGAATTGAATTCAAAAAAGGCTTTTCAGAAATGCTATCTTTGCGTTTGTCAGTGTGCGTGTGTGCTTGCATGCGTGCTTGTGTTGTGTGAATAGATTTACTCAAAAACCAAAAACGAAAAGTCAGTTTAATACCATACTTGGTATTCGTGTTTAGTTACTCCCACATATAGGTAAGACACGAAGATTTTCAAGAGAATCCCTCATTCAAAACTTTACATGAAACATTTTTGGAAATTTTTGCTTTCTCGAAACAGCTCTACAGATTTTGATCGTAATATCTTTTATTAAGGAATTTCGTAAGAAAATTAAATGAATATTTTGACTTTTCTGTGAATAACTTGTTCGGTTTTCTTCATTCAGATGGAAAATTGTATAAACTTGTAGGTATGAGCCTATAGATTAAGCGATAAACATGAATGTGCTACACGAAAATGTACATTTGTGTGCACAAAAGTGGCCCATTCCTCTAGATTGTAATAGTGTTTTTCTTTCCGTAAGATCTGCACCCCTAGTTAACCACATTTGTGTGCTTCAATATAGTTCTCTATGTGTGTGACCAGTAAATAAACAAACATACGAACTAACCAATACAATGTTATAATCATTGTGGAAATGTAGGCGTGGGTCGAAAACCATCATTGTGAAAGTATATCACACGATTAATAGACAGGTAAAGGCTAGCTTGTCCTGCAGTTCAGATGGTAGAGCACCTACCTGCTGTGCGATGAGTCCCGGGTTCGATTCCCGGCCCGGGGAGATGAGAATTTTTCTCTAGACATGATTATTCTCTAATCCAATAAAAAGAAAGAAAGAAAACAAAAGGCCTACACTAAACCAATTAGAACATTATTCTGCATTCAAGGGGAAGGTGTGACGGCTCATTTGCAAGCCTCGCTGAGGTGGACACCAGCTACAATATGTAAATCAGGGTTAACGTTATTTCCCTAATCGAACGGGAATAACCACACCGACAATAAAACATTGTATTTATAGAAGGTTCGAGATTTAGTGTTGCCCTGCGCAGTTCAGATATCTTTAAGGGATAGTAAAATATTCTGCCAATCTAGTGGCTAGAATTATGCTCTGAAGAAAGAGGTAGAAGGTGAGGCGAGATTTAATCCGCAGAACAGAAATAGGTAGGTATGTACGTTCTATTTGGCCTCGGTTTATGCTTGTGAGTATACTTTGAATTGAAAAAACAAAACGAAAACAGGTTTCAGGCTTAAAACCAAACTTTACTTCAAAAACACAAGGCCATTAAAACTCATTAGATGATTTGTAAATGATAGACAGTAAGAAAACGTTAGTTGATATATAAAATAGTTGTAATATCATTTTCGGTCATTTTTCGGGGGAGGTGAAATAACGTCCAGGCCAGAATTATCTTCGGGGACTAGAAGAGATCACTCTGGCAGTGAGCGTCGCTAAATTAACCATTGTCAGCATAAACAATAACGTTTCATTATGGATCACTTCTTGCGCACACAAATAGCCTTTTTGTGATAATAAGCAATTGTTTAGATTACTGTCATGAATTATGTGAATAGTTCAATATTTTGTCACTCTTTTAAAGTTCTGTCGATTTTCATTTGTTTATTGCGATTGCATGGAAATGTGTGGAATTTTATGATAAGCATAGGTATATATATCGTCCAGCTGTTAAACATTCGCTTTTCCCTGTATAAGGAAATGTGTAATATACTATTTCTACAAAAGTTTATGACAATTACAATTAATTACGGGTGGCGCCGTGGCCGAGTGGTTAGAACGCTCGCCTCCCACCTTTGCGGCCCGTATTCGATTCCAAGCACCCGCAAGTGGGATTTGTGGTTGACGAAGCGGCCTCTGCTAGGATTTTCTCCGGGTCTTCCGGATTCCCCGCCACTCATTCCACCAATTCCTACATTGCATTTCATATCACCCACTTCCTTACGCTCATGCCTGGCTATGGGCCGACCGCTTGTTCCAGGTTCTCCATTCTGTAGTTTCGTGCCGTTGGTTCCCCGACAGGCTTCTGACCCCTATGCATACGCTTGTAATTCCTAGGGGTGTCAGTCCTACAATTCGGGGAGGGTAAGCCAACTACGAAAAAAATGAACTACATGGAATTTAAGGTTTTGTACGAATAATTGTATACCCACCGATAAACTATATAGAGTTCAGAAAATCATGTGAATGTAAACATTAATTAGGTCATTTTTTCTGAAGCAACGAGAAGAGTGAACAAATTATGTTGTTTTTGTGTAGTAGTGTTTAAATAATGTGATAGTCGTTTAAGTTTTCAAAATATGTTGTATGCAGCATTTGCATAATTAGCAGGTGTAAGTAATGAAAGTAAAATTAAATGACTTTGCTGAAAAAAATTAAACATATATTATGCATTAAATTTAAAGCACACTTATAATTATTCTGCATGTAAAAAAATTAGAAAATATTTACATATAGGTAAACTGCAAAATGTAGAACTTCCATCTATAAATAGATTTAAAGAGCTAGTTAAAACTAGCTGAAGGAGTTCAATAAAATGTAATGTTATAAACGTAAGCATAGCATTTAGGAATGAGATGAGGCCTGTTTGCACGTTTACAATGAAACTTTGTATTTTTAAACAAAAGTTGTTGAACGATTTACAGTAGTATTATGGAGTTTATAAGAAGAATATAAAACCTAACAATCAAGGAAATAAAACGTCGCAGTCTCAGGGGCTACCCAATAGAAACTTGGATCTTGAGCATTTCTTTAATTGCATGTATCATCAAGAGCCTTGCCAACCGTTAACGATGAAAACAAGGGTTTCCTAGGTAGATAAATAGTTTAATAAATTCACCAATGTACATCTACTTTTACCAGACATGTATCTATTTATTACCTCACCGATTTATTACTGTAAATAAACTGCATTATTTTCTACCACCGTAAAAGGTCACTATGAATGAGTATCTAACGTTTCTAATTTTGCATCTATTTACTTGAAACATGGCACACTTAATACGACCAAATAAAGAAGTGACTGAGCAAAAACTGAAAGTACTAGGTCTAATGGTTTCTTAGATGCAATCAAATATTTAACAAATCCACATTTTCAAAATCTGCCTTGCGCATTCACGTTTGTCACAAAACCATAATGGTGACATTTTCTGATACTATACAATGAAGATAAATGTAAGTATTTTATTTAAGTTGAAGTTATTTTTGCCGATATATACATTTTTGTTTTCGTGAAGTTAATGGGATAAAAAGTGATTCTTGTTTCTTCTTAGGTGGGTAAACATTTTTACTTTCTCTAGACCCGTATGTACAATGTACATAGTGGATAAAGAAGGTATTGTATTCCATCCAAAAATTGATACCGAGATTTCATCGGAAATAGGTACATGTTTTAGGACCCCCTGAATCCAAAAAAAGCACAAAGATTTTCAAGAAATTCCCCCCACCCCTAACTACCCTTTACATGTAAAATCTTTCGAAAATTTTGTTTTTCTTAAAAATGGCTCTAACGATTTTGATTAAAATACCACATATTAAAGATATTTGCATCACAAATAAAATATATAGGTATCTTGAGTTTTCTGGGAATAGCTTTTGAAGACCTAATTATTCCTTATGAATTTTGCTGGATTTTGCGTAACTAGTAAACCGTAGGAGACAGGGAAAAATTTACTACACAAAAATATGTAGATCTCCTTAAAATACACAATTTATGTCATATACATTTTTTTTTCGTGGAGTTTACCATTTTCGAGATATCCCTTGTTATTAGTTTCAGTTGTAAACTACTTACACTTTTCTCAGACAGGAAGTGTCCGTTGGTGACACTAATCATTGTCCATTAAACAATATTGAAGTCTGATATTGCATTCGAATGGCTTTCTCTACCCGCTATCAGTAAAAGTATACATATCTTCTACAAACTATTCTTACGAAGAATCATTTTTCTGCCTACTTCACGTAGGCCTTAGCGTTAGCTCAGTGGTAGCGCACCTGCATTTGGCGTGGGGGCCTAGAGTTCTACTCACGCTTCCGGTGTAAGGACTTTTTCCTGCGGAAAGGTGTCGGCTTGCCGTGGTCGGATTGTAATCTCTCCAATAATTCCGTGCGGGCTATTGAGTACTCGTCACCTCCTATTAATAGCCACTTTCGTTATGCATTTTCTTGAAGGTACAAAAGGGATAGAGAAACAAATCAACAGCCACATATTTAAAAGCGACTCATTATTATGCTGGTTTTAAAATTCGATACTCTTCCCGTGACATCGCAAGAAATAAGTGAATAGCTACATCATTTTAAAATGACAAATTATTGAACAACTCCAACCGCTACTATTGGAAGGTATCTCGGAAACCGCTAAAGCTACATTAAAGTTGTTTCAAACATACCTTGTGTTTAAACGAAGTTGTTGTTGTTTGGGAAGTAAGACTTTGTCTATCAATTATATTTTACGTATCCATTATGCAAGGTTATATAACAGTCCTTCTGAATGAGGTGAACTTCACCGGTTATTTTCAGAAAATTCAAGATAACTTTTTAGTTTGTAATAGAAATATCTTAATTAGAAATATTTTAACCAAAATCGTCAGAGGCTTTGTCTTTTAATAAATGTTTCGAACGTTTTTCCAAGTAAAAGATACAGTTGGGGTGGGAGCTTTTCTTAAACATTTTCGTGTTACTATTTGGGAGATGCTGAGCTTAAATATCAAGTTTAGTATTAACCTAAATGTTCACTTAGAAGTTATGCTGTTCATAGACACCCACAAACACACGCGGATATTTTCTCTTGCATTAAGGGTGAACCAAAGCATACATGGGCAATGAAATCTTAATATGGATTATGACTAGATGACTACTAAGTTACGTAATCACTCTCGTGTGCATTAAAAGTGTCCCATTCTAGATTGTAATAGTACTTTTCTCTTTGTAAGTTGTCGGTAATCAAATTTTAATACCTCCCAGCCAGACACAGTTCTTATGTGACCGGGCTGCAAAACAAAAGGGACATAAGAACTGACCAATGAACAATGTTATAACTGTTGTGAAATGTAGGATAGATTACATCGGTTCTGTGAAAGTTTTCGCTGCGATTGATACCTATACCAGGAAAGGCTAAACTATTTACTATGTTAAACGGCATTCTAGGGGAAGGAATGAAGTGTCATTCATCTGAACAGCAGTTATGACACATACATGAAAGTTTTCCTCAGCGATATGTAAGTAGATGATTAAAGTTATTGCCGTTATCGAACAGGTATATCCAAGCCGATATCAAGAAAACGTTAGTGTAGCATAAAAACAAGAGGTTTAAAATTTAGTGTTAACCTACTGCAGTTGGGCCAACTTTAGAAAATATAAGGCACCCTGTCAATTCAGTGGCTAGAATTATGCTGGGGAAAAGAGGTGGGGCGACATTTGGTCAGCACCAACATAAAGGGTCTGTCTCATCTTGGACATTCCGTTCTTTCTATTAAAATGGTTCAGAAATAACGATTAGGAAATCCGAAAAAAGTTCTTGACTAAGTTCACAAAACCTGGAACCTTGCTGTTATTACTTTCTCTATACGTTCCAAGTGCTTAGTGTATACAGAAGGTATTGTATTGCATCCAAAAATTCGATACCAAGATTTCACCGGAAATATATGTTTTAAGACCTCCTGAATCCAAAGAGAAGCATTTTTAGAAAAATGTCCGTGTGTGTCTGTCTGTAAATGTGTGCGTGTGTGTGTGAGGCTGTGGGCAGTATAACTCAAAAACGAAAAGTTCGTTAAATACCAAACCTGGTATTTAAGTTCAGCGTCTTCCAAGAATGCGATACAAATATTTTCAAGAAAATCCCCCCCACCTCCAACTACCCTTTACATGGAAAACATTTCGAAAATTTGTATTTTCTCCAAAATGGCTCTAACGATTTTGATTAAACTGTCCTATACTGAAGATATTTACATAACAAATAAAATGTCTATCTTGAATTTTCTTAAAATAGCCTCTGAAGAAATCTTTATTGTGCATGAATTTTGCATAACTGGTAAACTGTAAGAGGTAGACAAGAACTTACTTAATACAACATGCAGAGCTCGTTAAAACACGCTATTTATGTTGTGTACTTTTTTCGTGCAGTTGATCGTTTTTTAGAGATATCCCTTGTTATTGGTTTCAGCTATAAAACACTTTTCCCATACGGGAATTTGTCAACTCCTGTCCATACAAACAAAGGAACTTCAATCACATAGCAACCAGCTCTTGACTATCACTTTAGTATATGGTACTTCCTTATTTACCTTCTACTTACATGGAACCACATAACAAGACGAGTTCTCCTAATTTTTTCTCTGCTAGCATGAAGTAAATAAATAATAAAATTTTTAATAATAATTTGTTGTAGAGATGTAGAGAAAGTCATGTGAATGGAACACATCAGATTTTTTCTATATCTTGTATTACTTTCAGTTTCCTTGACAATGAATGGAACATCATTTTCGATACAGGCAAGATGTATATTATTTTATGAATTTCTTGTTGATAATCTTTGTCTTCTGTGTTATTGGAGAAAAATGTGTACAAAGATGTTTGCGGTTTTAAAAGCCGCTTTCGAGCACCGTTTTTCAGATATAATCGTGGCAAGTGCTTTATTATAGTTTTTTGGTTTTACAACATACAGGGTGTTAATGAACTATACCGAAATATTTTCACAGAATATGTAGATTACTAAAATAAGTAATTTAAGATAGGGGACTTATTGAAATATCGAAGTAACGGCTCTAAGTTTCTCAAGTGCCAGTACGCCATTGACTAATTTATCAACCATTCGAGAGCATAGCACGAAAAACGAAAGGACATATTACAGCGTACCTCTCTAGCGTAGTGGTGATGTTACTGGCTTTCAAGTGAAAGATAGTTTCCGAGTTCGGTTCTCGTTCACGTATCGCGGCACTTCGTCTGGAATGAAAAAAAAAATAATAATAAAAAGCATTTACTCTATGACTGGAATCCAACTCACGACCTTTGGGATAGCAGCTTCCCGTTTTACGCTTTAAACCACCAGAGCAGTAGAAAAAACGCCTCCAAAATAGGCTACCTCAAGTAACGTAGTTAATGAATGCTCAGTGTAGAACTGTCAAGTGATTGGTTCGAGATTTTACAGATTTTTGCGACATTAAATCTTGAGAACGCTAGTAACGAGCTCTAAAAATCAATATTTCTGTACTCGGGCAGCAGTTTTAAAAACATTCTAAGCCATTTTTTCAACCTACTTTGCTTTAACACCGACTTATCAGCACCTGATACCCACACCTTTAACGCTATGTAGTTGCGTTATGTTTATCCGGGGATCATGCATCGCCGATTTCAAATTACTTATATCAGTCACGTGCACAATCTCGCAAATTATTTCGGTGCACTTTTCCAAATGGGTTTTTGCTTGCTTGAACAGAACATATGATTTTCCAGTATTGGAGTTTCGTCTCCTTTATTTTTATGCTACATTTTAGGGCACTTTTGTTTGCAATTCATACCTGACAAGAAGAATTTTAGTTTTATATCAATTAGATAAATATTGTGTATGAAGTAATTACCCTTTTCCGTAATAGGTATATCCAACTCGATATTCCACCAACAGATTTTAATTGATTTCTGAGACATTTATGGGAATGTTTTTCACAAATATTAACAGTTTTATTCATGATTTGTAAAGCTATTTCATTTTACCCGTTTCCATTTTAGATTTTAGAGATATTAATATATTGTTCCGCAGCTCTTGCAGCTGCTCCATTGAAATGAGACTATTTAACAATTTTTGTTTTAAATTTTCTTGTTAAGTAATCTTCTGCACATAAATTATCGTTATTTTGATTACTCTGTAATATAAGAATTATTAGACTGTGGTTAGATAGTTCATTAACTTTCCAGCTACTAGGTGATATATTTCAACATAAAGAGCTGAAAGTAGTAATATCAAAGGAACTGTAGGACATGTAAATTGAGTTTTATTACGGTGCTCTTTAACTGCTGTGGCCCTTTCTATATTGGGCGTGAAAGACGGTTTCATTTTTCTCAGACGCCTCTTTATCATGGTTGAGGTTATTTTACGTGCCGTAAACCTACGACACGGGACCAACGACCTTACTTTCCTTTTGAAGAAAGCCATGCTAAGGATTTTTACGCCCGAAAAAAAAACAAAACAAAAAACATCGCCCTCTGCCGGGTTTGAATCCGCGACCTTGGGAACCAGAGGCTAGCATATTACCCCTAGATCACGGAGAACGACTGGTATAGGTATTAGTATCGTGCAATGTTTCAAGTGGAGACGGGAAACCAAGATGGGGCAACGCGAGCCTTGCTCTGCATATGCAACTCCATAACATATGTGGAGCGTATAATCTAAACACGGTAAATTCGTTCGAAGGGGCATGTTTGAATATTTGCAACTGAATGGATGATGATTGATTTACTGACTTTGTAGTACATTCAGCGCTGAGTAAACTCTTATTTCCAAAGTATAGCGGGCTTCGGCGGTATGCAAGAGGGATGGATTGCTTTAACATATAATAAGTCAACGACATTGTTATTAATGATTATCAGCAATTAATCTGTAGTACGTTCCCATTTATGGTACCCTTTGGATATGAAACGAGCAATAAGGATGGTTTCACTTTCTCCACCAGTAAAAAGTAGGTACTGGTAAAGAAGATATTGTATTCCACCCAACAAATTGCTCCCAAGATTTCACCGGAAATACACTTTTTATAAAGAAACGTCCCTGTGTATGCCTGTCTGTTTGTGTATGCCCCTAAACTAAACTACTCTTTACATGGAAGATTTTTCGGAAGTTTCGATTTTGTAAAAAGTGGCACTAACTATTGTGATTAATATAATACATTAAAGATACTACATACAAATAGAATGCATATCTCGAGTTCTCTGAGAAAAGCCTTCGGAATACTATTATGGAAAACTTTTGTGTAGCTGGTAAACCGTAAGATATGGACAAAATCTTACTGTACAAACAACATATATCTCGTTAAAACACACAAATTTTTAAGTAGACATTTTATGTGGGGCTGTCTATTTCGGAGATTTTTTGATCGTTTAAATTTGCCAATACTTTTCTCAAATAGGAAGTTCTTATTCATATTTTTCATCCTGGTCATGCGATAACGGAATTTCAATGCCATCAAAATGCTAACACCACATTAGATTTAATTATTCCTTTAGCTTAGTGGACCAGAGTAAAACGCTTCTAGTTTTGGCTGCTTTGTTGAATTCAATTAATATTGCTAAAGAACTATTTTCGTTTTTTTGCTCATGCAACATTTTAATGTCCTTGTCGTGCGAGGACTTCTAACACGAAAGAATTATAAATGCGTTCTTAAAAACCCATTTTAAGCTAATATAAACGTGAACCATGCATGGTAGAAGTAATTCCTTTAACCTGATAAATTGATAAAAAATAATATTTGAGATTTAGAGACAGATGCCTATGAATGTGGGTGTTAAAGGAAAATGTTGCTTTTGGGAGGAACTTTTGTCAGTTGAGGTAGGCGTAGTTCCCTATTTTATTTGTAGAATTTGCCCGTTAGTTTAGAATAATTGCTAAAATGTTGGTTTTCAAAACTACCAAGGTGAGAGGACGGCTGTCATGCGCCCTTGAACAGGAAAGGAAGCATGTGGCAAATTTCATTCTCGTGCCAACTATGCGGGAACGCCTGAGAATTAGGTGACCCTCCACAAGTTCAAACAGATGGTAGATTTTTACTTTTGTGAAGGATAGTAAGTACATAAATCCTTGGTGCCTACAAAGTAATTACCTAATACCTTTGATTCTTGTGCAGTGCCCGATATAACTACGTTAAAACACTTTCTGTACAGGAACCTAATAATACTTCAGGTTAAAGGCTTGATTTAAACTGCAATGCGTATAGGCATCTATAGTGCCATGCAAAATACGCTCTATGTTCGGCTCATGGCTGTCCAGTGGTATTTTGTACACTCAAAGACATTAAAAATACGCCTGACGCTGTGATCTTGCTGAAAATGTGAACGTTTGACGGGGGTGCGGGCTTTAAAACGATTTTCATTAGTGCCACTCTGGCATAACGTACCAGGCGAGTAAGAAAAGGAAAAACCGATTGGGCGTTGCAATCCTTCATACTTCAGCCACACTCAACGCTCCCGCAGAAAAGATTGACTTGTATAAGCAGTGTATTAACTTTTTTCACCATGCGCGAATTACCTTGACATTAGAACTTTAGTATGTAGTGCAGAGAAAAGATTAACCTAATTTTGGAACACCCGGTGAGAGAGGTCGAATATTATCCAATCAGAGAGTTTGGGGATCACCAGTTCGCAACCCAAAACTTCAGTTGTCGCAGGTCACGTTTCATGTCTATCCGATCCTCTTCAGTAACATGACCTGTCCAATACGTTTTAAGAGTATAGCAAACAGCGGAGTTTTTTTTTTTGGTTAGTGTTTAACGCCCGCTTTTACTACCATGGAACCGCAGGCAAAACAGCGGAGTCACCGTAAGGTCTCTCTCTTACGATAAGTGCTTCCAGGCGTATTTTTAATCTTTGACTGTACCAGAATGGCACCAATGAAAATCGTGAAAACAACCGACTTCTTGTCAAACGTTCACACTTTCAGAAAAATCCAGCTCCAGGCGTGTTTTTAATGTCTTTGACTGTACCAGAGGATTTTAAGGCTTGGTACTCAGTGTTTGGCTCCTCTATACTATCTGCATATATAATCCATTTTATAAAGCAAAAGACTTCTTGCCTGTCTTTCAAAGATATTCCAGTTGAACTGTTCCATAAGTAGCGCCAAAGAGCTTGTAACGCATGGAACACGCAGAGAAGACTGGTGTTGGGAACGATTTTGCTAGTAAAACTCTCTTTGCAGTGGAATAGTTTGTCATGGAAACTGAAGGTCCTCCAAGCTTCTTTCCACTGAACATCTCTTGTTCATAAATGAATTATACGTATAATGTCAGTGCTTCATATATCATAACATCGCTTTAAGAATTATTAATATGCCTATTAGAAATTTACGAGCACTTGTGTAAACAATTAGTAAGAATACTGTACATTCAAACCTATCAATATTTCCGGATGAGTCGACAAAAACAACTTCAGAAGCTGCGCTTAATATTTTCATAATCCTCTTCATCAAGGGACTCATGACGGCAATAACAAAATTATTGTTTTTGAAACTATGCTCACAATTTTCCCCCACTTCAGC
This sequence comes from Hymenopus coronatus, assembly GCA_030762935.1. Taxonomy (NCBI): domain Eukaryota; kingdom Metazoa; phylum Arthropoda; class Insecta; order Mantodea; family Hymenopodidae; genus Hymenopus; species Hymenopus coronatus. Next base: position 459,175,758 of record CM060900.1, on the reverse strand, counting down.
ACTGTAATTTGAAACAAATGTTCCAAGGGATTTCATCATTTTAACACCACTGCCTGGCCCATATTTCTTTTTAAAAATACTATATACAGTGGGTAAATCCAAGGAATGTATAATGAGGTAATAACCATCCTCATAGTCATGATATAAACCTTCTTTATGGATATCCAAAGCACGCGAAGGAGTATGTCCTGTTCAAGCACTTTAAAAAACTTACATCGGACTTTATTTGTTGCCTCCCTATGTTTTAATGCTTCAGCATTGTGAATGTGGTGATTATGTTTGTAGTGGAGGATGACTAATGTGAGCAACCCAGTAAGATAAAGATCCACGCTTTTGAAACAAAAAAAGTATTTATTTGTATTATTATTATTATTATTATTATATTGTTATTGCTATTATTATTGCTATTATTATTATTATTATTATTATTATTATTATTATTATTATTATTATTATTATTATTATTATGACTACGATGATTAAACATTACCTACATTTTATCATTATGTGTATTATGATGAACCTATGGTAGATTCATATTCTAGTTTAAAGTTTCAGTTTGGAAGGATAATGAAATTTATGCAAGTAATTACAGTGAAAATTCGGTGATTAACAGAACTCAGCAATCATACAAATGCAAACTTTAAACTACCAAAGTTCCTTTCCACAATGAATGTTTCTACTAAGAAGGGATTCCAAGGAATTAGTATGGTTAAATATTTTGTTAGCAAAGCATGCCAGTGGGACAGTATTTGCTTTCTTTTGTGCAAAATGCGGAAATAGCATAGACTTATGGTGTAACATTAGGTAATAATGAGAAACAAAATAAGAGTCACATTTTAAATCTCTTACATTTAAAGGAAATTCTGTCTACATTTCACAGCGACATTTTGAAACTGAATAATGTAACACAGTTTGGTGTACAAGTTGCTACAGGTACCTACGTTTTTATTCTAATAAGTTTGAACTATAACTCGTGGCTTTTTGTTTACAAAAATCAAAAGAAAATAAGGATACTTAAATTGGCCTATTTTATATTGTGATACCAATAACAAATTGCTAGGATTTGAAACTCAGTGTCACTACATTTGAATCTACTTTGGAGAATTTTAAATGTTATTTTATAAAAAACATTCAAATCCATCTATCTATCATCTATTGCGGATTTAGCAGAATGCTTTTACCTTGATTTTTATTCTTTCCCCCTAGGCATTTAGTTTTGTTTCCTAAGTTGAATAATTACAATGTTGGAAGAACTTATAGTCCTCTTTTTAATTTCTTTTAAATATAAATAGCAAATGCTTCACTGTGATAGGTTTGCAAACTTCTGAGAGGTGATAATACCCATGTTCAGATGTTTAGTGATGTAAACAAAGTATGTTAAAAGCTCCAGTTTGAATGGATTATAATTTACCCCAGAAACTGACAAATAATTTAAAACGTTTGTGTTTACAGCAGCTTAACTTTAATGATCACAATTAAAGAATATTCAAATTAAAACCATTATTTATGTAAAGACTTATTATGAAGGACAATATAATATAATGGTTATGTGAGTTCACCACAACTTAGCACAATCCTATACTTTATATTCAATCCGAGAAATAAACTAACTAAACTAAACCAATTAATAAAGTAGACTGCTTGGGCTTCGGCTGGCTTTGCATTTAATTAATGCAAATAATGCCTCACTGTATAAGCCTTCGTATTTGTTTACATATCTTACGAAATATGACCATGATTGGATGGAAATGATTATTGAACAAGTATTAACTTGTTGATCAGAAAGGAAGGGAACAGTTTAGGCAGCTCTTAGGTATAATACCACTTAAACTGTTACATACGGGTTATGAGTTACTAGTATCCATATCATCTGTAGCCCAGTATATTAGAAGAAGTATATATCTGCAAAAAGGTATGCCTGTTTATTTTTTAAAAATCTAAAATGCCGTAGAAAATGTAATTAATGTTTTATAATTTAAAATGGGAAAGGTTGAGATTGGTCGTCTCCTTAGCGCGGTGGTAGCGCAGCTGCTTACCAAGCGGGAGACCTGGGTTCGATCCCCAGTACCGGGGTGGGGATTTTTCCCCCGCTGGGAGACCTGGCCCGGGGTGCTCTCAGACTCGTAAAGTCCCTGGGGGGGGGCAATTGAGGAGCTACTTGATGGAGAAGTAGCGGCTCCAGGACATGAGGACCGCATTAACCGGCCGGGGGGGCTCGAGGCGTTGACCACGTCTCACCCTCCAATACTGCACCCCATCCATGACGTCTCTAGTTGACCGAGATGGGAGACGCAGCGGCCGGGCGGTAGGCCAAGGTTTCCCGTGAGCTGTTGTACAATGGAGTTAATATAAAGATTGAGATTACTTTATCAATCACATAAACTAACTATATCACTGATTTTTATTGATGTCATCCAGCAAATAACGGTGAGGAACATGACATGCAGATACAGCGATTTAAAACAGAAATGCTATAAATATTTTCTTAATTATTTTACAAAGTTTAAGTCCTAAAACATATTTCTGATTTTAATACTCGCCAGGTTGATTTGCATAAGTTTGAAACTTATCATTAGTTATACACAGTATACACAGTTGGGTGATCAAGGGCCAAATTTGGGGCTGAGAAAATATTAATATTTACTGTGCATAAAAAGACTGTTGAGTACTAGCTGTTTATGAAGACATAAAACATTTTTGAAGATCTAAAAATCCGTAATGCAATACAGAATGGGGCAGATAGTAATATATTTATTTTGCCCATCTCTGAGATAGAAAACATTAACTTACTAAGAGAATGTCTGTTCTTGAATAGCATTCACACACCAGCGTATGTATGTGGGCCGCGCCGTGGCCGAGTGGTTAGACCACTTGCCTCTCACCTAAACGGCCGCGGTTCGATCCCAAGCGACCGCATGTGAGATTTGTGGTGGACAAAGCGGCGCTGGGCGGGTTTTCTCCGGGTACTCCGGTTTCCCCCGCTATCACATTCCACCGGTGCTCCATCATCATTCATGTATCATCAGTGTCACTGCCTGCGGTGCCATAAGTAGTTAAAGCGGGCGTTAAACACTACCAAAAAGAAAAAAAATCAGTGTATATAACAGGACACATGCAAAATGTCGCATATCATTTACATTGTTTGCACTTTTCTGTAGATGTTACTGTGATTCCCATACTTGCAGGACAATCCGTATATTTAACATAGTTTTAAAACATTGTGGCTTCGAGGCTGTGTGTTATTGTGACAATGCTGGACCACCTCTAAGAACACAAAACATCATAATAGCACACTCCTGCTTCAAGCTCAATATATAAATATAAATGTTTTGGCACTACAGGCAATAACTTCAAACTCGTTATAATGCCTTGTATAAAATACTTTGGAGCTCTTTCAGAACGTTTGAGAAGCCTTAAACTTATTTTAGGACACCTCTTGAAGTTTATTTAACCACTCTTCAACGTTGTCTTTACTACAGTGTAAATAAAATATAAATAAATAATTATTCCACAATATTTAAATAAATTAAAATAATAATTTAATATATATTTAAGTATAATTCACACAAAATCGTGTATAATTTTTCTTCATCATCATCTTCAGCACTAGGCAGATAATCACTGATTCTGTATGTAAAATTCTTGGGAAGAAGATCTTGAAAATACAATAAACATACTTTGTTATAAATCGTTATAAAGATAGTAAATCTGTGTTGATGTTTTCGTATGTTATCATATATAGATATATCACATTATAAGTAAGTTACCACTACACACATGCACACACGCACACACAAACTACTCACTTTAAGTAAAGGATAATGTTCCAAATTATTCACTGAGTTCTTACAGCTGCAGCATTTAACAAAATCCATTTTCGAAATATAAACCCTTAAACCTTGTAGTTAAAACATTGCTGTCAAAACAACCGATTGAATTTCTGATAGAACGATGACATCACGGTGGTCAGCCATGTTGGTCAATCTGCCAATGGCTAGTCTAAAACTGAACTAGAATCTGCAACAACTCCGTTGAATGACTTTAGCGCATAGTGACAGCTCCGCTTAACCTGTCCCTGTCTTAATTACCTAAGTTCTAGGTACCCAGACTTCAACAGAATATGTTTTGCCCTCTCCCTCATCGTCGGCCCATCTGGTAGAAATAGTGAATTTTTGTGAAAACTCAAGACTGGGGCATAATATTTCCTACTTTATTGTTCTTACTTTCTCTATCACGTACAATGTACATAGTAGGTAGAGAAGGTATTACACTTCACCCAAAAATTCTATATCTACCAATATTTCATTGGAAACGGGTGCCGATGAGTGCCCTTAAGCCCTATTCATTCATTCACTGCAAATACATATGTTGAGGACCCTTGAATTAAAAAAGGTTTTTAGAAAAAGGTCCATCTGTGCTTGTTTGACAACAATATAACTCAAATCCGAAAATTCAGTAGATAAGTATCAAACGTGGTTATTAAGTTCAGTATATTATAAGGATATAAGATTTACAGGAAAATCCCCACACATCGAAGTACCCTTAACGGAAGAGATTTTTCGGAATTTTCGATTTTCTCAAAAATGTATAAACGATTTTTATTAAAATGCAACATATTAAAGATCCAACATTACAAATGCAATTTATATATCTGAACTTTTGGGGGACGTGGAAACAGCCTCTGGAGTACTCTTCATTCTGAATAGCTTTTTTGTAACTGGTAAGCCGTAAGAGTTAAAGCTCACACTTTATAACCGATATTTTTTTATGGAATTAATCATCTCTGAACCTTTCCTTGTTATGTGTTTACATTTTCCAATTCCTATATCTTTCTCAAATGGGAAGAAAAACATTCGTTTTTCTTTTGCTTTTTGCTCCTGGTCATACAAAGAGAACCAATTTTCAATGTCATGGCATAGCGACGACAAATAGTGTTAGGCATTACAAATAATATTACATATATTAGAACGCATCAATCAGCTTAGTTGTAAAGTCGAGCATTTTTATAACAATAACAATGATGATACCGTCTAGTAATATAAAGGCTTTGCTTGTTCACAATTGAAACATATTGCAGCTTTAGTAATCGCATTAGCAGCTTGATTTCTTGCACACCCTATGTCAAAATGCCTAATTAAAATATTGCATAGAAATTACAGCTTTCTTTCCTTCGCACCATTCCTCGACAACAAGCACAATTTGGAGACGGCAAAGAAATAACACAGTCGTATCCCTTGTTGATAACCTGACCTATTTCTTCAGAGTAAATTTTTTTTTAAATAGAATCCTCACTTTCTCTGTCTCGTTTCCCTGCTTTACTCATTTGCACGGTAATTTCACATGCTACTACAGCTGATATGCACCTATGACGAAATTTATGAAGAATAGTGTTGTTGTTCTTTTAAATTCGTCCCTTTTAGTTTTTGGTCTTCTCAAGTAAGCATCTCCACTGGATTACGTTTTTCTTATTTATGAAATTATTTCGATATCAATGACCATTACAAACCAATAATGGCTTACCCTTGATAATTTCTGTTATCTTTATAATTTTCTGACAAACTTCAACTATCAAGTAATTAAAGAGAGTGATGTGTTGATCTTCCTAACTCATTAGCAGGTAGTGAATTACCTCATTGACAGTTATTTGAGCCTGTAATCCTGAGTTCCGTGCGAGATCACTAAAACCACCTGAATTCCGTGCGGGCTACCTGAATGGTACGCCTGAATTCCGTGCAGCTACCCAGTGAGGTCCATTGCTTGTATTTTTCACCACCAACGCTGACCAAGATGAAAGCGGCATCCACGAATTTCAGACTCGGGCAACGTCCCTTGCACAGAATTGTGAATAGCCATTTCTAAATCTACAAACACTTCCTTTGGTTTGAAGCTTAGGCTAAAAGAAGTTAATTATATTTGTCAACATTTGTTTGTAAGACTCCTTACTTTTATTTGGCAACAAACAATGGCACTGTTAAATTATTTATAAATGCGTGCATGGCGAACAGCTGACAGAAATGTGCTGGACAGCACTTAAATGTTCCATCTCCATAAATTTGCGAGGCAGCACAAAGTTTAGTAACATTTGTTGCAGTTGAAAATCCCACAATTTTGCTCTCAGTGTTGTTAAATAACAAGATTGCTTCACCTGCACTTGATATTGCTTGCATGTCTTCGACTGCTGTTTGGGTTTCATCGATAGTCGTGGGTTGCTTAGGGTACTTTAGAAGTCTCTCTGCAGAGATGTTGTTTCTAATCAATTTTAAATCCGAAGGTGTTAGTGTACTCACATCTCCAGTCCTCAGCTCCTGATGTATAATTTTGGTTGGTCTAAGGGACTAATCCTCAGCGGCTTGCCATTTCAAAGGTTTTGAAATCTTCTGGCTGTTTAAAATGCTGTTAGGAATGATTTTGTGACTGTGCAGGATCGCTCGTTCAATTATGTCCATCGCAGGTGATACTTTGATGTAGAATTTACAATTCTTTTTAACGCAAGCCTACCGTTGTATTTTATCCTTCACTTTCTTTTGAAAATACAATTTATGATCGTCTATTATTCAAGGGTCATTAGGTCATTAAAGGGTCATCTAGGTAGTTCGCACGGAATTCATGACGAGCCATTTGTGCGGTGACGGGATTTTAAGGGGCAGCGACAAAGCAAGATATCAGTTCCGGAAACATTACTCTTAATTGAACCTTTGCAAAACTGTCACTAAATTCTAATTAATTGCAAATGTCACTAGCGCATCTGTCATAAAGTCTCCACTAGGCACTCTAAATTGGAAAGAATCGAAACTCAATCATTAACGAGGGATGCAAATCCGCGATTCAATTAGGGTTTTGAACTAAAAATAGTTAGAATGACATGATCACTTAGGTAGAATGGCAGAAGATTTTAGAATGGATTCCACCTATTGAGGAAATAGGGATAGGTAGGTATACCAAGAACGACCTGGATGCACGATATAGGAATTGGAATGAAGGAGAGAGGCTTGAAAGAGTTGGATTGGGAAGTAAGAGAAGAATGAGGAAATAGGATGAGTATATTAAACAGTTAGGATACCAATCCAAATTATTTGGATAATATATAGTTTTATGTGGTCGTCTTCTTAGCGCGGTGGTAGCGCAGCTGCCTACCAAGCGGGAGACCTGGGTTCGATTCCCAGTACCGGCGTGGGGATTTTTCCACCGCTGGGAGACCTGGACCGGGGTGCACTCAGCCTCGTGAGGTCCCTGGGGGGCCAATTGAGGAGCTACTTGATGGAGAAGTAGCGGCTCCAGGTCGTGAGGACCGCATTAACCGGCCGGGATGGGCTCGAGGCGCTGACCACGTCTCACCCTCCAATACTGCACCCCATCCATGACGTCTGTAGTGGACCGAGATGGGGGACGCATCGGCCGGGCGGTAGGCCAAGGTTCCCCGTGAGCCGTCGTGCCATGGAGTTATGTTATAGTTTTATGTCTGTAAAATATATTTCGCAGGCCAACAATAAAGTACTTCAAGTGAAAATTCAGTGTCTTACAGTAGCCTTAAATAGCAGTGGTGATATATCATTCACAATCTCTTTCGGTTAGCAAGTGCTGACGAAGCTGTTTGCTAAGTTGCACTTAGACGACTTCAAAATTGTAGCAAGGAGCATTTTAAATGCTGAAAAATTTCGAAAATGCTACAGCCGAGAAAAACGTATCCGAAAGTTTAATAACAAAACATCTGAAATTCAGGTTATAAATTTTACTATGTCATACATATGTTTACATAAAATAAATTATTTAGAACTAATTCTAATAGTAATAGAAAAAATTCAAAGAATATTTTCAGAAATGTTGGGAAAAAATGTGAGAAATATCAGAAAAAGTCTCGAACTCAAGCCCTCCACTCAATGTTATCTAAAGCGCGGCATAACTCTGTTATTTTCATTGCGTTAATAAAAACCCTTGCAAGAAAATGGGACCTAACCATATCTAACTTAAAAATGCTGTGTTGTAATTTTATTGCCATTTTGCCCCATTTTCACCAATCGATCCCCTTAAATTCCACTTTCAACAGCCATCCTGTAATAATAGTTAAAATCAATCACTTTAATTACTATCATAAATCTCAAAGACGTCTCCTTAGTCCTAAATTGGAGAAATATTTATATAGCCAATAATTTGGAAGCATGTAATTTTTTAAAGCTTAAAAGCGGAATGGATGATTTTGGAGTACGCGTTTTAGCTATTTATAACACAAATCCTTATTATATGTGTGTGTAGTAATGTAATATTATTCAAAGAAACATATAGGTAGGTATTTGTATGTTGTTTTGTTACTTTTTCTGCTAGACACATAAGTATTCCTAGGCATGTGGTAAAAGTAACTGCAAACCGCTAATTGACATCCAAGTTAGCCTGGGACACTAGCGAACCTAATACAGCTGACAAAACAAAAAAAGGGTTCTCTTAGATGGTAGCTAGACATAAGGAAACTTTAGATAACGAAAAAGCAGGATATCCTTACAAGGAAAGGATCCACTCAATTATTTACTGGACCAAAGCCACATTTTGACATTTATTTGCGTATTGTTCGAAGAATCTTCATGAGTGAATTACTTTTTCCTACCAAAGACAATGAATGGGCTCAAAATAAGGGTGCAAGCACAGAAAGCGAATGGTGAGTGAACATTCTCATCGCTTATGAAGATGATTTAAAGCTCAATAACTCCCAAATAAATCTAGTAATAAACCGAGCTATTAATGGGACATTGTAGATTAAGGAAGCATCAGCATAAAATGGGAATCTTTAAACAAGCACCAATATGCAAGCTATATAATGATGACGATGAAGCTGCTTTTTATATAATCTTTCAATGCAACGCCTTTGGTAGGACGTCGGTTGCAACCTACTGGGTATTGTAAACCCAGAGGGAAATACCTCTACAACGAATTTTAGTTAAACATCTACTGCTAGTTGTTAGGCTGATGTGTCTGTGAAATTTGACCAAATATTGTGAAAAACTAAAAACACGTAAAAAATAATATTACCAACCTTAAGAATTCATATAAAGATTTTTCCACTTGACAGATTTGAACTGCTAATTAAAAGAAGCTGTAAATGAACAAACACATCTTTTTCAATAGACTTGCCTAACTTTAAACTTGTTTTTTTTTTTTGCAAACTTTTTCCAACATTTTTTCAAACTCAAAAAGCTCCATATGATGCAGTAGCTTACTAATTTGTTTCCAAATTTGTATTGCATCACACAATTAAAAAATAAAAGAACCATATACTTTTATAAATAATACTCCACTTATTGAGAAAGGAATTCTTAAATTTTGAAAAAAATAATGATTTTTGGAAAGAACAGAAAATAAAAAAGTTGTATAATAAAAATATCTATAATATGGTAAATGTATTTACAAATTTGCTTACTGTGAAGCTTGAAGTTTTGTTATGAATATACTTAAAACTGCTTTGTGTAGAGAATTTTCATTACAAGAATGGACTTATAGAATATTTTTATTTAAATAACTTTGCAGAATTTTAAAAAGAGACAAGAATATCGCTGTTATTGTGTGTAATATATTCATGACTGGTAGATATAAATTTCAACAAAATATCTAATACACTGGATTTTCCAAATTTCACACATGCACTACTTAAAAGTAATAGATCTATTAAACTGGGGGATCACCGGGGGATATAAAGAACCTACCCTGTATTCACCTGGTGACCTGGGGAAACCCCCGAGGAAACCCTTGAGTCAAGTTGGCTGGTCACGAGAATCGAACCCGAAACGGCCTAAACTATCCAGCGTGATATAAGCTGTATGAAAGTGAAACTCAGAATAATTTCAATTCAAAATTTTTGCGTGTGGGTTGAGCGGAAAATTCAACTTCTCAGCGTTCACATGAAACTTCTGCAGCTGCATATTTTGTTTCTTTCGGCGTGCCTCAAGTTAAACACGTAACAATATCCGCCGACCCATGTAAGCGATTTCAAGGTCGTCAGTAAGAGGTGAAGATTTATGAGGTAGTTCTCGTCATATCACAAGCCGTGCCGACACCACAGGAAGCCACGTGTCCTCTCTGCACATAAGCGAGGAACAAACCATACCTACAATTTTTACTCAAGTGCTGCTTTGGCGATGGTAGTTTTCTCCCCCCAGTAGAATACAAAAAATCTGATGTGTTCCATTCACTTGACTTTCTCTACATCTCTGCACCAAATTATTGTTAAAAACTTATGCTTCTATTTACTTCATACACATCGAAAAAATTATCAGAAATAGTCTTATTGTTTGCTTCCTTGTAAGTAGAAGCGAAATAAGGGACTACTATAGGTTAAAGTGATAGTCAAACCTGGTTGCTATGTGACCGAAGTTCCTTTGTTTATATGGACACGAGTTGACAAATTCCTGTATGAGAAAAGTATAAGTTTTTCCAAGCTGAAACCAAAAACAACAAATATATAAAAAACGATCAACTCCACGAATATATATAACATAAATTGTGCGTTTTAATGTGCTCTACATTTTTTGTGAGGTAAGTTTTTGCCTATTTCTTACGGTTTAGCTGTTATGCAAAATTCCGTAAAATTCATCCACAATAAAGTAATCTTCAGAGGCTATTCCCACAAAATTCAAAATATACATTTTATTTGTCGTGTAAGTATCTTTGATATTTTAATAAAAATCGTTAGAGCCATTTTTGACAAAATCAAAATTTCGTAAAAAATTCCATGTAAAGGGTAGTTGGGGTAGCTGTCCCATCCTTGAAAGATACCAAACCTTAGTACCAAGTTTGGTTTTTAACGGTCTTTTCCTTTTTGAGTTCTGCTGCCCAAAGACACACACAGGCAAACACACACACAGACACACACGGACATTTTTCTAAAAATGTTTTTTTTATTCAGGGGGTCTCAAAACATATATTTCCGGTGAAATCTCGGTATCGAATTTTTGGGTGCATCACAATACCTTCTCTATTCACTATGTACATAGTGCGTGTAGAGAAAGTAAAAA